>JAQQZX010000020.1:15410975-15433678 GCA_030068355.1 Notoglanidium maculatum | reverse complement strand
TGTGTGTGTGTGTGTGTGTGTGTGTGTGTGTGTGTGTGTGTGTGTGTGTGTGTGCCTGTGTGCATGTGTTTGTGTGTGTGTGTGTGTGTGTGTGTGTGTCTGCATTGGGACATTGCAGAAGGTGAATGAATTGTTCTGAATCCTGATATACACACAAAGACCTCTTACATATGAAGCCCGTTCATGTAGCAGTAAAAACCATATGAGATTCGCCACAGAGTTCGTTCCCACTGAGAGTTGCATACAGTGAGGGGTGTGCTGTATTCCCACCTGACTGTATTTAACAGGATGCTACAGAGCACCAAACTCTGCATGACGTGTACAACATGCGAGACCGGATATGACGCATTCTGATTTCAAGTCAATTCTGCTGATTTCTTTTTTCTTTCTTTCCTTGTTGTTGTAACTTTGCCGTCAGTGGCTTTACAGTGAGGTGGTGAGTAAATAAGGCAAAGCCAATACTGCAAAACATTAAGCTTTTAATGGTCTCAACAAAAATTACTGGGCAGAAAATGAACAGGAAGTAAAAAAGCGCTCCTGAGACCTCGGCTTTCTTTTGCTGGTCGATGCTCGTTGCTGAAACTGTTGAAGCTGGAAACAGGGACGTTCACTTACAGAGTCTTCTGGTACACAAAGAGAAAATCATGAAAAGATTGAAATGTTTAAATGATATAAAATTGAAACTAACTTGTCTTGGGGTTCAAAATGTTCCAAAATATCTTCAGTTTGAAGACTTTAACATCGAGTGGAACAACACGGACTCTTCTTTCTGTAAAAAGCCGTCTGCAGGTTTACCCACAAGCCTTCAACATTTAAAGGAGATCGAGGGAAAAGCTGCACCACACCGATTTACTTTATCTATCTGTTTCATTCTGGCTCATTTTCCTGACCAGTGATTTGCTGTTGTCACCATCATGCCTTGCAATATTGTTTTGCTCAGGAGTGTACGTGTTCTGTCACAATATCACAGTATCACCCTTTACCTGCAGTGATTCCTCACAGAGGAGCACTGCATCTCATACTGCCTTCTACACAGTACGCAAAAAGATGAACGGCAAAATCCTCACAGTTTCTGAGTACTCAGTGGCCGTTTAATAGTAGTCAAACTGTACCTGCTACATCTGTAGTATGTAAATGTACTGGAACCTACAGTAAGGGTCAGGTAGTAGGTACTAAACTAACATTAAGTACGCATACTGAGTGTTTCAGCCACACACTTTACTGGCCATCTTACCGTGAGTGAAAGGTAAATAATAATGAACATGATGTACAGCATCTCTAAAAGGAAGTGTGTTGTGTTGGCCAAATAGCCGACCACAGCAATGGGGATCTTTGCATGTTGTGTGTTTTAGTCTGTGTTACCAGGACAACATAGAGTGCTTGAGTCCAGTCAGTTTTGCTTTCTAATAGTGTTTTTTTAGCCTATTTAACTGATTAAATACGACCACAAATATATTTCATGCCTGTGGAAACACTGAACGTCAGAACCGGTCACAACACGTTAATCCACCGGGTCCGATTCCCACTGGAGCCGTAGCACATGAGTACCGTTAATGATACCAGGTGTCCAGGGGATAGAGTAACATTTCGACTTTACTGTTTTGCTCCCATTCCCATAAAACACCAGAACAGCATAATAAACAGTTTTCAGTGTGAGTGTGAGTGGAGTGAGAGAAGTGAGGAGGAAACTGCGCTCTGACTGCAGTGATGTACGACACACACACTCCTCCACCTTCATCAGCTCAGGTAACACCACCCTCATATCCACCTCACGTCAGTGCTCATCATCATCATCACCTCACACCATCATCTCAAAACGATGTGTCACGTTAAAAAAAAAAAAAAAACACAAAACATGAACACAGCGAGTTCGGGACTAGAAATCTCCAGACAAGTACGTTTACTGAAATGAAAACTTCATTTGAGAAAATTTGACAAAACTAAACACGGTCCATTGACACAACAGCATGTGTGTCTGATCGTCTTACAAAAACAAATGCAATCGGAAATAATAAAAAAAAAAACATATGCTCAATTAATTTTAAAAAGTGCTTTTGTGTCCTTTTTATGATATGATACATCCAGAAACTATAATAAACAAACAAGTAAATAAATAAATAAATAAATAAATAAATAAAGGGGAAGATAGTGCATACATTTAATGCTATTAATTAATTAATTAATTAATTAATTAATTAATTTATTTATTTATTTATTCCAGTAAGGTTTAGACAGCCTCCTGTGTCTTGGAAGGAACTGTAAGAGAGGTGTGTGTGGGGAGGAGTCTGTTTCTGTAAATGTGGGACTGTTTGGGGGAGTTGGGGGGTGTTTGGGGGGTTGGGCAGTGTTTGGGGGAGTTGGGGGGTGTTTGGGGGAGTTGGGGGGTGTTATGGGGGTTGTGAGTGAAACAGTCATGACTGTGCACATGGAACAAAAGGTACTGTGAAAGGCCTGCAAAAGGCAGACAGTGGGAGGTGTTAAAAGTCACTCCGGAGCAATGAGGGCCCGATACACACCACATCAGCTACACACAGGACCTCGTCTCACACTCAGCACCATCTCCACACCATCGTCTACTCTCTCTCTCTCTCTCTGTCTAATCCACAAAACTGTACGTCACCGTCTAACTGGACATGTGGCACTGCATCAGTTTGAGCTTCACTTGGTGCGTTTAATACCACGTTCAGCTTCACATGTAACACACAGCATTTAGCGCTCTTATTCAAATCAGTCTGTACCTTAAACATGGGAAATTTACCAGATTTTTTCATATTTACCCAGCACCATTAAATATGTTACACTTTTAGAAAATTTTATTTTAATAATAGTAATAAATCAAAAAGTTTAGTTAGTCAAAATTTAATCCACCATATACGTAACACATGTAAGCTTTGGGCAGCGTTTTAAATATTCCAGGAATCATACAGTACAAGTCGACCATCTCTACATTTATAAACATTTTCCCTCACGAACAAAATAAAATTCCTAAATTCATCCACTCGATCATCACTTGCAGTTCCCAGGTAATCAAATGAAGCTAAGAAAGCTGACCTGTGTTCATGAATATCTAACACATTTAGACACAAGAGCATTTTCACTCCTGATATCATTTCAAATTTCACTCATTACGCTTTCTGTTCTTAGACTCATGCAGCTCTCAAATTAAAAGTAATTAAAACCTAAGGCTTTGTCCAATACTAATAAGTTAGAAAGTCAGAGGATGATTACTGCTTACCATAAAGTGAAAGCAAACATTAAGTACATTTAGGGTTTAATGTTAAATTAGCCCCGAACTAAGTTGATGCTGTAACACCTTTGTGTACATTTCCTTAAAAAACAGTTTGAAATAGTTTGTTTTTATTTAGGCCTACTTACTTTTTTAATAATTAGTTCATTTTCTACTTTTAAGAAAAAGAAGTTTTTATTATTATTAATGATATACCAGCCTGAGTAGCATTTAATTTCCCTCTGATTATTGTGATTGTGGTTATTTCTGTATTTACAATCTTTGTCCTGGTGTTTAAATCCAGTTTCCATTAAAAACATTGTACCTTGTTTGCTCTACGTAGCCTATTTTGAGGTTTGATTGATGACACATGTACCCGTATATTTGTGCTAAAATAAATGAAATCAAAACTTAAAACATTTTAAATAGTTTTGTTGATTTGCAGAATTTGATTTAAACTCATTTTTGGAGTCTTTTTTTTTATGAATATACCAATCTGTCTGGTATTTAATTTTTTTTTTTTTTTTAAAAAGAATACTTTTGATAATAATAATAATAAAAAAAGAAAGCATAAACTATGTTAAAACTTTGTTTTGGGGGTCTGGAGAGGACACGATGCCTTAAGTATAACATTGTTGGAGATATGAGGAGGTGCTTTGTGATTGACAGACTGAGACAGTTTACATGACCTCAAAATAAACCATTTGATCATTATAAGTGCTGTGTTAAAATGGAGACGCCCATGGCATTGATGGCCTTTTGGTGAATGGACACACGCAGGCGGTGTGTGCGCGCGTGTGCGTGCGCCTATGTGTGCGTGTTTTCCCAATGTGGGTGATTGACAATTTCCTGGAGGAGGATCTTCTCATTTGAAACGAACTCGGCTCGGAGTCGGATCAGTTTCTGAGTCATGGAGTAAAGTCGCATGCACTCACTGCTCCATCTCTGCGCCTCCACTGCTACACACACACACACACACACACACACACACATACACACCTGAGCGGTAGGAGCTGCTTTGTATTTAAGGTAAGACTGAAGTTTTATTTGTGGTTTGGATCCAAGCGCAGGGTTTACATACATGCATACGCACTCAGAACTTTATAAAACTGTCCTGAGATGATTGGCTCGAACCCTGAATTGAAGCCTTGAGCACAGGGGAGTTATTAGTTGCTGTTTTGAGAACAGAACGAGATAAAGCGACTTTTGAATGAGTTGAATGATGTGGCTGAACAAACCGCTGATTTCCCGACAGGGCTGATGAAAAGATTGAACGTGCTCTTAACTCCTGCAGCGGTCACGTATTTGTGATTAGGTTCAGACCAGCTCTGTTCTTTTCTTTCAATTGTTTTTTAATTGCAATGTAATTCATCCAGCGCGTTTTCTGTTCCATGCATCAGTATTACTGTTACTGATATTCCAGAAGCTTACACGTGAACAATAAAACTAAATACATTTTTAAAATACATGTTTCTAAATGTGTAAAGTTTTCTGACTATATGTTGAGAGAGCATGGTTTTTGTTGTTGTTTTGATTCAGCACGGGTTTGAGGTCTCCACAGTGTCCCAGCATAGATTTAGAAAACTTTTAGATTTTTGGCTACATCGTGCTAACTTGATGTTCTCCAAAGAAATATTAGCTTTACTCGGTCACATCGCAGGATGGTTGAAAATATTACAGAGAATATCTTAATCACCTTTTTTTTATTTTATTTTTTTTATCCCCATTGTTCATCCCTAATCAATACCAATCCGATGTTCTCCTTGTGTTCTTCGCTGCAGGCATGATTCAGAGGAAGGAGGTGGTGCTCTCCGTCCTGGAGGAACTCCAGGAGGCCACTGAGTCTGTGGGCTTGGATGCCCTGATAAAAGTGGCCCTTGAGGTAGAGCAAGTCCTCGCTCCTTTTCACCTCCCGACAGCGCTGTGCTCAGAGATTTCCTCTTGGATGGGCATCGACGCCATGGCTCACAGGCTTTACCCGCTAGACGCCCCAGCTGGCCTGCTTCCTCTGGTCTGCCGAGGGGAAGGTAACCTGCTGTTTGACGCTGCCAGCATGCTTCTGGTGGGTTCCGCAAGCCTGAGCTTGGAGCTGCAGGTCAGAACGGTGGTGGAGATGCTTCTGTGGAAGCAGTACTACCTGTGCGGCATGATCGACTCCAAGGTCATGCTGCAGGCGTCCAGGTTTTCACTCTGCACTGAAGAATCACAGGACATGCTCAAGCTACCTATGCAGGTTCTGGAGGCCATCTTTGATGCTGATGTCAAGGCTTCTTGCTTTCCGAGTTCCTTTGCGAACATGTGGCATGTCTACGCTCTGGCTTCTGTCCTCCAATGCAACATCTACTCCATTTACCCAATGTTTAACCTCAAGATCAGGCCCTATTTCAATCGCCTAATCCGTCCCAGAATGTGGCCCAAGGACTCTGAACCGTTGAGCCTCCACATTATGTGGTCTGGCGAGCTTGAGGCTGCCTCTGTTTTCAAACCACGCAACTTTGTCGCCTTAATTCATGCTGGTGATATCAAAATCGGAAGTCCAGGGAGTGAGCGATGGTTGTCATCAGTTAAGTCCCTGGACCTGCTAAATGAGGATTCGCAGCTTTCCTACTCCACCCTGAAGGACAAGTTCAACATCACAAAGAGCACCTTCTATCGCTGGAGGAGGCAAAGCATGGAGTATCATAAGAAATCAGTCGCCAGGTATGAAGCCAAACACTTTTTCCAGGCCTGCTACAAAGAAGGCAAGCTCATACCCCAGAACCAGTTCAGAGAGTTCTTCCCAGAAATCTCCAGATCCACATATTATGCATGGAAACATGAGCTCATGGCTACCGGGAGTATCGGTTCTGGTGGTTCTACCGGTGAGGTGAGCCCTGGCGATACCAACGAGCAAGACTACTGGTCCTCTCCGGAGAGCATGAAGCAGCCCGTCCAGGAGACCTTCACCAGCATACTGGCGCTCAAGTCTGAGAAACTGGAAGGAGATCGATTACAGAATGCTGCCCTGATGCAAGAAGCGAAGAAAAGCCTTCAGAACTGCATCGCCGCCAACACGTCATTTCCCTACCGTATATTCAAACGAAGGTTCCCGGGAATCTCACGATCAACTTACTACAACTGGAGGAGAGAAGCCTTGCTGTTCACACCATTCAAAGATCTGTCAGGAAGTCGGGAAGAAAGCTCCGATCAGGAAAAAGTCCAGAATCCAAAAGAGAAGCTGGTTCCGTCAGGTTTGGCGAGTCACAGAGTGATCCACAGAGTCCGGCTCTCGAGGTGCAGTTGGAAGAGTCTCCGGCTGATCTACCTGCAGAGGAAGAAACTCCGAGAGGAAGCCAAAGCACGTGTTCAGAAGTCGAAGATGTCACTGTTCAAATTCAAGCTCAAGTTCCCATCGATATCGTCGTGTTATTACTGGCTTTGGAGGTATAAGAAAGCAGAGAAAGAGTCTGATCTGAGTTTTGCGATGGATAAACAAGAAAGGGCTGATGCCACGACAGATAACCTGAAGCAGGCGAAAACTCAGGAACGCTTTACTTTTGATAGAAATGCCGAGTACTTGAACAACCATGTGATCAACACCAGTCCTGAATTCTCCCCATCGTACTGTCCTCTATCTGACAAGACCAACAACAACGAGCAAATGTTCGTGATGGACGTCGTGGCGTTGGCGAACTTCAAGGCCAAGGCGAAACTGTTTCTCCAGCAACGCTTTGAGGAGAAATCCTTCCCTACGTTCAAAGAGTTCAGGTCTTACTTTCCTCTCACTCCACGCTCCACTTATTACATGTGGAAGAGGGCTTTGCATCACGGCGTGCCGTTAGTTCACGGATAAATTTCTCTTTGAATGCCGTGGGTTAACCATCATGGCTCGTAGCTTTTACACATTTCACATTGAGTCTGTCATCCAGGTCATTTCTGCTCCACCACGGCCTAATTGTAGTTCATGCATCTTAATTGTGTCCCTTTTTGTTCCCCCACTTGACTTGACCACTTGGTTGCAGCTCAAGGACATTTGCATGTGTGTGAAATCAGACAGTCTGTTTTACACGCCACTCAGCTCCTGATGGCCCTCAGGCAAAAGGCAGTTCAAAGCCACAGATATCAGGATTTCAAATGACTCTCTTTTGTTTAGGTTTTGGCCTTTGCTTTAAATTTTAAATCGACTCCCATCATCCATTTCTGTTCATGTTTTTCATTTTAAATGTTTTGAATCTTCTTCTTTTTTTTTTTTTTTTTTTATTTTATTTTTTTTTTAATATAAAAAATGTATGTCCTTTATTTTCCCAAATCTATGACTTGTATATTTAGGTTTTTTAACTACACTGTTTGATGCTTTTTTTTTTACACATATTTTTGTATTGGGATTGTTTTCATTTCGGATACAAGGTACACAATCTGATAATGGGTTGAGGCTTTTTTTTTTTTTTTTTTTTTTTTTTTTGCACATTTGTTCACTGTTTACTTTTTTTAAAGAAAAGATCTGCTCTTCTTGCTGCTGCTAAGATTTGGACAAAGATTTCTTGTACACTTACACGGGATGTACGATTATTTGTATAGCTTTTTGTTCTACTACCTATTTCGCATAATTTGTGGAACTCAGGATGTTGTGAAAGGAGTTTACATGGCGCTCATGACGTTTATTTAAAAATCGAATGTGCAGATGAGGGTTTTTGCTGTTGATGTTAAATTTGGATTAAATTCCTGTTTAAAGTGAGATTAATGAGTGTGATGGATTATAATACAGGAAATAAATCATAACCTCAACCCATGCTGTGCTCCAGTTCTTTGAAATAATCATTTATTTGATTAAATAAATAAATAAAGTGAATGCAGAGATACACAGATATAGATCTAGGTTTAGCTTTTTAGCAGTAATTTTAAGAAAGGATATTTTTCTTTAATGATGTTGATATAAGATTCCAGAATCATTTTTTAAAAAAGAAAATATGACTTCATGTTTCAGCATGCCTTCGTGTTTAGTTTACTAGATTTAAGTGATCGTGATTGTTTTGTTTTTTTTTTAATCTAAATTTAGCTACGATTAGTATACAGCATAGAGATGTTAGCCAAAGCAGGTGATATTTTCACTTAAATACAATTTCTCAGAGCATCCTCCATCCCCAGAACATTTACATCACACACTGAAATGACATTTTCACATTTCTTCTATGCTGATCTCAAACATTTGGATGCTTTTAAACCCCTACCCTGATGGAATGAAGAACAAGTTTTGCACTTTATATTATAGATAAAACAATAAAATATGGTGAACGTGAGAGCACATGCACTAATTAACCTCATTACTGTATTATTTTCACTCGGATGTAAGTCTAGTAACAGCCACCAGATGGCAGTAGTGTAGCGTGTTGTGTTTATGATGCAGCCTGACCTGTTGGTAGGTTTGAGGAGGACACAGCACGCCTGGTTTTATACATAAATGTTCTCAATAAAGTTATTTTTGTCCAAAATAGGTTACGCTAACAACATTGCTGTAATCCAGTACATAACATTTAGGTTTTAGTGCGGCGTCCTTGAGGACGTACCAATCCTTGACTCTTTTAGATCAAGGATGCACGGATATTCCATAAACAGCAATAAAGAAATATAAAATTGAAAATATTACTCATTTATTTCACTCATTCTCTTTCAGAAAACACTTTTTCCTGGGTTTATCCCGGGAGCACTGGGGTGTGAGGCGAGAGCAGGTCAGTCCATCACTGAGCACCACCAGAGAACCCTCTGAAACCCGCTCGGACATGGGAGAACACGTGCGACTCCACACACACAGGGACCCTGGAGCTGTGAGACTCTTATTAAAATTCTTTGGCTATACTGTAACTTCTGGAATGGTCATGCAGCTTATTCCATCCAGTCACAGAACAGCTCAGAGATCTGCCACGTTATCCTGACCACTGATACTGACTTCCTGTTTCTACTTCCGTCTAGTATTCTCTCCGCTATCTGTTGTTAGCACCTCAGTTGTTGTTTTTTTTACCCTTGGATGCATGCGATGATGTCATTTCCAGCTTTACTCATGCTGTGTGTGTGTGTGCGCACTTTTGTTTATGCGAGTCTTTACCAGTCAGACACACTCACCATATGTCAGCATTGTCAGATCCAATCATATTCTTCTGACTCCTTCCAGTAGATCCTCTGCTCCTGGGTGATGTTGTGACAGCGATGTATTTTGTGATTGTACGCGCTGATTGTTGTGTTTTTTTGCATATCTTGTATGTCTCATAGTTTCCCTCTGGTGTTTGGAGGAAAATGAAGCTTTTCTCTGTGGTATACTGTAAGGCTGTGCATTGAAGCAAGCCATATTTTCCCTTTTCACTCTGACAGGAAGTTCGGGCTCGCTCAGACTGGTTGGCTGCTATGAGGATGTCGAGTAGTCAGTGTGGTGATAAAATAAAGAGGCTGATGGTCAATAAAGCAGCAATAAAGTTTGAACAGTCATTTGCACCATATTGTTTTTTTGTGTGTGCTAATGGACCATTAACACTTTGATATCATTTTGCAGGAAGTTTAGACATGTGTGTACTCTTTTTTTTTAATCCCACTCCATCCTGCTCCTGAAGGAATTCCTCCCTCCTGTCATTTAAAGTTAAATAAAATTCAAATAAAATGTGTGTGTAGGGTGAATAACGTCGTGCTTTCAGAGATGCGCATCACCGCATCACAGTTTAGAGTCAGATCAGCGGAGTGTGCCGGCTCAAAGATCTTGATCCAGACTGGCTTATGGATGCTACTGAAACGGGAGTTGAACATGGTGGAAAAACCTTCCGGACCCTGTTGTAGGCATCACATCCTCCATCCATCATGGAGCTTCCACACCACTCTGCACACTCCCTCAGCCATCTCGGCTCGGTCACACCAGCTCCTTTCGAAAAGAACCAAGTCCTGAAATAAACGCACCTTCCACCAAGGTGCTAGTTTTGGGCTGGTGCTAGTGCCATTTCCGAGTTGGTTCATCTTCTGGACCTTTAAAGGATAGCCATGATAGTGTCAAACACAACAACAACGGTGGACTACATGGTCTTTTTTCTGCTTCTTCTTTGGATTAGCTTACCTTTTTTAAAAAAAATGGCGGTGACAAAGTTTTAGTTGTTTTTTTTTGGTCACCATAAACCTGCCCCCATCCCTGACGTAAGTGGCTCTTTGTTCTAGACCAGTAAAATGGTGGCGTTGCTCTAGAACCAGTTTTCCAGGCTGACAGCTGGTTCTTTGGCTCCCAAAACACGAAGAACTGATTCGAGATTAGGCACCAGCTACTTTTCTGAATTTCTGGTGAAGTAGTAAACGCTGTAGTCCTGTAAGCCTTATAACTGTACGCTTGAAGTGAAGTTCTTTTCCTGATTTAGTTGGATGTCAGTAAGGAGCGTACTTTAGGTCTACTCGATATTAGCGGAGGAGGTTAGCATGCAAACCTCTCTTCATAAAATCCTTTATTATTAGAAAGAAAATGCAAACAGCGACACAGGACAAGTGATTGACGTTATTCATAATAATCCTAATGAGATGAAGGAGAATCATTGCAATAATAAAACATTTTAAAAGTCTTACAGGAGTTTATCACGCATGCAAGAAGGAGATGATGATGATGATGATGATGATGATGATGATGATGAGAGCTCATAGATCACAGTTTCAGAATGATATGATTCTTATAGAGAAGTCAAATTTTAATATGAGCAACGAGACCCAACAATAACAAGAAGCTGATCGGAGCAAACTGTTCCTGAAAACACAAGATTTGGGTCTCAGCAAGCATCACTGGTGCTACAGTGCGTCAGATGAGACCCAAATGAAACATTATAATGAACATTATGGACTAAAAGATGGTGCATATGAGATGGTGGATCATCAGTGATGCTTGTGCATGTTTAGAATTGTGTATGTGGTGTTTCATCGCTGTTAATATCTTCATTATTATTTGGAAATCGTAGAAACCTACGGGTGGGGGTGTACAAACTTTTGTCTGATATCACTTCGTCTGACATCTGAATGCACACGCTTATTAAATAAAGTGCTTCCGATATTTAATAAGGAGGATTGCCCTGTTTGCTATTTCAGTTTAATTCGTTTAGCTTGATCACTCAGGCCTGTCTAATCAGACACACTAGAAGTAGATTAGACACGCTGCTGTGTGTCTGATTATTTTCATTAATCTGTTTTACAATTACCAGCCGCCATGTATGCTGTAACGATGTGTGTGTGTGTGTGTGTGTGTGTGTGTGTGTGTGTGTGTGTGTGTGTGTGTGTGTGTGTGATGGTTAGAGAGCCACACGGAGACAGGAACCTCAGGAACCCTGTAACCACAGTGATGCAAAACGAAGTGCTTTAACTCTTCCTGAGATTTTCACCGTCCTCGCCGTGATGTCACTGACGTCTTCTCCTGTCATATTCCAGCTTCCTGTGAGCCTCGACGTTCTTCTCCTTAAGCCTTCGGGCTCCTTCACTGGAAGTGTATAATTGCTTGGTTAATTACACACTTGTGTAGATGGCGAAACCGAGTGTAAATATTGTCTTCAGACAATCATTCAAAGGGTTCCAGTTAGCAAAGAGACGCGCGCGCCTGGAAGCGTTGTGATCTGACGCAGCAGGGGGGAAAAAAAACAAACGCAGCAGACGCTGCTTGTCGTGTTCTAAAGCGGCTCCTGGTGTCACACGCTAACGCTCGTCTTTATATGCTTTAATTAGAGGATCTGTACATTATAAGGGTTTTACTGGTGGAATGGTAATTAAACGTATTAGGTGACAAACAGAGCACATCAAACTACATTTCAGTTCATCCACACAGGTTACAAATTAAATGCTCTTTTTAAAGATGCACAGTTAATGATAAATAAATCTGTCATGTCCAAAGTAATCATACTGCAGTATATAAGGATGATTCTTAAACTGAGAGTGCGAAACTCCTTAAGGTGAAAATACACATCACTTTCACCACACGCGCACACACCACTGTTCACGTACTCACTTGTGTATCTGAAGCCCCTTTCACATACGAAACCCATTAATATCCATTAGCCAGGTATAATTCATGAGTACACATTGCTGTGAAAAGCCCAACTGGGACATGATAGCTGGTTAGTTAGCGACACGTCGAGCTGCGTCACGTCTCTGTCGAGAGAGGTCTCTTCCTGCTGATGAACATTTGTTTTGCTCAAGCAAAGCCGTACTTCTACGATCTGAAGGAATTTGCATAAAGGGATCAGATGAGACAGACTATATGAAGCAGATGTGAATTTCCTTTTTTGCAGGAAAATCTCATGGATATTTAGGAGGAAAGTGCTGCCTGATTGGTACCAAACATTAAGGCATCCAGAGGCCAATCATGAAGCACCTTCCTCATGAATAATCAGGAGTGCAGAAAGGAAATTCACAAAGCAGACAGCAGAAGATGGAAAAAAAAACTAAAAAATACAAGAGCTGTATCTACCTTTTCTCCATCAATAGAGTATTTACGTCACCGCCAGCAACATCACGACTAGTCACAGCACGTTAATCCGGTAGTTGTGATTCCCGCTGGAGCTGTGGGGAAACATTATTGCCAATGTTACTAGGTCATCGGGGCAAATTACCATTATGACTTTAGCACACAGCACCATTATATCAGGAGTCTGCAAATTAACCAAAAAAAGCTTTTCATCTTCCAGAGAAACTGCAAAAAGCGTAAACGTCTCTGTCCTGAAACCTTAAAGTTACAGCTCATAAATGTTAAACAAACTTTCTTAACAATCACACACATTCTTTTAATCTGTCCGTTTTTGTGAACGAGCTGTTACTATGGAAACAATAACGTATTAGAAGCAGCACAATATTATAAACCTGCACTACCGTCAGAGCTGCTGTTCTAGAAAACTAATCAACACCTTCTGACCAATCAGGATGCAGGATTTCGACAGCACTGGTGTGATTGCAAACAATCGTGCAAAGTATTTTGTCCCCGGTATTGTGTATAATGTTACGGCGATTCATGAAGCCATTACAAAACGTTGAAATGTACAAGGGGGTGTAAACTTATGCACCTGAGAACTCTGTATAATAAGTACACACGCTCAGCCTTTAGATAAATAATGAACTCAGCTCCTGTGCAGAATTTCTTTTGCATTTCTTTCTCGGTCCAGAGAGTAAACAAGCGTAATTGAGTGTGTGTCAGATGTAATTTACAGGAAGTCTCTAACCGGACTCGTCCTGTCGCAGCTCTCATTTGCTGCTTTTGCATTTTTCGGCGTGAAAGCCAAGAAAGTACTTCATCCGTGACAAACACAGAGTGCTGCAAAAAACAATCTGTCGTGTCATTTTTCTGCTGCAACTTTCCCACCCGTTGCTCGTTAACGTCGGGAGCTCGTTTAAAAAAACAAAACAGAGGCGTGAATCTAACAGCAACGTTTTCTTTCTCTTGATGTCTGAAACATTTCAGGCGTCTTTTTAGTCACACGTGATATCTTTTCTAGGTTTTACACATGTCACGTGTAGTTTTATTTCTGTTTTTTTAATTATACGATTCATTTAAGCTTCGTGCCTGTTTTAAATTTAATTTAATTTTGTTTCTGAACACATGAGTATTTTCGTTTTCCTCCACATTATTAATTTATTTCTAATCTTTTCTATTTCTAATTTCATTATTATTATTTTTTCATTTCTTATTCTTATGTTTTCATATTCGTGTTTTGTTTTTCACATTTGTGTATATATATATGTGTGTGTGTGTGTGTGTAAGTGTGTGATCCAGTTTTCACGTGGACTTTCGTTTTGTTTTTTTATTCACATCGGATTTTTACACATGACTAATTTATTTCCCCGTTTGTTCATTTTTATTTATTTGTTCAAATTATTCTTTTATTTGTCGTTCATTCTTCATATGATTTATTTCCCACCTGATTTTTTTCCAATTTAATTTATTTAGTTTCCTGTATTCATTTTGCATCCGCTTCTATTTTGTAACATGTGTTTACATGTGATTAGTTTATTTACCCATTTATTAAATGTTTGTTTTATTTTTCACCTTCGTTTTTTCCTCCAAAATGATCGATTTTTTTTTTTGGTTGGTTTTTCATAAATTATCTTCTAACATGATTTATTGTAATATGTTAATTTTTCACATGTGATATTTTCACATCGATCATTTATTTCCACCTTATTTTTCCCCCCATTTCTTTTTATTTTATTTTTTTCTTCTCGTGATCACACATCAGTCACACGGCGTCACGTGTGCTTTTGAATTTGAGTTCAACACATCCAATTTCCAGGCATAACAGGGTGAACCACACCTTCACATTTGTGTGATGATGAAGAATGATCATATTTTACTCATGTAACCACGTGTGGGGGAAAAAACATGATCAGTAATTAAATAATTTCTCAATTCTGTAGAGACGGAGCAAGATTTTACAGTCTGATCATGTGATACACCATTTAGGCCGTGTGTGTGTGCGTGTGTGTGTGTGTGTCAAAACCCAGAGATTGTCCTGTCTCTACTCTGAATTATTGCCTTGTCACTTCCAATCCCTCTTGTCATCTTTCACGGCACGCAGCCGCACGTGAAACCTCTTTGTTGCCAAACCGCCTTCCAATTCAGACGTATTCTGACAACAGCATCCCATTTTCTCCTTAAATCCAACGTTTCTGATATCAGCTCTCTTTTTTTTTTTACCGCTCAATAGAGTAGCCTTTTTAACCCTAAAAGACATTTTAGTGAAATATTTTTTTTTATCCTGGGGATCTCAACACTGAAAGCATGTGAGCATGAAGAGTATTTCCCTGATTTCTAACAATTTATGATGAACACAAAGCTGTTTATGAGCGAAGGTCTCTTTGAAAGTACAGAAACGTATCATTTAAGAAAAATGGTCAGTTCGGTCAAAAAGAAATTGCGTCGATATGATGGAGATGAAACTGTGTAGACTCCTTTCCCTTTTGTTCCTGTTGCTATGTTTTTGGAGTCCGCAAACGTTCTCGCCAAATTCTTGCTGCATGGGTGAGTTTCGCGTTGCCTCCCTAAACTTGAATGGTGCGAGAAACCGTATAAAGAGAGCTGAACTGTGGGAAGCGCCTCAACATTCGTTTTTTTGCAGGAGACACACAGTGATGATGGGAATGCAGTAAACTGGGCCGCTGATTGGCGCGGGCCTCTATTTTTAAGTCATAACACCTTAGTTAGTGGTGGGATCGCTATTCTTTTCTCCAAAGCTTGTGAACCAGTAACACATACTGTTGAGGAAGTTCTCAAAGGTAGGTTACTGAAAGTTGGAGAACATGTTTTGTTTCTGTTTGCATCTTTGTGCCACAAATGCTAAAGATAGATTATGTTTCTTCAACATCCTGCTCATGACGTTACTTAGTAGTGGTGCTGATGAGTTTGTAGTTGTTGGGGGGGCGATTTTAATTGCACCGAACAGGACCTAGACAGAAATCATGTTGAGCCACATATGGCACGAGTCTAAAACGCTGCATCGAGGTATTGGATTTGTGTGACGTATGGAGGGTCTTTCATGGCACACAAGGACAGTATACGTGGGCTCGTGCGTATGACAATATTTTATCTTTGGCCAGACAGACCACCTCCCTGTACTAGCTGCTACAGGAGCCTCTGGGATGTAAGGTACGTCCTGATACGCCACATTGCGTTTCCCTGCTGACACACGGTCAGTCTTACGACTGAATCAAGACGTGAAACCTGAATGGACGCAGAATGTGTCCTCGAGCCGTCTCTTTGTTTGAGGAATGATTTAATCAGACTCCTCCTATCCTCCAGTCCTGCTGTCGAAGCACTGATGATATTGATCATACAGTATATTATGCATGTGACCTTGGTGGAGATGGAAATGCATCCATACTTACATTCAAACTCTCCCTCTCTCTCTCTCTCTCTCTCTCTCTCTTTTTAAATGGTTTCTGTAAATTCCTGCACACTCTCACTGCAAAAACCCTGGACGGAGTTGTGAGGGGAGAGACTGAAAAAATGTCTCAGCGTCAATGTCCAGTTTATTCATCCGTGGCCAATTAATAAGTGAATCTTTTAGATATACTGTACAGAAAGGTATTATTATATCTTCATCTGAAATAAAGACAGACCGCAATAGTGATAGTCTGAACTGGAATAACACACTGACACTGAAATAAATATTACAGTATATACTGTCTTACTGACGCTTCCTTTACTCATATTCACATTTTAAAAAAAGCTGTTTCAAACTCTGTTTTGAAGCTCTACTTGTTTGAAAACTAAAAAAAAACCATTATGCCTAAAATATATGTACAGGAGCATAGAATTGGCACTTATAGAGTGTCTGATACACCAGTGAGTCCTGTTTAGAATGTCTGATATACATTTGGAGATCAGATTCACTTCATTCCATATTCTGCTTCTTTTCTTCTTCTTCTTCTTCTTTATTTTTATGCTTCAGTGCTGCTGAATGTTGGAACCTGATTGGTCAGAAGGTGTTTCTGGCATTGGCATGAGTGACCAAACGTTTGGCTATAGCAGCCCGACCATGATCACTGACTCGGTGAAGCTCCCGACAAACAGTTTTGGTGGAAACAGGAGAGTCGGGGTGTAAATTAAATTCTGCAGTGAGATGAGCAGCTGCGCTTTTAGGTTTATGGGATACAGTCTGGGTTAGTACCCGGAAATCCCTTACAGACAGCTTCCTCCTGCGTCGACACTTGCTTCTGTAGGTTGAGGTGTGTGTTTCGCAGGGATATGCCGACTTTATCCTGGATACCGTGGCTCTTTATAGCACACACCAACAATTTGTTCTCTTTTGAACTCTGTCTCTCATTATGCTTTGTGGATTGAAGTATTTTATTTACAGCTATGCTACTGCTGTTAATTCCTAAATTTCTCAATAAAGTATCTATCTATCTATCTATCTATCTATCTATCTATCTATCTATCTCTAACCTTCACACTCTGCTCTTACTGATGGAATGTGCAATTAGTGAATCTCAGCCACCAGGCTGTACCTATAAATTCGTGAAACCTCAAACACTACATTAGCCAGGTGTTTCAGTTTCATTGGCCAACCCCTGTAGATACGTAATGTATTTTCAGATATTCTGTAAACACTGTAATCATACATCAAGCCCTGGAAAAAGCGCAACAAGTCTTGCTAGTTCACCAGTTATGAAGAGGTTCTATCTGATATTTCTCAGATTTTACTAATTATAATAGAGCATTTTATTCATAAGTGGCTTTCAGATGCCTCAAGTAACAGAGTCACGTCACCGGACTACTGAATACACACCTGTTCACAATCACAGTCTTTTCACAAACTGCGAGCTAACGCTCAGTGTGCACACGCCTCACCTCACCATACTTTATATACACATCTGTTCTTTTGGTGTTTTGATCTCGTTCTGGTTTCTGGTTTCTTGTATTTTTGTATTTTGCCTCGTTCATGTTGTTTGCTGAGCGCCTGACCCTTGCCTGTTTTCCATTGATTCTCGCCTCATGTTTCGGATTTGTCTGACTTTGCTTTAAGAAAACATCTAACTGCGTTTGCATCTGCCTGCAGTCTGCATTTCTGACCCCATCACACCCAAATGTGCTTCTTCTCCAAACTGTTAGCGCAAAGTCCAAAGTGCACAAGTGTGCAGAATGTCTACACAAATCTCCACTCAAAAATCTAATGGAAAGCCTTCCAGAAGAGCGGCGCTTATTATAACAGCAAAGAGGAATAAATCTGGAACGAGATGTTCAACAAGCCCATATGGGTGTGATAGTCATATAGCGAAGGCATTTCTAATTTGCAAATGTGTCACTTTCTGAATGGAATCAAATGCATTTTTTTGTGGAACGATCATATAGGTAAATAAATTATTAATGGATGTAGAACTGCCAGAGCTTTTTTTTGTGGGTCACTGCTTTCCTGTTAGTGTTAGAAAGCTGCACAAATGTAGTCTTGTGCTTTTGTGCGATAAAATGTTGCCACTTTTTAAAGCTTGATGTGCAAATCTAATCATGAAGTCCTACAGTGCTTTCATTAAGTCTTAACCTTTAGTAAAATTTGCGAGTTTAATAAAACTGCTGCTTGAAACACAGCCAAGCGTCCGGAAAAAAAAAAAGTAGGTTCCTCATCAAAGCCACAGGAAATGTATCTAGGCTTTATACAGCTGTTGAGCTGCAACTTTCTGGTCTTGGCTTTCTGTCTTTTAATCCTCTGACTATTAAATTACTAAACTCATCTAATTAAGGAACCTTTTCATCTCACTCGCAGCAGTACTGTCTAAAGGGTTCTGGTTAGAGCAGGGAGTCTGATGATGATTAAATACGCTGTACGGAGGTTTTTGTTTTTTACTGTGTATTATGTGAGAACGCTCGGTGTGGTTTATTATGTATCTGTCACACTAAATGTGATCAATGACATACACATCTGGGTGATCTGGAACAAAAAAAAAGTCATCTACATGGTGAAATGTCAGTGATTTTCCTCTATGGAACATTATTTGGTGAACTTTCAGATGAAAATGGTGAAATTCATTGCTCTCTCTTGAGTCATACAGGTACAACGGCAGTATTTGAGTATATCTGAGCTCTCGTTTAACGTAAACTTGGCCGGCCCTGTAGGGTACACTTATTGCACATGAATGAAAAAGAGTGTTTGTTTTCCTATTGCATCATTTTCATCAGTCTCTACCTGTTATTAAATGTTTATTAAATTGCATCTGCGTTAATAACTGGTAATGTTAACAATCCTCACAATAACAGCAGCATGTATCTATCTATCTATCCAGGAAGCGCCTGGTTGAACTCTTTGTACCTCTGAACTACGTTTCCCATCAGCCCCCTGTCTTTATTATTTCACCTGTTTTGATTTTGGGTTGATTAGGACCACTATTAAGCTCCGTTTTGTTTTCTGCACATCCTTTGTCAAGCTCTTGTTTCGTTGTGTTTCGCTGCTTGTTGCGTTCATGCCTGATGTTGTTTCTATGCTAAGAGTAATCATTCAAGCCAAGTTGTGTATTCTAGCCCGCGTTTCGTGTTCCAATTCCTACTTTTGTTTTTGTGTTTCGTAATTAAACCTTTTTAAAATTCCGCGTCCGGCTCTGCTTTAAACACCCAGACCTGACATGAGGTTTATCTCTGTTAGTGAGTTAGTGAACTAGTGCTAAGTAGATATTGGATGTATTGATATTCGCCTTCCATACATTGACTGTATTTGAATAGGTAACACTGCACATAGGTAAAACCTTGAATGTATATGTCATTTTTCAGTTGATAAGTAAAAATCTTAAAATGATGCATTAGAAAGTAAGTATTTCATTGTTTATGTAAAATTACTAAAAAAAACCTCTTTTGAGTATATTGGAATAATATGAGAAATGGGACCTAAATGCCATTATTATGACTAATAATAGTGTAGACCTTGTGAACATTTCTACCAATTTTTCTACATTTCTATGATTTTCAACTATACTTACACCATCTCAATTCACCTTCCAGTTTAGTCCCGGGGCTTAACAATTTTACAACTGATGTTATAATTTAGAAATTAGGTTTTTATCAACCAAACCTGCAATGTCGATCTTGACATTATGAATTTGTCGGCAAAAGTGCAGTCATGACTCAAATTATAGTCTTTATGAAGTCAAAAATAATTTTTAATTGTTACAAACACAGTTTCTAAATAACAGCCGAGGTGTGGATAATAAATATATTCTATAAAATGTGGCCAAGAGCTGCATACTGTCCTAGAAAGAGGCAATTTGATTGACATGGCAGACGACCAATCACAGACCACTTCTCAGAGACCAAGAGCAAGTTAGTTCATCTTTACTCACTACTAACTTCTTCAAACAAAACTCACTAATAACTAAAAAAGGTGAGATTCTGTAAGCATTTTTATTCTAGCGACTGTCTCGTGTTTCAAAAAATGTGATAATGTTCCAAGTATATTTTAAGGCTGGAAGACTTAGAGCCAATCCGGTTCCAACTTTTAAGATCCTGAAGCTTGTGAACAGAAAAGTGTACACAAGGTGTCAGACATTTTTGGCCCTGAGGCTGAGATGATGAAAAGAGTGTGAAGCGTACACAGCAGACTGGATACATGCTCCCATAAACACTGATCAAAATAAAGGCGTCACTCGAAAAATCCTCTTTAGAGTCAGGCTACAGAAGATGTGTTGGTCTCCGAAAGAACCTTCTGGATTGATGATATTTTAAACAGAGAACAAAAAAACAAACAGTTAAAGCATTTTCATTAACTTCAATGACAAACACGAAGCTAGTGGAAAAAAAAATCAATTGTAAAGACATTATTTGCTAAATGATTATTGTATTTTAATTATACGTTAGCAGGTTTGACCAGTAGCGTGTCTAAATGGAGTGCAGCTATTAGACTGACTAAATTTCCCAGCGGAGAAAATAATTTGGAATAAAGTAGTTTTTAAACATTTTAGCATCCTGCTAGTGGACTAGCACTGATAAGCACGTTCGACATTATTCAGCTTCTTAATGACCCTGATGTGAACGTTTTTAATCCATGAAAATGCTTGGTATTAATTTAACGTAGCACTGGGGATAAAATCTAAAATAGCATTAAGTTAGATGAAGATTCACTCTGACGTATTTCTAACTCTAAGGTTTGGGTGTCCAGGAATGTTGTGTCTCACAAGCAAGTCATTTCATAAGATCGATGATTGAGAACCATCGTTACTGAGACGACAGGCTAGTGTTATTGCATCATAAGAAATAAAAGCCAATCAGGTTCAATTATGCAAATGAAGGTGCTTGATCATGAAGGGGAAGACAACATGCTAGGCTAGACACATCTCTCAGTTTTGTTGTTGTTGTTTTCTGCTTTTTGTTCTGCAAATATATTAATTAGTATAGGAGAGAAAAAAAACCTTGGCAGTGTTGCGCTAACCTTTACACTCGACTAGGCTTAGATAATTATGCTACTGCTATGAGTGCAGAACATGAGTTCCACTGCATGAAGAAACATATTATTTAATTTTTAAAAAGTGTACAGCATCATTAGGCTTATCTGCGGCACAGCGATATTCCTGCTAGCAGTAAACAAAGAGATGCGAGCGAGAAAAGCAGCTCCGCTGGGGATTGCTGAGCTACCTGCTCTCATATCCGCAGTCATGTTGTTTTTCTTTTTACTTTGAGCATCTCAAAGTGGAAAATATCTCCAGACTTCAAAAAGTGGACGTGAGCAGTGTGGCCTGTGAGAGGTGCGGAGAAGCTTGGCCTGTATATGTCAGCGAGAAGGAGAACGAGGCAGTCCTTCTGCTCCTCCCTCCGCTGTCAGATCGACACACGCTGCGATTGTTGCAATTTCACACTTGGCCGTGCCTCGCGGTTTGGCATTTGCTGCTTTTACAGAGGTCAGCACAGTATGTGTACGTGTGTGTGTGAAAGCAGACAATTAGAGAAAAAATGCTGAAAGAAAAAAAAATCCATCCCCATGTGGAAGCAGGCACTGACACCGTCGATGCACTCTTCTACTTGAAATGCACTGCAGGAATTCCATCGAGAAGTGACAGCAAATGAGTCCAGTGGATCTGATTGTTCCCGAGGCGCCACAATCACCGTACCACAGACACCCGCCAGCAGCAACACGCACCATTATGCTTAAAAAGGTACAACAGCCTACAGCACATCATCCTCCATCTGCTGTTAGAGATACACACCAATCGTGGGACAGTTTCACTTCTTATTTCGCAAGACAACATTAGCTTGGTCCTGGATTAAAGGGTGCTCTAATAACGGTGGCCTGGGCGCCTTGCAGCATGGCACATGGATAATCCCTCATTAATGCGGCTTCTGCTGCCTGGAAGCTGTTTACACCTTGACCAAAGTTCCCATCTTTACATTTATCACCTCTCTCTTAAATCCTCCGCGAGTGAAACGTATAATTCACAGCCACTCGATGTTCACGGCGACTAATCCACAACCCTTAGCCGGTCTGTTTCCCATCACGTAACAGTACCTCAGTTAGTAAACATCTACTCAAAAATTTACATAGTGCTAATCTGACATTCAAATGCATGTAGCGCTGCTGTTAGTTTACACCACAGGGTAAAATATTGAGTATGAAACGCAGCCAGTTTGTTTAAATAGCGGTAAACCGCCAAAACAATACAAAGAGTGCCAATACTTTCATCTCAATCAAAGTAGAGAGTGAAGACTTGGTGGTCAGTGATTGGTTGTTGGGGATAATGGTGATCAGTGATTGGGTGTTGGGGTAATGGTGATCAGTGATTGGCTGTTGGGGATAATGGTGATCAGTGATTGGTTGTTGGGGATAATGGTGATCAGTGATTGGCTGTTGGGGATAATGGTGACCAGTGATTGGTTGTTGGGGATAATGGTGATCAGTGATTGGGTGTTGGGGTAATGGTGGTCAGTGATTGGTTGTTGGGGATAATGCTGATCAGTGATTGGCTGTTGGGGATAATGGTGATCAGTGATTGGCTGTTGGGGATAATGGTGACCAGTGATTGGTTGTTGGGGATAATGGTG
>JAQQZX010000020.1:15338131-15355182 GCA_030068355.1 Notoglanidium maculatum | reverse complement strand
CGCACAGAAAGGCACCCTGGGTGACCCGGGGATCGAACCCAGGACCTTCTTGCTGTGAGGCGACAGTGCTAACCTCCACACCACCGTGCCGCCTCCACACGCCTGCCGCCTCCGCCTCTCACCTTCCTTTCCGCTCATATTTATATTTTATTATAATTTATATCATATTTGTTTGCGTGATGGTGCGTCACTTTAAATGTTTGCTGCCACAATGAACTGTGGGATTGAATTTTTCCCTTTTTTTATAAAGGATGGTCCAGGATACCTTATGCTAAAGGAGATAGGATAGGAAGCACCGAAGCAACTTTGCTCAGGATTGAAAAAATTCGAACAGTTCTTATCATAGCTGATACTTCTAGTCATTTCACTCAGTCAGGAACCTCCCTAAGCTAAAAAGATACATACTCATTACATACTTATTGGGCAGTTTTGGGTTTGTTTGTTTTGTATTTATTTACAACTGAGCTTCCTTTGCCGGTTCCTCTGGTTTTGATTTTTGATTGGTCGTCACTTTATTCTTGCAGCTTTTGGTTGCCTTTAACTTTAAGTGTATACTCTTTACATATTTTGCACGCTCTGTAAGTAATGTCTGATATATTCCTATCTGTGTAATTTTAATATATTCCTATTATTTTTCTTTTGTACCATTGTTTGCACCAGTACACCAAGAAAAATTTCTCGTTTGTGTAAAAACTTGGCAATAAACGTAATTCTGATTCTGATTCACATTGTGTTCTTTGTTTCCCCTTAACTCAGACCTGCTAACCTTCCTTCACTCTTAACATCACAGTATGGCACTACGAGTTATAATGCAAACAGGTATGAAATGTACAGTCTTGCTTTTTCCCCTGAGTATTAATTCACCCTCCAGATGAGCCAATCAACACATGGATCTGGAATGATTGACAGTAATGTAGATGTTTTGAAACTTGTGTATTCTTTAGTCTCCTGCACCAGTCAATTCTGACCCATTCAAACTCGGAAAAATTGTTGTAAACACTTCCCAGTTTCTACGAGCTTCGTTACATGAGCATTCAGATCATCGCAAATTGAGCAAATCTGAGGAATAAAGTACACTTCCTGATCCTCCGTCTCTCTCTCAGACTGTGCAGTTGGTTCCAAACACATGATTGCAAGGGCATAAAGTAAGAGTGAACATATTTTCTTATTACTGCTGTTATATTTCCAACAAACAAGCCTGAATCTGCAAGCTGTTCATTTGAATGTTCTGACACGCTAATTAAAGCATATAGTAAGTCAGAACCAATGCTACCCTTGAGAAATCAGCTGGAGGTGTTTGAAATGCTGACAAGCTGTTCTTCATTTTTTATTATTCCACACAATCCATAAGCAGGAAGAAAGTACATGATAAAAATTGTGCATCACGCTGTCTGAAATAGCTTGTGTATGAAGGCTATTCTTGAACACTTCCTCATTCCTGAATGAGAGATGATGCTGCATGTAATATTAAGAAGTGACTCGTTTTGTAGAGGCATGGAAAGGAAAATGATTAGCACCATTTTATTTCATTCTTCTTTAAAAATGTACCCCTAGAAACATGCGGCATAGCTACAGGTCATCCACATAGCAGTGATACAGTATGTAGACGAGGAGCGTCCTTTTTTATTTTCCTGGAGAGTAAACTGAAGTACATTTCTGAGTAAACTACCCCTGATTGATGGTTGTTAAATTTGCAACTAATCTACAGTGGATGTACCAGTGGCAGTGTCCCAAACTAGGCAAACTAAAGGCTTTGCTTTTTTTACCTCATACTCGACGTATTCCTCCTCCTCCACTTCATAGGACACCGTCTGGATCTTCACCTCGTTTTCATCCAGGAGTTTAGCCTGCGGATCTTCAGCACTGGGTGTCTCTATGCACACCTCCTTCTCTTTCTTTTCAGTGAAGGTGGTCTCACAGCACTCGCTTTTGTACTCCTTGGGCTTGACGGTGACATCATCCTTGTAGAGGATGAAGTTGGGCTTGTAAAAAGCCTCCACTGCCAGGTGGAGGGAAGTGGCATCCAGGAGCTGAGCTTTGGCCTTACCGTTTGTAGCGGTGACCCCAACCTGACCTCCAACTCCTCCACCACCACCACCTCCGACTCCTCCTCCTCCTCCACCTCTGCCTCCGCTGCTGGTCACGAAGTAGTTGATGATGTTCTCCTGGTACTGGCTGCTGGGGAAGTCACTCCTGTAGCCGTAGTCAGCCTTGACCACATGCTTGCTGTTCTTGTCCAGCAGAGGGTTCTGCAGCTCGCTCAGGCTTTCCATGGTACACCTTTCCGCAAGAAAGTACGTGACTGCTTTATGCTCAAGGTTTAAGGAGGTGATGGGGGACGGGGGGATTTGGAGAATGAAGGAAGAGGTGACCTTGCCTGGACCGATGTGACGAGGGCTAATGGTGTTCAACAGGCCATGAGCTGAAGGAAGCAAGAGAGCAGGAAGAAGAAATGGGTTATTGAGCACATGCAGTAAGGACTTTTAATAAGAGATGGCTGCCAGGACAGCTGAGGAAGAGAAAGTACACCCTGCTGCAGTATCTGTGTCACGATGCAAAGAGAAAGTTCTGCTCTAAAAGTAGCTTAACACACCAGAATGCATACCGATTTCCTGCAGGGAAATTCAAACACTTTTCCATGTGGATAATTGGACAATTTTGTTTAAATTTCATTAGACCACAGTGTTGGAGGGGTTACTTTTAATCTGCTCATATAGGGATTCTGCATTTTTTAAACAATACCAATACCTCTAAGTATTGTCCAGTACCTACCTAAACCAATACCAAGCTTCTGTTCTGCTGAATGCACAAGATGGCTTGCTTTTGCCCAATTTGTATATTTCTATGTTGAATTCTGCATCGTGGTTGGTCAGAAGGTGTCGATTAAGTTTCTATAGCAATAGCTCTGATAGTGCCGCAGCTGCAAATCACAGGTCTATGACATATTAATACACGTGTTCTAATTCATTATCATTTCTATAGCAACAGTAAAACTTTTATGGTGGGTGCTTCACATAATTGAATAAAAAAACAGGTTGACATGGCAACATTTTCCATAAGGAGACATTTGCTTAACATTTATGGTTTACACTTTTGAAAATGGTTGCTATAATGCTATAACGTAAGGAAGAACAAATTAGTTGTATCTCTGACATTACACAACATTAAATGTTACACTGATAAAAAGCATGACTTGCTGTTCTTTAGTAAAGAAAAAATGCAATGCTGGCAAATTGTTGTGGTATGAGGAATAAAACACCCCGCACTGTTATAGGAATCACATTTGGGATGGTAACAGTAACTCCGTGTCATCACATGATTCATTTCCTCTAATAGCGTTTTATTCCTTACTTGGTGTAATGGTGTTAGTGAGCAGAAAGAAGGCTCCTGTTACTACACTCTCACTGCACAATAACCATCAAGTCCTTATAAGGCATTTATATATTTAAAAAAAACACTTTTCAAACATAACTTCAGAAATAAAACATTTTTAGCCACTGTACAAATCCTGGCAGCCAAAAGCAATTTTCCCGTTACATAATCAGATTCTCACACCAGCATTTCACTCCAGACGTCTCCACATGTCAGGAATACTGTGATAATCAGCCAGATTTCAATTAAATCACTTCTGTTGCCCTGAACAAATTCACTGATAACCACCTTTCTGTATGTGTGGGGAAACTGCGAGGGAGGATGTCTTAATTAAACACCAGAGCCAGCTGTTAAAAATTCATCTCGCCGCTTTAACCGATCTTGAAGGTTTGTTCAGCTTTGCACAATTCAAACAAGAAAAAAAAAGTTGAATAAAAATGACAGGTAATTATTGAATATGCCAACGATCAGAACTCATTCAGCGAGCTGCCACTTTTCTCACTTATTATCTGGAACTCGATTTCTCTACACTGAATTTCTATATTTATGAAACTCAATTCAATCCATTACTAATCTTAAATAAATGCAGATTAGGGCAACTGGCTACTCTAGATTGTCCATAGGTGTGAATGCGAGCGTGTGTGGCTGTTTGTCTGTGTCGGCCCTGCGCTGGACTGGCGACCTGCCCAGGGTGTACCCCGCCTCTCGCCCGAAGATGCTGGGATTGGCTCCAGCTTCCCCGCGACCCAGACGGATAAAGCGGTATAGATAATGGATGGATGGAAGGGTGGGATATTCAGGTTGAAACCTACATGGTGGACGTTTAAGTAAGGGATAATGTACAGTGAGCTGGTTATTATTATTATGAAATAAATCCTGACAGGGTGATGCAGGATCCTGACGTGAAGCTTATTACTCAGCTCCTTATTAAAGAAATCAATCACTTGATACAAAATATTGATTTAAAATTATGTTATTGAATTGTTTTGCTTCTACAGACAGTAGATTGCCGTAATTGACCAATTAGAATCAAATATTCAAATGAGCCATGTAATAAAGGTAAGTAATGTTAACTGCCTCTTATTAAGGGAAGTATATGGTCTACCCTGAACAAAGCATGTAGATTGTATTTTATGCAATAAATTAGCTGCCCAATAAAATGAAAATGTCACTAGCACTCATGGATATATATCATATAAATCAAGGTAGAATTGCAACGTCGCTTCCCCAACACAGACCTCTTCCACCGTCCCATACCTCTCACTACTCAGAATTAATAACAGTACGGTTCATATTTTGCACCTAGCACCTGTGTTGTGAAGCAGACCGATAACTTTTGATTGAACTCTCGGCGTGAATCACGGCCCTTTGTACAGTACTGAGTGCATCCATGTTTTCCTCTGCTTCTTTTCATCTTCTCTGTTCACTGCATTGAATCCTGTAGAGTATTGACCTGAATTCTGTATTTAGCATCTACTGCAGATCCATCATTTCCTCCCATTTGCTTCCGCATGTAGCTCAGCTGCCAGTCCTGCTCTCCGCAGGAATAAAAATTAACTTAGTAATACATCGTGAACATTGTGTTCATGGCCTCCGGTGCATGCAAGACAAAAGGAAAAAAAGCCTGCTGCAAATCAAAACAAGCATATTTGCTCCCAATATTCATTGTATCCACGGACGAGAGCAGAATAAACAGCATCTGTTTGATTAAATCCCCGTGCCTTGTTAGCCCTGTTATGGTGATTTCAGGATGTTTAGCTTCTCGTAAGCTTGTTTGTATTCTGTATTGTCAGTTTAAATAGTGTGCGAGTGTCTCGGGGGGTGGAAATGAAGCCACCCTGGAAAAAACATGCCAACTCTGTGTGGTGCCGTGTATTATGCAGGTCACAGCAGACTTCATTTCCATTTTCAACACTTTCGTTTCTTTCCGGAGCTTTGTTATTAATAAAAATGAGACCTTGTCCGAAAACCAAGAAATCCGCTGTATATTTCTCCCAAAAGGCCGTAAGAGATTCAGTCGTACCAGAACAACAAGCCCATGGCTTTACCATGCAGATGAAAGTAGTAAGAATGACAAAATGCTGTTTTCTTTCACGTAGAAATGATGCATGTTGGGCTGCAATCTCAGCTAAGTAGTTTCTCCTAACATTGAAACCTGTAGTTGTGTCACAATTTTCTTTCACTTGAAGCATCGGAGAGAAAATCCCATTTTAGCAGAAAAAGGTGAAAGTACAGATGGCGTAGCCGGAGGGAACAAACTGCCTGAATATTGATACTAAAGCGACCGGAGCTAGGGATGCATCAACACCATTTTCTTCAGTAAACAGTATTTGTATTTGTACTCTAAATCCAATACTGATACTAAAATGACTTAGCGTCAATCAATCAGGAGACATGTTACTTAGCTCTGTTTATGCTGTGTGCTGCTAGCAATGAACTCCTCGAGCTGGGTTTAAGATGTTAGCAGACCGGTACCTTGCACTCATTTTCACGCTCAGATTGCTGTCACCTGTTCATTAGCCCAACATGGTATCGCAGCATGTTTCACGAGAACGCGTATGATATGAGTTTGATATTGGACCTGTACCAGCATCTGTATCAACACATCCCTCATCCTAACAGCATATCACCAGCAAACTACAATCCAGTGACAGGAAATCCCCCAAATACAACGTTTACTTTCCATTTCTTCATTTCCCGGACACGTTTATTCCAAGCAAGCTACAAGCAAGGTGCTTTCAGATTAAACATCTCACTCCAGGGCCTGGCTGTGGCCCAGTGCTGGGATTTAAACAAGTGCAGAACCTTAACAACGCCGGGTTCATTATAACAGAAAAAAAAGTATTACTTTCGCTGCTTCTTACCATTCGTTTAGTCATGTAATACTTCTTGGAACCAGATATTGACCACAATGGTACAATTAGATGTGTGTTTTGTGTATAAAGCCATCTATTAACCCGTCTAAGAGAGCCGTGTGTGCATTAATTAATAATGGAAAAGCTGTAACTGGTTCTGCTGAGAGCTTTAATACATCCACTGATTAAGATTTGTACGGTGGTTAAAACCCTTAATGCCAATCGGGACTTTTGCGTCTTCACCCAGTGATCGATTTGACACGTAAAGATTTCATTCCTGGAATTTTTCCAGACTGTGGAGAGCGTTTGGAGGTGTTTTACGGTCTGTCTGAGGAATTGTTTTATATTTCACACAATTTGTGGCCATTTTCTCATTCTCTTCATAACAATTGCATAACATATAGTTTACAGAGAAAGTCCCATAAAGACATAAAGCGGTGGAAGTACTGTGATTGGCCCAGTGCTCTGGGTCGAGTTTCTCCAAAGCATCGCAGCACAAAGATCGATGTTAAACAGTAGAGCGATCATCACATTGAATACTTTTTCTGCCAGTTAACATGAGCTTAACTTTTGATGCTTTTTGGGAAACTCAGCCCTGAAAGGGTCCCTTTTCCTCAGGGAATCCTACATTCTTCATTTTCTTTGGCCCAATTAACACAAAATACGTATTTTTGAAATTTGAATTTTTGAGATTTGTATTTATTGTACTTTCAAAACAGTAACCCACAGCTTCAAATGATGTGTTCAACATTGGCAAAAATATAAATCTAATAAACACACAACAGAAAAAAATGAGCTTTAGGTTCTTCTAAGAAGAACATCCAACAACTGCTTCCTGGAGTCACAGAAGAAGAAGCCTAACATTGAAAGAGATATAAAAACATCAGCTTTGTCTCTGAACATTAAGGAGTCATGTAGTCATGACAAACAACTCATGACTCATCCCAATACATCACTCTGCTGTCAATCAAGCGCTGCATTTATCGGATTTTCCCGTTTGAAATAGACATTGAGAAATCTCCGCGTTGGACAGCGAATAATTTAACATGGGTCTGTCGATAGCTGTCCTGTCTCTCTCACGCTGCAGAACACTGGAGCAGGAAAAAGTGTCAAGAAATGCTTTCACTGCTCATTGATTCCGACGCTTCATTAGTGCTGCTGAGAGGCGAGCGCAACTCACAGCGCAACGGCCTGCATAATACCAACGCGAGGAAGCTTCTACTGTCCCAAATCCCTTAGCATCGAAGCTTAACAGGGAACTCATCTGAGAGCAAGATCTCAGAAATCTCATTAGGAGTGGAACTTGAAAACAAAACTTCAGTGGCTTATGAGCTGCACAGGCTCACTGTAGTGTACCTTACTAAACATCTGATCCCTGGTCATATAATCTGACGTTAATGTGAATTGGAGATCCCTCAGGATCAGGAGCTGAGGCCAGGAACATCTCTAAGATGTTTTATTCTGTTGGTGAAAATGAGTTTTTTAAATCAACGTTATCACAGGATGTCGAAATTCACTAAATCAACCATCATTCGGTTACTTTTTTTATTGAAATGTTTTGTTGAGATGTCCATCAGAATGTCTCCTCCTCAAATCCCATTCTTCGTCTCAATGATGACTTAAATGAGGTTGTCAGGTATAACAGTCCAGAGTAGTGTTTCAGTGTGGACGAGGGAAAACGGAGGCTTTTGGAAACGATGATGCAGGCATCCACGTTCGCTTCCTGATTGGGTCTTGCCAGTCAGGACGTATCCTTCCCTGATTCGTCACGCTCTCGTCACATGACCCCTTTCCAGAAGTAAACAAACCGTGTCAGCCTGGACTACCAGTGGTGAACGCAGCATGGATAAGGAATTACAAGCGTTGCTCACCTTGTTGTCTTTGCTAGCAGCAGTTGCGCAGTTAAACTTTATAATGCTACAACTGCCTACATGCGCAGGAGGCGAAATATTATTCGAGCGATCAGCAACTAAGCAACTGACTGCAGAGTAGACTATCTGCTTCCTGTTTATACTGACACGCACATGCACAGTGAATGTGAATGGTCATGTGATACGTGTTTTCAGGAGTGTTAACGTGGATGCAGATTGTTTCTGATACGAAGCTAAAACGCTCATCTGGGAAGATATTGTTTTCATTATAGACCTCATTTTAAAACTGAAACCTATTAACGTGGATGTATTCATACTGTTAGAGAAAAATGAAGTTATTATTACTGTTAGCACCCTGATTATTTTCCAATAATTGCATCTCCCGGAGTGTTTTATTCCTCTTATAACACAGCAGTGTGACGGTGTAGTACTTTCTATCCATTTAAAGTTACATTTAATGTTTAAAGTTAGTTCTCACTTATATCATAGCAGCTATAAACAGCCGTTCCTTTACCGTCCTCTCTGCTTTTAATTAGACAATAAACAAAAAAACACAGCTTGTCGTGATGTTAGCGAGAAACCATAGAGCGAAAACACCTCTGTCCTGAAAATGTCCAAAAACTTAAAGTTACTCCAGCTGTTACAACGCAGAGAATCCTTCGAGCAATTTTCATGACTGAAATCGTACAAAAAGATATGAATGTTAAGGATAGACTTAGGAGTAGTACGACAGTTTGCGTTGGGGTGGAGTTACAGATGTGGTTATGGTTCGTATCTTTGTTTCTACAACGTCTTTCTCGTGAAATTAAACAGACCTCAGTCACCCCACTCTGGCTTGTTTGAATGAATGGGAATTTCTTAAGAGAGCTGATCTTTAGCTGATTTAGCAAAGTGGTAACATTTTCTGGTGCTTAATCATCACCTTGTGAAACTCAGATGTCTACATGGCGTCCTACCTGGATATTGTACGAATCAAGTCAAGGTTAAGTTACAGCGGTAAAGGCTAAGGGTAGGGGCGGGGTTGGGGTTTGTGCGTTTTCGTTTCAAATGAACTCATGTCAAAACCCTTTCGAATGTGTACAAATTTCCCATGAGGATAAAAAGCACTGCATTCGACCCTCAGAGCATCGCTTCAGTCATCAGACCCAGTGTCTACTGAAATCAGCATTTAAAAAAAAAAAAATCACAAGGAGCCTCATTTACAGCCTCTACATTCTTGTATTTTTCACAGGACTGAAATTTTCTGAAAGCTTGTTATATTTGAACCTCTCCGTTTTAAAGGCTTTCTCGGGGTTAAGCTTTAACACCAGGAACATTTCCGAGAAATCTTCTATCCCGTGCCTCACTGATCTCAGATATTATTTAAAATCAATCAAGCACTCTGAAGAAACCTCTCTCTCTTTCTCTCTCATCCTCACACACACAACAGAGTGTCTAATCAAGCACATAATACTTTGTCAGGTCTGAGATGCGAGCAGAATCGCCACTGAATTGAAAGATATCGTGTATCTGTCTAGTCGTGTAGTTGTGTGCCTGCGGCTACGCTGCAGTGAGCTTGGGAATAAGTCAAGAGTGGGGTTTTAATCGTCTGGACACATTAATCGTCCAGCAGCCCACACGAATAACGTCACAAACTGTCATCTCTGAACTCTCTTCACTCAAAGCTGTTCTCTGAAAGCAATAATTCAGATTTGCTTCATGTTGGATTTTTCCTGTTCGGTCAAGATTTAGTTCTGTTTTGGTATGTAAAGAGATTTACAGGAGAGATGGGAACTTGTACAGTATCCCAGCACACACACACACACACACACACACTAACTGAACAGCTACAGTATGGAACTAAATTGATGCTTAGGAATGAAATGATGCCACTTCACTCTGACTTAAATACCACTGTAGAAGTGAATTAATCTGATCATTTTGCTTTGCATTCGGATTACATTTCTGCTAAATGAACATTTAATAAGATTCCTTGCATGCATTCGGACAGTCTTCCCTTCTGCACCATCTTACATGTTTATTTGAGTGTATTCAGTGAATTGGTTCCAGCACGCGCCTGTACAGGAAATGATTAGGCGCAGCAACAGATCATCTTTGATAGATAAATAAATAAGTAAGTAAGTAAATAAATAAATAAACACTGGTCCAAAGTGTAAACACCTCACCTTGCGACTCGGATCATCCCAGCGCGGATGAATGGCGGAATTTTCACAGCTCCATCACATTCACTCAGCATCTCTGCTGCTCACAAAGCCGATTATTTCCTCTCCGGGAAAAACAAGAAGAAAAGAAGAAGAAGCAGAAGAAGCGCATTATAAGCGACAGATCAACCTATGGGTGCAAGTGTGTGTGCGTGTGTGTGCGTGTGCGTGTTCAGTCTCCTGCAGGAGACACTCGGGAAGATCTGCTCTCCTCTCAGTTCGGTGTGTGTGTGTGTGTGCACAAGCGCGCGCTCACACACACTCACACACACACACGGAAGCGCACGCAGGCACCCAGCAGCTCGGTTAATAGCCCATGATCAGACAGCGCGCGCGGCTGTGCACGGCTCATTGGAGGATCGGACCTCATCAGAATTTATGATTTCACCTGCTACACACTCAGGAAAGATCAGATCAGATCAGACTGGAGAGATCGGGATAAAAGATGGACATGGTGTCCAATACTCTGAGACACTCTGTGAAATGTCGGGAGCTCTGGTATTAAAAGTTCTGAATGGTTACAGGAACGGCGAGGGGCGTGGCCTAACCGTGTGTGTGTGTGTGTGTGTGTGTGTGTGTGAGAGAGAGAGACGTGTATTCCAAAAAAGCTTTTAGTAATTAAGCTCCAGCGAATTTTATATCATAGAGGAACTCCAAGTGGAGTTGGAATCAGAGTTAAATCATAAATATCTTTTTTTTGTTGTTGCTGTATGTTTATTTATTTTTATGTTTTTTTGAAAAAAGAAAACTGAGGTGATGGAAAAAAATATGAAGAACAGAAATCAATAAATAATGAGATAAAGAAGGAAGGAAAGTAGAATAGAGAAAAGAAGAAAAAAACACAAAGAAAGAATGAGGAAACAGAAAAAGAAATGGAAACGAGAGAATTTCGGAAAAAGAGAGGTGGGAAAGAAAGGAAGGAAGGAAGAAAGAACAGTGCACAGAAAGAAAATGTGTGAGTGTGTGTGTGTGTGTGTGTGTGTGTGTGTGTGTGTTTTAAAAATTCTTTAAAAGGCATCACATTTTGCTTCAGCTGCTAAGGGGAGCCAATAATTCTGGAGTTAACTGTATTTCCACAGCAGTTGTATCTCGAATGTACATGAATTCGGATAAAAGTGAGTGGGAAAATGTAAATGTAGCATGTTTAATGAGAAAGTAAACAATAAATTGTGTTGTATTGCTGTATGATCAGATTAACATGGCTGTGTGTGTGTGTGTGTGTGTGTGTGTGTGTGTGTGTGTGTGTGTGTGTGTGTGTCTGTGTGTGTTTCATGCATCTTTTTGCTTTAACATATTTGTGAGTTAATGGTTTGTGACATTTTTATTTTATTTTGTTTATTTTGTTTATTAGTTTCAGGGAGGAAGACACGGCGTGACGTCATCATCCCCACGACTCGCCTGCTGCGCTGTGAATCACGTTATAACGTAAAACCTTTCCTCAGCAGATCTGAATCTGTTTCTCAGACGGAAACCAGACTTATTTTCTAAAGTCAGCTTTTAAACTCATGCTGTAAGTAATGCGTCGGTTTAGCCCTCCCGCTCTCCCATTACTGAACAGGAAATGACCAACTGACTGCAGAAGACTGCAGTCTGGAAGACGTCACAGCTCTCCGACTCATTTTTCATCATGAGCAGACGATGACAAAAGCATGGATGAAAGCAAAAAGAAGGAAATGTCTCTAGCAGAGCGTATAATAACCTGCGAGAGGAACACATTACCAGATGGACTGTCACTTTTACTGGGGTCTCATGATCAGTGGAGGAAACGACAGGAGTCTCAGCACACTGACCTGAGGGACACCATATATTAGCAAGAAAGAAAGAAAGAGAGAGGGGGGGGGGGATTATGACAGAAGAACTCTAGTATGTGGTGAAACTCCTCTGAATGAATTGAAATGAACTGCTAGTTAGCTATTTGAAGGGTAAAGTGGGGATTAGTCAGAGCCTAATCTGAGTGCTCAGCGTGATGCTACCACCACCATGCTTCACAGGTTTATTTAGCACACCATGAGTACAGTTAGCGTGATGAACACACAAAACAAGGTAGGAGTTATAGAGAGATGTCAGTTGTCCAAGTGCGATGTCCTTTTGCGTAAACATCCTCCATTTGGACACACAAGCTCCTCTATAAACTCCAATCACTCAGAACATCTCCAAGGTGGTGCGCTCACTAAGAGCAGCAATTCACTTTCAGGTGTTCCCTTTTTTTGAAACTCTTTTAATATATCCGCACTTTCTGCACTTGGCCCTTCTGAGATAGGGGCCAACGATCCCTCCAGGCTCGACTCAAGCTTCTGATGAGATCCAAGATCCAATTTGTTTGCGCTGAAATGACTTCACTCTTCTTTGCTACAGAACATTAAGGCTGTAAATGAATAACTTCTAGGCATATTTCTCTCCTGTTTATCTGGGAATATGGATCAGGCTCTTCATGCTAATTTCATGAGGCAAGCTAAGTTATTTGTGCTCTCCCACCTTATCAGAGGAGGTGAAAAAGAATTTATCTGTGATGGAAACACTGGCGTGACGAATAAAAATGACCAACATTTAAGATGGCTGTGAACTAAAAAATGTATGAAATCAAAAAGAAGTCTGGTATATTAAGGCTGGTGTTTATAATGCTACACAACGTCTGCATAAGCCCTTACACATGAATGATATTAACTGGCTTTGAGTCTAAAAGCCAAAAACGACATCTTGTAGGCCAATATATTAACATCGCAATAACACTTATGGGTGGTGTTTATAATGCTCCTCAACACCTACATGCGCTCTTCCACAGAGCTGACATAGACAGCTTCATACCCAAAGCAAATACTTCATCATGTAGCTGTATACGCCGATATACGAACACCGGCATAACCATTTAAATTGGCTCCAGCTTCCCCGCGACCCAGACGGATAAAGCGGTATAGATGATGGATGGATGGATGGATGGCATATAGAAATACATGATGGAGTATTTATCTTATGTGAGGTGAGTATAAGGGCTTGTAGGTTTATGTGTAGGTGTTGTGTAGTCTTATAAATACCGCATACAGTATATGATAGAGTGTCTGACCTCGGGATGGAGGCGGTGGAACAGAAACAGCAAAAGTTGGTCATAAATGTTTCCACAACAGAGCAGCAAATAATGAAAGAGCAAACCAATTTGTGTGGGGTCAGTCGTACTGCATGTATCATTAGCTCAGAGCCTCCACAGTGCACAGCGAAGACAAATAGGCGTTTAGTTCAGACCTCGGTGCACGGCATTTGCGCTCAATCCCTACAGCAAACAAGATGTGCTCTAGGTGTTAGTTAAAGTTCTGGGTTCTGAAAAGCTTTTACTCAGAAGAAAAAAAGCCAAGCATATCCGTCCTCACCTTACAGCCGACAATGCTATTTTATTTCCACCTTTCAAAAATGTTTCATCAAATGAGAAATAAGACGCCACAAACAAGCAATAAGTCTACAAAGTCTGAGATTTTTTTTAAGTGAGTAAACACCATAAATATCCTGTAACAGCACCCTGTGGATCAAGGAAGTGTTTTGAAGCCGTCATGCAACAAAGTGTTTTTTCTTTTCTGCATATCTCTCATTTCCAGCTGTCTGTTTCTCGCAGACCTTCTGGCCACAATGCTGTCTGATTTACTAGCAAACCTGCAAAGCAGTCAGAGCTGCAACTTCACTGCCTCTGTAACCAAAAAAAAACACTTTCTGAGAACTTTTTTTATGAAGCTCTTTATATGAAAAATAAAACACCTGCCTCATTTTTTTTCCTTACCACATATCGTGCAGGCTCAATTTGAGACCTGACAGAATTTGAGAATGTTTTACAATTCAAAACATAAGAAAAAATGACAAAACATTGGTCATTGTGAAGTAAAATGTCATGAATTTAGCACTATTTGTAAGAACCATGATTATGAGAGATACTTCTTGTTATAAGGATTAGATTAAGACCTGGTTAGATGTTAGATAGGATTTATTTACAACACTGGACCAAGAGTACAAGGTTAAAAACTGTGGAAAGTTGTAAGAGATGTATATCAATATCTTTTAGAACCCCTAAATTGTCCAAAGAACCCATCAAGAACACCGTTTTCTAAGAGGTCATCACCAACTATACTTATTACTTTCAAAGGGTTCTTCAACTGCCACTGAACCAGGGTCTAGGATTACAGGGTCTGTGCAGAACCATACAACAGAATGCTTCCTGATCAGAAAGAATTCCAAGTAGAACCCATTTGGATACTAACTACCGTATACTATCCAAAGAACTCTTGGAGAACCCCTGCAGAACACCTTTTTCTAAGACACTATCACTAAATCTAGTATATACTGTATAATACTACAGTCTTTTGGTCATTGCTCTGGGTTAGGGTTAGGGGTCTATAAAGAACCCTACAGCAAGTTGCTTTGATATCAGAAATGATTCCAAGTAGAACCATTTTCGGATGCTAAGAACGCTAAACTCTCAAAGGAACCCTTGGAGGATATCACCATCTATATACAGTATTATACTACCAAAGCATTCTTCAGCTGTTCCTCCTGTGAAAACCTTTAAAGGTTCTATGTAGAACCCTACAACAGGTTGTTTCTCTGTCAGAAAAGGTTCAAAATAGAAGACATTTTTGAATGCTAAGAACCCTAAACTATCCAGAGACTCTCAGAGAAAACTATTCTAAGTGATGAAGCGTTCTTCAAAATGTTTCTTAATAAGCAAGGATTTCAAGTAGAAACTTTTTTGGAACCCTCAATTATCCAAAAAACCTTCGAGGAATGCTGTATTTTCATATTTTAATATTAAAATGAAAATGATGCTACTTGTAAAAATGCATCAAGACATTTAAAACAAGAACCTAGTGCAGGATCCTTTGTACAGGCTCATCCTAGTGGTGACTACACTGATGGTGATGATGATAATGATGATGATGATGGTGATGATCATGGTGATGATGATGGTGGTGACTACACTGATGATGATGATGGTGATGATGATGAGGATGATGATGGTGATGATGATGATGATGGTGATGATGATGATGATGATGATGGTGATGATGATGATGATGGTGATGATGATGATGATGGTGATGATGATGGTGGTGATGATGATGATGATGATGATGGTGGTGATGATGATGATGATGGTGGTGATGATGATGATGATGGTGATGATGATGATGATGGTGGTGATGATGATGATGATGATGGTGATGATGATGGTGGTGGTGGTGATTTTTTGGTTTCTGTATGTTATAAACCATAAATTGTGTGGGTAACTTGAGGGTTGCCAGATATCCTGCAAAATCATGGCTTCATTCATTTATTTATTTATTTATTATTTATTTATTTATTTTTCAATGTTATTTTACTGCAAAGCATGTTCTTCTTGTTCATGAGTTATGAAGCACTAAGTTTTGAAACTTATGCCAGGAGGTTGTTCAGGGTTCAGAAATCAGCTGTTCAGCTCTACACACACATCCTCTGGTTTAATATTTTATGTACTAATGTATGACTAAACATGGCAGTGTATATGGCATATCTTCTGTTTATGTGATTTTTGTCAGAGGGGAGGGGTCATAAGCATCGTATTCAAATGAATAATTGATCATTCATGTCTGGGGGTCAGTCAGGGGTTTGTAAACGCTGCGCTTTAGGAAGGTTCCGTGTTCAGGAGAACCCAAACCTCCGAAGCATGGGAGAATTTTTTAAACACGGATTTAAATGTTTTGGAGGGCGTGGTCCTGTGCAGTGCTGTGGGTGTGTCCAATTTGCATATTTATAGCATCAGGATTTGTAGATAAAGTTTTGGCAAGTTGTAAATTCAGTTTATAATGAAATGTAACTGACTGAATTTGCTGCGGTTTCACTCTCTTATTGACCTGTGAGGCAGGATTAAAGTGAGATGTGACATGGCTAACATTAGCTAGCTAAATGTGTTGTGTATGTTATGTTGCATCACAGATTAAGAGCATGACAAACTGCACCAGAACCTACCAGGCTTACCTCTTTAGACTCTTCCTAACTAAGACGTATACCCCTCTCACATAGCCGGATCGTGTCTATGGATGATGGGGGTAGAAATGTTTTACATTTTGGGAGCCCCAGCAGATCTGGACGCATTCCATAAGCATCTGTGAGTGTTGTATGCTCTTGAGAGCTGGGAAAGCATGGCTTAAATCTGTGGGATCTGCCAAAAATGTAAAATTAAAATTTTGCTACAGAAGGATTTGACCGTGGCAACCGTAGTACAACCATGATGCATACGCGAGACTTTACGTGGTCTACCGTAGCAGTCCGTCACAACCGTAGAGCACCAAGCTCAAGCTTTTTCCTGCCTGGGGGTCCTAATGGGTGTGGCTTATTTCATTGCAATGCTGTGCCACATCTGTTGTACACCGTACACACTGACATCATTGCCGTATGTTGCTATACGTCGTTGCAGTCACACAGCTGCTGTCAACCACTGAAGCTAACCGTGTGTCCGAAGCTAACCAGTGACACGGTTATTTGTCAGAGCATCTGTTTTAGTCTGTTCTTAAATATTCTTTAAAAATCACTTATAGATGCTTTAATATTAATATTCATGGTAATAATGTTGCTATATCGCTCTCAGTGTAATCTTCAAAAGACAAAGAAAGCTCTTTGATTATTAATTAAGTCACTCACACACACACACACACCCACACCCACACACACACACACACACAAACACACACACACACACACACACACACACACACACACACACACACACACACACACAC
>JAQQZX010000020.1:15308034-15319585 GCA_030068355.1 Notoglanidium maculatum | reverse complement strand
ACCCCTCTGCCACAGGCATAAACTCCTCCTCCACAGGAATAAACTCCTCCTCAACAGGCATAAACTCCTCCTCCACACACACAGACTCCTCCTCCACACACACAGACTCCTCCTCCACACCCACAGACTCCTCCTCCACACACACAGACTCCTCCTCCACACCCACAGACTCCTCCTCCACAGGAATAAACCCCTCCTCCACTCGCACAGACTCCTCCTCCACGAAAAGGTTATAGGTTCCTCTTGCTGCTTGATCATCAATGATTTTTGTGAACAGTGCTCCAGTGACTGGATGGTTTAGACCAGAGGACTCTGGTCAACATCACTTTGCAATGTTCTCTGAGCAGTTCTCTCAGGCTTCAGCTCCAGCATGAGAATGATAGTGGACTCTGCTCAGGAGCACTACAGACTCAGGGTCAAATTACACATGAGCTTTTATTATAAGCATCGCACAGCATGTTACTCAAAAAGCAATGTAAAAAATGAGGCTTGGCTGCTTTTCAGCAGCTCTTAATGTCATGCTGTAGAAGCATCATACTTCATCTATCTAATCAGTCATCCAAGTTGTTAGATCAGATTTTAAACACTGCATAAATAGTGGCTCAGTGATGCTTTGGGAGCTGTGAAGATTAAACCTAAAACACAGTTGCCTTTGCCAGGAAGTTAAGACATGGCAGTAGATGGAATAAAACTCTCTGGGTCATGCTACTGCGGTAACGTGATCAGTGACAGTGTGGGGTGATGAGACTGAGTTACTCTTACCAATCTGAAGTTGATTATTTTCCTATAACAGCACGTCTTAAAGTGTTTTATTCCTCTTATACTACAACAGTTTGCCAGTGATTACATTTTTATTTATTAAAGTTAAACTTTGTCTCCATTTATAGTTATTAAGCATCCAAAAACAAGTTAGTTCCTGTTCTCACTTGCATTCTAGAAGCTATAAACAGTTGTTCCGTTACCAATCTCTCTCTTTTTCCTTTGAAGTTAGACAAAAAAATTCGGCTTGTCGTGTTAAAGAAAAACGGCAAAAAAATGTCGACTCTTCGGTCTGGAAAACTTTAAGTTACGGCTTTACGTCTGACACTGGAGACTCCTTCCATTAAAGGTAAATAAATGTGCCCTCGCAGAAAACTTCACCATCTGCTTTGTGAATGAGCTGTTACTAATGCTTTATATTGCTGATTATTTTTTATTATTCCATAAAATTATTGGGGTGCCAATAATTTTGCAACAAATGTTTTCCTGTTAATGTGATGCAGAATGTTATGAGCATTCCTAAATGGGTGAATGTGTGTGTAAACGAAGGTAAAGTCACTCTGTGTGATTTAACGTGGTTACTCTCTAACACTGCTTCATGGACGCTGTTCTCATCTCTACACGTCTTCTCTGTAAATTCACAGGACTAAACAACAGCTTCATGGAGAGAGAACTGATTACAGCGTGAGTCATCCCTGTGTGTGTGTGTGTGTGTGTGTGTGTGTGTGTGTGTATGTGTGTGTGTGTCATACAGAAAAAAACAGCTGAAACAGATGAAATGAAATGTTCACAGTAATGTGGTTATACCGCGGTTAGAGCGACACATAAGAATAAATATTTCAAATTTATTGCCTTTGGGTCACCAAGGTGTTGGTATTTCCACCATGTGTTGAGCCAATCAATCAATCAATAAATTAATCAATCAATCAATCAATCAATCAATCAATCAATCAATCCTGCATTTCTCTGCTATGAAAATAATCTACAATCACACATGTATATGTTGACAAACCCAGACGGAGATTATAGTAATTAATGCGCATAATCAAATAGAGTATTTTAATTGATTTGATTTGATTTGATTAAGTACTTGTTTGTTTGTTCGTTTGTTCTCAAATATTAAATTATAGCACATGAATGAATGAATTTATCAGCTTATTATTTATTTATTTACTTATTTAATTAAATAGACAAACTGAAGATTTTATTTCTTTATTAGTTAATTATTTATATGTTATTATTATTATAATTTTTCCACCCATCATATGACATGCTAACCGTGGAAGGTGAAGGCTAACATGTGAAGCTGCCCAGCTGCGTCTTTACAAACGTCTGCTCATGCTGCATCACATGGTGCTGTAACACACTCAGAGCAAAGTGCTGTCCACCCTCTTCTACATACATAAGATCACAGATGCCCATGATTGGCTAGCGTCCCTGTGATTGACAGCGGAGAGAGTATGCCCCTCCCACCCTGCAAGAACTGGAAATTTTGCTTTCTTGAGCTCCAGGCTATGGACGGCTGTAGCGTCTCCCGGCGACAGGGCAAGCATTTTATATATATATATTTAAAGTATGGCACAATAAGAGAAAGGGGTAACTTGTTTGTTTGTTTGTTTGTTTGTTTTATAGCATTTTATATTAATAATAATAATAATAATAATAATAATAATAATAATAATAAAGCGATAATAAAAACAAGAATAATAGCTGTACTAAAGGAAAGAATGTGTATGTTTATATAATAAATAGATATGAAAATTAAAACAGGTTCTTATGGTTGCTTCACTTTGCATTATGTATAATGAATGCAGAAGTTATCTTCTTTCTAGCATTAAAGGCTAATTAATTGTGTGTGTGTGTGTGTGTGTGTGTGTGTGTGTGTGTGTGTGTGTGTGTTAGAGTAAAACACTTAAAGCCTGAGCACTTCACCTGCGTACGAGGGCTTTTTCCTCCATTAGCATGAGCACACAGTGAGCTGATGAGCGCTAACATGAGGGTCAGTGGATTTCTGAACAGACAACAGCTACTGAAATGAAAACGTATCCCAGACTCACACACACTCACTCACACACACACACACACACAGAGGGGAGAGTGGATGATGGAAATGGACAATAATGACTAATCACACTCCAATACATGATCCTAATGAATTGATATGTCCTGTCGGTATTACTGTCTGTCTGAACACATAAACCATAGCAAAGACTCTAATATATACACATAAACTGAGGATACTCTTACTGCTCAAAATACCTTGAAAAAATAGTTAGTATGTGAGAAAAAGCATGGGTAATACCCTTCCTAAATGGTAAAATGCTGCATTTGTTGCTGCACAATAGGTCCTTAAATGTCAGGTAGAGCTTTATTTTTATAAACCATCCATCATTTTGACATTGTTTCTTATCTTATCTCAGCTCATCTCATCTAATATTTTCTGATCTTATCTGCTTACACTTTATTGAGGAAGATAAGTGGCTGGTAATTTACAGCAATAGGGAAAATAAAGAATGGGGTTGTGCACTTGTTTAAGTTCCACACTGAAACGATTACAGTCACCTGTGTGTTGTTCACATCTCCCAGGTTGCCAGAGTTTTCTTGCGTGGAAGAATCTGAGACGACGTTTTCAAACCCTCGCTGTAAAGCCTGAAACCAAAAAAATCAAGGGATAGAAAATACAGACTGAAGAACTAGTGACGATAGTCTGCTACTCTTACAGTTCGCTTTACTTGACCTCTATTTGAAATTTTATCCAAAATAAATTAGCTTCTTGATCGAAGCCATGAAAGTGATTAAGATGTGTCTCCTCTGATGTCCTCGGTGCAAAGAAAAAAAAATGTATTGAATATTGACCTTGAATGTTCTTCCCTTCTCTACGCTCTGAATGCACCCCAAAACAAATCTCTTGTTTGGAGTTTTTGCGACGTGACACATTTATTATGATCAGTGTTACCAGTTTGTAAACTTTTAAATAGCGCAAGTATAAAATCATTATTAACCTTTGATTATTGTTCACGGACCATCCAGACAGTGATTAAGCTTAGCCTAGATTTAAAACTACTCCACATAGCTGCTCCACATGGACTGTCCCATTTGGTCTATAACTGATATTAATCTTCGTATGAAATGCTCCTTTTAAGAGGCATCACCTGGTCTATCATGAGAGTGGATTGTTTGGAATATATCATTGTTTCCAGAAAGAGTTACACGGTTATACAGGATCCTTTCGACCCCAGGTGCTGACGCAAACCACAAGGAGAAAGTTCTATTAAAGCTCCAGCATTCAGGTCAGTCGTCTGGGGGAGAAGGGCTTCTTTCCTGTGCCAGTGTACTGTTTCATCACACAAAGAATCGTAGAGCCAGGGAGTGGACACAATTTTACTTTGATTATATTTGAAGAAAAGAGATGACTAGTGAAAGGTTTAAAAAGGCATTAAAAATGCTAGAAATGGGCAACTCTGCTGTTTGGTTTCACACTGGATGTCGGAGCGTGGATGTGGGGATTTGTGTTCATGCAGCTACAGGAGCGTTAGTGAGGTCAGGCGCTGATGTCGGGATGTCGAGGAGGCTCCGGTTCCAGTTCATCCCAAAGGTTGAGGTCAGGGCTCTGTGCAGGACACTCCAGTTCTTCCTCTCCAACCTTAACCTGAACACCATGTCTTCATGGAGCTGCTTTGTGCACAGGCGCATCGCCATGCTGGAACTGGTTCGGGCCTCTTAGCTCCAGTGAAGGGAAACTGCAACGCTACAGAATACAGAGACGTTCTATACAACTGTGTGCTTCAAACTTTGGAAACAGTTTGGAGAAGAACCACATGTGGGTGTGATTGTTGGGGTGCACATACTTTTAGCCAAGTAGTGTATATGAACAGCGTATACATAATATTTACAGATAGAGTTAAAAACATGCATTTCCTGGTTGATACAAATGTTGCTCATTGTCAAATATCTCTGCATTTTATTGCTCCTAATTTAGCATCATCTGTGGTCTTAATTACCTTTCCCGTCAGGGGAATTTAATATCATGAGTACAGCACCTCGATATGACCTTAAAATTGTTAATGAGTGTGTGTGTGTGAGAGAGCGAGAGAGAGAGAGAGAGAGAGAGAGAGAGACTTCTGGTCTCACTTTTACATAATGAGACTAAATGTTACTGTGTCCTTGAGAATAAGCTGAATATAAAAATTGTCGTAATTAAAAAGGCAGAGTCAATAGAGCCAAACCTCAAGCATGTCTTTATATGAGTCAGACTCGGGCAGACCAGGCGTATAACGTACACTAGCTGAATATGAAGCCCCACGTTCATATCTCTGAACGTTTCAATACCTAACTGAATAGAAAGGATTGAAAATACAGGCTGTTTAGACAGACAGCTTACTTCCTGTTTAAGATTTTCCAAAAAAAAAAACATTACACTGAGGTGTCCCACAAGGGTCTGGCTTAGGCACTGTGTAGTTCTTGATTTGAATGCAGCCTCATGGGCAGGTTCAAGGACTAAAAAGATGTCTTTCTTTCTAAATTTTAGGAACATTACGAACATTCTACAACTCTATATTAAATATAGAGTGCTTGTTTATTTATTTGTTTGTTTAATTCTTTACTTATTAGGCAAATCTCAAGCATACAAATATCAAGCGTATGTTTGATATAATCCATTTGTTAACAGGGAAAAATCAATCACAACAGGTTCTCAGTTATACAAACAAGTTCTCTTTCATTTCGGTGTTATAACATGTTACCATCACAACTTATATCATATTTATAATTCATAATGCATAATAATGATGCCATAATGTGTGGTGCATTTTCATAAACAATTGTAACTGTGTATAATAGCTTAGGAATGCTTTACAACGTGATCTGAATACGCTCATAGTTCCTCATGAGTCATAGACAGGGTTAGTGATGCAGTTCTGAGGAACACTTTCCATGAATCATGTCTTAATCTGAATAACATTCTGAATGCCCTAGTATACATAACCTTTAATGCACGGTTTAAGTCCGTATAAATGCTCACAGGTAGCTTGTAAGTGCCTCTTTTTATATTTAATGTGTATTTTATAGATTCTACACTGATTTAATCTATTTTTATCTTTCCTATATAAAAACAAGAATGAAAACATGCTATATAAAGGTAAGATTTATTACTCGTGCACCTTCAGGTCACTTCTGTGCAATCACAGCTAACCTTTGTTCACCTCAGTCATCACCAAATTCTAGGAATGGGTCTTATTTTTTTTCCTCCCTGTTGGTTCCTATGACAACCTCAACTCGAGTGTCTACAGTCTGGATAAGTGGTGCTGTGTTACCCTGCTGTCCATCTGTCTACACATGCTGAAATTTGTTTTGTCACCCCAAGAGATAGAAAACGCTTTGGCAGTGCACCAGACTGATCCTCTGCTTGTTCCTCTAAATTATGCATGTCTTTGATGCATCATGCATGGGCTCTGAAATGCCGGCGAATAAAGGGATATTGTTTTCATGCCTGTGTACGCAGGATGGTTATTTGGCAAGGGACATCACAGCGACCTGGCATGTATACCATTCTCAAAAACAGAACCGGCCGCAGCACAGCACCAGCCTTGTTACGCGTCTAAACATGGAGACCTGCTGCTGGTCCTGAGAGTCCTGGCACAGTGAATGTGAACAAATGGCATTGAGCAGGGGGTGAGATTTATCCATGGCACTACAGTATCTCCCAGGAACACACATGCTCAGTCACACGCTCGCTAACGAGAGGGAAAGTCCTGCTTTTTTGTTTTTTTCTAACAGCTGGTGTAAACAGTGGGCAGCTCAGAGACTGGTGACACAGTTAACGATCTGGGAATGTCTGGATTTCTGCCTCCATTTAGAGCCAGAAATTCCACAAATATATTTGAACAGATTAATCCAGGATCTCTACAATTCAGCAAGGCCATGCTACATTTCAATCAGAGGAGGAATATTTGAACTAGAGATTACATCTCTATCTGTATCAGGATAATATCGGAAAAAAATGGTGAATCAGAAATCCGAGGAATATCAGGTATCGGATCCTGTAACAAACGGCAAGGACTGGAATTGGATTGGGAAACATATATTTATGGGACTAGAAATGTTTACATATAAAGAAACTGTTTTTTTTTGTTTGTTTGTTTGTTTGTTTGTTTGTTTGCTAGAACCGATTTTTAAATGCTTAACGTTTTTAAAGAAAGTGGTTTTTAAAGGAATAATATCAGATGAGTATCACTATCAGCTGACACTCAAGGTTTCAGTATAACTTTTGATATCAGAGAAGAAAAAAATGGTTTCCTGTCAAAAATGATTGTGTTGTAAACAGTGGAATTACACTATATGGCTTAAAGTATGTGCACCCCTGACCATCACATCCATAATCATACTCACCTGGCCATGAAATCATTGCCTTAAAAAGTTCTTGAGATGATATATTCTCCTGTTACGTCCTCAGGACGTGTTAGCGTTTATGCTACAGAAGATCACCTCGGCAAGTGGTTTGAGCGAATGCGTCTCGGAGGTTGTTTACACTTGTCCACTTGTGATCAGATTACCCAAGGCATATTTTAATACCAAGTGTAAACAGGTTCGTAGTCGTGTGGTTTTCGTGTCGTGAATACAAAAACCCCATCTTTGTTTGCATCCATTGTTTTCCTTCCATCTATGACACAATACAGTGTCCCTCAAGGTTCTCTCTTAGGCCCCTTATAATTCTTGGACAGGATGTCTTTCAGTCATCAGCCCTAAACTTTAGGGAAACTCTATAGCTCTAGAGGTGTTATGAAATCTAGATGAACAACATAATTGTCTTATGCATCTCATATTTTATTTTGAGAATTTAAAACCACGAATCCAGCGCCTGAATATGACCCTTATGATCGTAATGAGCGAGTGTGATTGTGGGTAGCAGTTTCTGGGAACTGGTGTTGGACCTTGAAGATTTTTGTACATGGCTGAGTCTAATTCATTCTTTTTAAGTTAACCAGATACTATGTGAAGGGTAATAACGATTTCAGAGAAATGTCAGATCTAAAGCCTGGGTTTATGATCAGTCAGAAGTGCTTCAGAGAAGAGCAAAGAATGTAATTATGAAAAAAGTCTGGAAAGTCGCTGATGTTTCAGAACAGCAGGAGGTTCTTAGTTATTTGCAGACTTTCAGTCAAACGAGGTGGGTGGTAAGAGATTTGATTCAGACCATAGCATGGTTCAAAGTTTTATATTTCATTTGCATTGGATGTAAAGAAGGGATTCGGCCAGGAAGACAAGGATATGTCTGAAAAAAGAAGTTCATTATTTTCCTATAACGGCATGTCCCAAATTTTTATCGATTTATATGTATTTACATTTAATGTTCTGGACCCTCCATAAAACAAGTTAGTTGCCGTTCTCACTCAGATATAACAGCTACAGTATAAACAGTTGTTCCCTCACCAGCCTCTCTTCTTTTTCTATCTCTTGTAGTTAATAAGACAATGAAACGCAGCATGTCACCGTACTGAGAAACCGCAAAGCATGAACGTCTCCATCCTGATGAGTTTCCACTGTTGGACAGCCTAGAAGTGGTCTAGAAGTGTCACTGTGCCCCAGAAGAGCCTTTCAGATCTTCCAGAGGCTTCCTAAGCTTTAACCAGTTTCGGCGCTTTCAGCTGTTGTTCTTTCCTGCAGTGAAATGAGTGAACAATGTTTGAACAATGTTTAAAGTCTCCTACCATGAAAAATCACCACTTATCCTCAGGTCAGTAGAGGAGGGGGATTTGTTCAGGAGTCTAATTCATCAGCTTCCTCGAATACAGTACATGAAGGCTCACCTTCGTTGGCAATTCATCACCCACTGCGCTCTGGAGTCAGCACCCACCTCACCCCACCTCACCCCGCTTCACCATACCATATACAGCCAGCCTGCGGGATGTATAACACACATTCGAGTGTTTAAAGAGAAGCCCCAGCCATACAGACCTGGTGTTTGGCACATATAAATCATCTAGCCTTTAGCCTTCCACTGCAGGCCTGAGCTGTGAGGATACCAGATGGAGGAGTGGTAATGGCTCTCCATCTTAAAATCACACTCTGCTTTCACATGAGCAGCCTGTTTAGACTCTGTATAGCTCAGAATCAATGTTCTGATTAGTAACCAAAATGTACACCAATAAAATAATGCATTAATTAGTGTGAAAACTGTGTGCTTGATTCTCGTTAGCAAAACAGACTAACCCTACTAGCTATGTACTCACTCACCAGATGCACCAACAATCTCCACTGCTTCCTTCCAAGCTTTATTTTTCTTTATAATGTCTCTATACACATTTAATAAGAGTCTTAAATAACAGGATAAAATGAACCCATGGTTAGTTTTATTAACAGCTATAAATCGGCTTTTTCTCATTTTATCAATTGATCAATTGACATTAAGAAGACATTTAAATGGTAAGGCAAGTAGGTTATTTACATTATTTGATTGTACATAAGAAGCTTTGTGATTGCTAGGCAGCTGAAAGGGTTTGAATATAGTGCAGGTTTTAAACGTTGCTGGTTTGTGAGCTGTGAACCTGTGGAGATTATTGAGCAAACAATCATCATAAATGCTGTAATAAGTCATTTTTAATAAACATTCTTATGATAAATATTTTCAGAATTTTGAGACATCATTTTGAGAAACTTTAATAAAAAGTAGATGTTTGGTATCAAAGGGTATAAACAGGCTTCTGCAAGTCTCACCCTTGCCCTTCAGCTGTATTAAATTGCACACAAATCAGTACACGGTTTGTATTCTGTTCGCATTGACTCTGCCCTCTATTTCACATATTTAGCTAAAACTACCCCAAACTGCACATTCATTATGGCAAACTAGCAAATCGAACATAATAATACCGATTATGTAAAAGACACGATTAAGAGGAACGGATTGCGCTGTATCCAAATTGGTATAGTTTTTATACAATGACTATATGGTATGTCTGCACTCTTGTCCTTAACATTTTATTTATTGGCCTTTGGAATATTTTTGATGAATCCACATAATAATTTAGTTAGAGGAATTGTATTCAAGCCACTGCAGAAATAAAATATGAGTTCATCTAAGAGAGAAATGTCTCAGACCAGCTGAGGAGAAAACGAGCTCTGTGAGGGAGGCATGATGTTCCTGTTATTTCATTTTATTCCAATTACATGAATGTCATCAGAAGTGGAAACGTATAAAATAGGTGTATTTTCAGGTTGTATGGGGAACTGCAGATGATTGCATGTGCAGGTTTGACAAATGGCTTTGGTGTGAGAGCTGTAATAATCAAAAGTGCACGCTGTGTTTGGCATGAGAGAAAGTTAGGGCGAAATGGGAAAAACTTTGGCATTTCAGCTATTGTGTTTCTGCTCAAGGTAAAATTATGTGAGGCATTTATCGCCAGGGAAAAAACTCATTTGCATTAAATGTCAGAAACCGAGAAAATTCACATGACGGGTGGATTCAGGTGAAATATCAATATTACGATGGTATTCAGGAACAGAGGGTTGTTTAGAGGGCCTGCTCTCTTGTCAGTTAGATCTGCCCCCCATGCCCACCAAGAAAAATAGCTAACTGCCATTACTTACTACAGAACAATGCTGATTAACACTGACTCTTTATTGAACCATTTTGCCATAAGACTGACATAACTATGTCCTAAACGTGTCATGGAAGATGTTCTATGTTGCATATGACAGGTAATATTTAGTATTTATGTTACATTATCACAATAGCTGCTGTATTGTTTGATGTCATTTCGGATTATGTCACATGCTAGCATTATCATTTCCCAGAAAATTGCAAACCAGCCTCTTTATTTAACCCCTACATGGTGCGTATGCTGAAAATGATGACTCTTAGTGTGTAATAGGCAATAATTAAGGATACATGTTACGTATCACAGTCTACAAATTATAATTCCAGTTTAAATGCTTTTCAGCCTACAATTGGAAAGTAAATGAAAATAAACAAGCCAGTACAATAAATGTGCAAAATAATACATTTGTGGATCATATTAAAACTTTTAGACACATAAGCATGGAGTACGTAATTATAATATGTTAATAAAATGTGCAGGGGCAGACGTTTTAACTCCCATATGTGTGGGAGTGGGCAGTCACTCTGTGAGGCTTGCAGGACAAAGAAAGGTCATGTTTAGCAGTGGCAGTTGGTGGGATCGGCCAGAATTCCTTGTGAATAGGCAAGATTAGTTAGGATTCCTTTACGAGCAGGTGGGATTGGTCAAAAAGCCTTCAGGAGTGGGCAAGATTAGTTAGGATTCCTTTACGAGCAGGTGGGATTGGTCAAAAAGCCTTCAGGAGTGGGCAAGATTAGTTAGGATTCCTTTGGCAGTGGGCAGAATTGGTAAAGGTTCCTTTATGATCAGATGGGATTAGTCAGAATTCCTTTGGGAGTAAGCGAGATTGGATAGGATTCCTTGGGGATTGGGTAGTAATGGTCAAAAGCCCTTTGGAAGCAGGCAGGATTGGTAAGGATTCCTTTAGGAGCAGGTAGGATTGGCCAGAACTTCTTCGGGAGTGGGTGAGATTGGTCAGAATTCCTTTGGAAGCAGGGGGTTGGATAAAATTCAATCAGGAGTGGGTGAAATTGATTAAGATTCCCGGGACCAGGTAGGACTGGTCAGAATTCTTTTGGGAACAAGTACGATTGGTCGGAATGCCTTCAGGAGCAGTTGGGATTTGTTACACATGCGCGCCACATGCGCTGAACAACTTCTTTGCACGGTTTGATGCACAGAACAACGTAAAAGCGAGGAAGACCACCCCTTCTCACAGC
>JAQQZX010000020.1:15269758-15286983 GCA_030068355.1 Notoglanidium maculatum | reverse complement strand
ATAAACAGCTTCATACACTATAGCTGAAAAAAATCATGCCTTTTTTGTTATTTATTGTTGTTATTTTAGTGACATGATAACAAAACTGTTATTAACGCTTGTTGTCATGGTTACATAGCATTGATTACGGACACTGATTTCAAAATGTGAGTTAAATTTGCACCGAACCTACGATTCACAAATTATAAACACCAATTAACCAATCATAAACGAGTATTTTGATTTGGATGTGGTGTTAACATCTTACTATGGCTTTATAGCTGCTTTAAACATGCTAACTAGAGTAAAGTTATCAAAAGTTGTGTGTGTGACGTAAGCTATCGTGGCAACATAAGTTTGTTAATGATATTATGACAGTGCTGTGTGTGTGTGTGTGTGTGTGTGTGTTTGTGTGTTAACAATGACATCACAGCTTACAGAGGCAGATAAAGCATTTTTGGATGCACTCTCGACCGTTTAAGATGGAGAAACTTGTCTCATGTCTGTGATAAAAAGAGTTATTTGAGAGAAGGTCTTGGTTATCAGAACAATTGCAAGTAATTTGTGGGTCCTTGGTAGAAAAATGGAAGGAATGAATAAAGACGTTAATCATTGTGTGGAAGGTTATAATCTCTGTCGTGTGGAGAAAAAGAAACAAAAGAAAGAGCGAGTACTTTTGTGTTCAGCGCTTGGGTGTGTATAACATGCAATTAGCTGTTCAGCTAGTGACAAACTGAAATTACTCCGTGTCAAATCATGTCACAGAGTTAAAACGTTGGAGTGTAACACAACGACACGGTTCGGATCCGTATCTGAATTTAGATTTTAATATTTGAAAAAAAAACATCCGAGGTGCCATCATGGTGTGTGAATATGGATATTTAGCAACATAATAAATATATTTTTGTGTGCTATATTTCCATATTTTATTTAAAGAATTGACCAAATTTTTAAAAATGCCAAATATTTGCAGCAAAGGTATAATTTATGCATCATTTAAATACATACGTATTTGCAAAAGTTAAATAGACCAGTTTTATATTTGCTTAACATTCTTTACACAGATTTTAATTATTAAAATTCATTATGTGTTCAATAAGTTGAATTAAAGACAAAGATTTAATTTAAATATTTACTTTGGACACCATAAGCTAACATATTTGCTTCAGAAAAAATATTTAATAGTAAATATATAATTGAGAAGAACAATATATTATTTATCCCAAAAATTCTTTATTCATCCCAGGAAAGAAAAAAAAAAACACATCAAAAATGTGGGGCTGGGGTTCTGTTATGTTAGTCATTTAACATGCTGTGAACACTGGTAATAATCCGACATGTTTACTTTTCATAATGCATAATAAAGATGACTATAATGTGTAATGCACTTTCATGAATAATCATAACAATGTGTAGAAAGCATTATGAATGCGTTATAACATGACATGAAGATATTCTTAGTTGATTATTAACCTGACCTTCAGCAAGTGTTACTTTATGTTGTATTATTTAAGGATAGATCTTATTACACTAAGACCCCGTTTACACTTGGTATTAAAATGTGAGATCTGATCACAACTGGACAGCGCTAAATACAAGTCGCATTCAAGACTCATTCGCTCAAATCACTTGGCCAGGTGGTCTGCGACGCATTTAACCACATACCTTCTGTAGTGTAAACGCGGATGCGTCCCGATGCGTCCTCAACACGGACGTAACAGGAAAATACCTCATTAATGCTGGACGCGGAGGTTGTTTTGGCACGTGACACGCTAGAAAATAACGAAGACGAGCGGCGATGTATGTGGTTGGAGTGCAAGAAAATAATGTTTTGTTGCGGGTTTTACATTGTAATATAATTTTGCGCGGGGACCTTTGACCTTCTAGCGGAAGTGATGTAGGCAGTAACGAAATCTGAACAAATGTGGTCAGCTGGACACCTTGGAGACGCATGATAAACACAGGTGTAAACAGGGATGTGTCTCGCTGGTCCAGCCGTGACCTGAATGCTCAAGACCAAGTCTAAACAGGGCCATAAACAGTGAAAACAAAATCAGTGTTAGTGATCAGCTACAACTTTAAGAAATGTTATTGGTGTACATAATTTGGGATTAAAATCTATTAGGCCTTATTAAGACTAATATCATGCAAAGTGTCCCAGAAATGCCAGAAAATACCATCAAAGAAAATATAACGTAAATGAAATCTAAATAGGCTTGTATCCAGTATCCATAAGTTAAACCAGCGGGACCCTGACCAGGCAGTGACTAAGGATGAACGAATAAATGAACACTGTAAATGCATTATACAGCACCGCACTGCACATAGAAGTTCATTAACATGGTGTTTCTTTGACCAGCAAGCTTCATATCTGATGCCCATCTGAAAGTAAAAACCTCTCACTCACACATCTGTTCAGTGTCGTCCTTTGCTGTAGCAGTCCTGATGCATAGCTCTGGTCTCAGCCGGACATGCTGTGAATCTTCCTGGCCAGTTTTCAGTGATGTCCGGTGAATGAAAGCATGGAAAGCATGGTATTTATTCAGCAATAAACTAGAGTAATCCTAAACGGGTGAGAGTCAAAACCAGGAAGTCACTAGAAATAGCAAACAGGAAATGGTGAGAATAAAGTAGGAAACATCTGGATTATTGAGGCAAATGCATGATAATGCATCAATATGAGACAAGACACTAAGACACATTCCTGCTGCTTAAACAAGCACAGGAAACATTGATGTTTTAAACAGCGATGATGTGATATCCGGACCAATCAGAGACGGGGGGGCGGAGTCAGAACTAATGAGGCAGTAATTAGGAGCACTGTTCTTTTTTCTTCAAGATATCTTTGCTTTGCTCTTTAAAGGTGCAATAGTTGGATTTTTTTTCTTCAAGGAGGGACTAATCAATGAACTAATAGGAACCAGGTGCACACTATCAGGTAACAGTCCAATGATGGAACAGGGGGCGGAGACTGGACCAACAGGACACAGGTTCTTTCCAAAATAAAAATAGAGCTCCTATAATCCACATCTCAATAAGAACACATTACCTGTGTATTCTGAGTAACGTATTCATATTTGTAACACTCCTATCAACTCCTTTCAACTCTTCACAGTCGACTTAACGATACACAAAGACGTGTTGACGGTTCACTGAGAAGGATGTTCTTTTCACCGTGGTGTAACGCTCGTGCTCATGCTCCTCTCTCAGTCATACAGCTGCACATCACCTCCTGATGTTTTCCTCCCTGCTTTTCTTCATCAGAATGAAAATGACACTCGCACACAACTCATCTATATGGTAATATTACCTCATGCTACACGCAGGAACAAGATCGTCCTCACATATGTTATACGCTCTCACCAATGTAAACACGCCTCCGCAGGAAATCCAGCATGTGTTTATTGTTTAAAGGATTTTCTCCAATTGGGTCCATTTCTGGTTTTTGCATAAGCAAATATAACGAAATGAGAAATGTGGAAATCTAATATACTGACAATCTGCAGTGACATTGGTGGGTATTTTCCATTTCATACACCACAAACACAACAAGCTATGATGTCGATTGTAACTTTTTATAAATTCGTCTCTGACCAGGCTTCCGTTACGTACAGTCAGGATTCGACTTCATAATATTCACAGCGCAGTGCTGCCTGCTCCTCGTTTTGCCATTTCTGTTTACCTGAGAAAGAATATAGTGCAGACATTTTGCCAGCTGCTTATATAAGCACAGGAAACGTTGAAGTTTTATACAGCGATGATGTGCTATTCGGACCAATCAAGGACAGTCAGAACTAATGAGGCAGTAATTAGGAGCTCTGCTCTTTGTTCTTCAAGATATCTTTGCTTTGCTCTTTAAAGGTGTAATAGTTGAATTTTTTTTTCCAATTTCTTACAGGTATATGTTTAAGCAGTGGCATCAGCACGAGTATATGATGTGGCTGAGGAAAGCTGTTTGGAAAATCAGGCTCAGAGAGCTTGTTCAGTTTTACATTTTCTCCAGTTTTACATTTTTTTCCAGACACTCCCCCATCAATACATCCTTATTTCAGTCATATTTATTTATTTATTGGTCATATTCATACCTTTTGACTGCTTAATGACAAGAAACTTTGTAAAACTAGAATAAGCATTGGTAGCATTTTTTTTTTACCATTGAGAAACATATTATTGATGATGCGAAATTATAACATTTGTAAACACAATTTGTAAAATGTGTGAAACTGTTTAAACGGCTGGCTTCATTTAACAAATCTATTAGATGCTTTCGTGACTTACAGAGCCAGGTAAGGCAATGCTTTGGATTAACCATCCTCAAGGAAATGAATCCCAGGCTAGCTTAACCTTATGCTAATACTCGGAAGTGATGATCAGCTGAAAACCTCATGGGAGCTCATTACAAAGACAACGACGGCATTCTTAACTGTTCTCCCGAATGCATTTGGTCCATATAGCGCATTATTATCATACACAGCGGTCATTCCATGTGATTTACACAGGTAAAATACAGAGAGCATAAAGAACCAAGGTAAGTAAAAATCTGTGTGAAAGAATACAAGAAAGATGTAAAATAAGTTAAAATAGGTTTTAAAAAGAAAAATAAAAGTACACAATCATTCCAAAGATGAAAGTAGAGGGAACAGATAAAAGTGCAGGTATTTGTGCAAGTGTTACAAAGATAAAAGTAGAGCCAGTTGATTAACTGAAGGCAACAGAAAACAAGGCCGTTTTTATCTTCTTTTTAAAACAGTTGGGGCAGATCTGATCTCTACGGGGAGCTGTTCCAGCAGTGGGCAGCACAATGGCTAAATGCCATTTCACCCTGCTTAGAAATAATTCCAATGTTGTTGTAATTCACCTACTTAACCACTAGAGCGCCAATCTTGACTAATCTAGACTAATGTACCTTTAAGTATACCACCCAAATTGAAATTGGCAAAAAAGTGCAGGAAGGTTTGGTGGAAATAATTGGTTGTCTTTATTTCTGCTACATTTTGGTATTTTATTATCACTCACATATTACACAATCGGTTTATTTTTTATTTGTAGGACATTCTATTAGTGCTTTCACAGAATTTAAGGGCTGCTTCACTTCCTGACACTGAGCCGATTTAAGACTGTGTTGTTTTTCAGAAAATCTCACTTGGCTGTGACTCAGTTTTACATCCTTAATGGAGCATATGGAGAAAAGGTCAGCCTTTCTTATTTCCCCTCCTGCTTTAGAGACGGAGTCTACATTACCGTTCTTCCTCACTGAAGCTGAACACTGTGGTGGTTAGAGAGTTTATAGCTGAGGTAACTCGGCTCATTCATCATCCCAGTGCACTTTTTAATCATATAATTCCAATGATAAGACATCCTGTATTCGTCACATCTGTCTGGAATGGTACACCAGGGAACAACACCGAGAACTGGTTGCATAGCATCTGGTTAATTTCCTTTACATATTAATTATGAGAGAACGCTCTGGAATATGATTTATATCCAGCATCAGAACAATATTGTTGACTTATAAGGTCATTTTAAATGTTATAAATATATAAGATATAAAACACATTCATAAGCCATGATCGGACTGCTCGTCTAAGGTTTTTGTTCATTTCCATGTTTGTTTTTATCATTTGTGACCATTCTAGCTTTCTGTGGAAGTGGGAAGAAATGGTCAAACTTTCTTCAGTAGAAGGAGAGATTGGCCAAACATTTGCGCTGATAGGTGGGATTGGCCAGAAGCAGCAGGGATTTGGTTAGGAATTCTCTGGGAGTGGGCAGGATTGGTCAAAATGTCTGTGGAAACAGGTGAGATTGATCAAACACTTTGTGGTGACTCGTAGAATTGGTCGGAATGCTTTTGGGAATGGATGAGATTGGTCAGAATTCCTATGAAAGTGGGTGGGATTTTGGTCAGAATTCCTGGGAGAGTGGCTGGGATTGGTCAGATTTCCTTTGAGAATGGGTGGGATGGGTCAGAATTCCTGTGAGAGGGAATGAAATAGGTCAGAATTCCTGGGAGAATGGGTGGGATGGGTCAGAATTCCTGTGAGAGGGAATGAAATAGGTCAGAATTCCTGGGAGAATGGGTAGGATGGGTCAGAATTCCTGTGAGAGGGAATGGAATAGGTCAGATTTCCTTTGAGAATGGGTGGGATGGGTCAGAATTCCTGTGAGAGGGAATGGAATAGGTCAGAATTCCTGGGAGAATGGGTGGGGTGGGTCAGAATTCCTGTGAGAGGGAATGGAATAGGTCAGAATTCCTGGGAGAATGGGTGGGATGGGTCAGAATTCCTGTGAGAGGGAATGGAATTGATCAGAATTCCTATGAGAGTGGGTGAGATGTGGCAACAACATCTAATATTTGCCTGAATGATACTTCCTTAGGCCCTGAGAAGAATTGGTGACGTGTCCAGGGTGTACCCCACCTCTCACTCGAAGTCAGCTGGGATCCAGCTTCCTTGCGACCCTTAACAGATAAATGGTAAAGATGATGGATGGATGGATGTTTCTTCATCATTGTGCCAGGATTTGGATGAACAGGAAAATCTATGGCAGAAGAAATACTGCCGTGGCTCTTGAAATCCCAGCACAAATGTTTATTACAGGTAGGTCATGAACACTGTGTGATCACCCGGACACATCTACTAATGACTGAAAGAAAAAAAGCCTTTCAAGACTTGGATACTTAATAAACAGAGCAGCCCGACCCCTAGGGATCATGGCGTTTTTGCAAATTGAACATTTCTACTAATTTAGTATGCAGTGCATGGTCTCAGTGTGTGCGCTTGCTTCTTTTAGAAATCCAAGCTTGACCGTGTTTGGATAAACAAGGGGGAGTGGAGTATACACTCCTCTAACATTTTAGTAAAGCTCTAAAAATTTGATCTTGCGTGTCTGAGAAGAGTCGGAGCCTGGCTCCTGATGGAGCAGTTCATTAAAACTGAGGCTGTGGGAATGGCAGTACAGGATTCCCCCGCTGTGAGGGACAAGCTTACCTTCCTCCCATGATCAAAGGGACACGGCGACCACAGCGTCGGCGAAGACACCCTGACGGGAGAGGAGAAGAAATCCAACCTCACAGCAATTCCTTTATTTAATTAACAAGTAAAGACTTTTCCACTGCGATCGACAAGGTCCTGAAGCACAATGTTTTATTCTTGTGTGACTCGAGCACTCACTATTAAATGAATAGAAATATAATTAGCCCACTGGCAGCAATGCTAATGACATCATCTACCCAGATGACATCATTACTTATTCACGTGTAAACAAATAAATGAATAAAAAGTAATAAACGGGACCATCCCACTACTCGCATCTCAGATAACCTCAGGCTGAGCATTAGCAGTGGAAACTATTTTTAGTTCCCGTTGCTGCAGGACCCTTTGTTGGGAAACGACTATAAAACCGTTGCCGTGGTTACTTGCTTTCAGGAAAATGGATATGCAGTATAACACTGAGTTACATAAGAAAATAATTGATATAAAAGCACACGTCTTACTTAAATGATCTTGATGATAAAAGAGGTTAGAAACGATTATAAAATACAGTATATGTTTTTAATAGAGATCAACACATGAAAGGCTTCTGTGGAGATCAGTTGTCAAAAGTAAGTGTGTATTTTAGCAAAGTGGGGTTTTTTTTTTTAAACATGGAAAATCTAATTGATATCTAGATTTAAATGAAACAGCCAGAACTCCACCGAAATGCGTATTACCACAAACAAGACAGAACTTTGTCTGAAATCATATAAATTCTTCTGCATGTTTTTTTTTTTAAATGAAATTCCACAGGAAACAGCAGGAGGAATGAGGCAAGAGGAAAAACCGCGACTTTTCTGAGAAGTGCCAAGTGACATCAAGCGTTTATTTTTGTTTGTTGGCTTGTTTATTTCTTTTTTTGCTCCAGGTTTTACCTCAAGGTCACAAGTGAGGGGAAAGTGAGAAAAACAAAGAGGCAGGAGAAAGTGCGGTGAAAAATGAGTCTTGTTAGTGAGTGAATGTGAGGAGATTTATGATGTTGATATAGAAAATATTTCATCACCAATCTTTATTTCATGCATTACTGACAATAATAAATCTAATCCCGAGCGCTAGGCTACTCGCTTAGCTGATGCACGCTTCCTGATGAGCAATTGGTGGATAAAGCTCTTGGTTTATACACTTTTAGGTGTCTCTGGGTTTATTGTTCGTATTTTATTTCCCCTTGTGGAGTTTTTCCTTTTCTTAATAAACGTTCTGGTGTTTTACCCCACTGTGCTTTCCGATGACAAGCTCGGTGACATTTGCCAGCAGTAGCAGCTGCTGTTGTTTCGTATGCACAAGTGAGACACCTGTGAAATTAATCAAAATGTCAAAATGCAATATCAGTACGTCATAAAAATGTCTCACCGAAGACACTCCGTAATTAAGGATCTCAAGGTCATGCCGTCAGCGGGCCGGGCCGTGCCGCTTTTACAACTTTTATCCAGTGGCTCGACATTTTGACCCTTTGTGGAAAATATGAGCAATTCAGCAACACATTCCCGAGAAATGATGATCTTTGACCTGAGGACAAAGTCCGAATTGATTTTTTGATTTTTTTGGATAATCTTCCACTTCTGGTCAGTACTGTAGCTGTAATCACCCCTGTGTTCCTCAGTGTGAGCTGTTTGCTGACACTTCTCTCATTAGTCTCTCCTGTCCTGAAGATAAACAAAGGATTTAACACTTCAGGGCTGAAACTTTTTTGAAACGTTTTTTTTTGTTCTGTACAGTTCAGGAATGTTTGCTATCTTGTCTGTAGCACACTAATAATTGAGGAAAAACCCGTTTAAAACATAATTAAATTAAATAATAAACAAACAAAAAAAAACTGGTTATTTTTTTATTAATATAAGTTCTAGTTCTTTATCATTTATGTCATTTGTACTTTTACTATAGTTTTACATTTATTCCAGCCTTTTAGTTCATGTATTTAAGTTTAAGCGATTAAATTTGACTTGTTATGGGAAATTAATCAACGTTGTGGTGGTAGCACTGACTTTATCACTCATTATTTTCTGTGTTATTCTCCATCTTTATTCACGGACTCTTTAAATCCCTGAACGGTTTAAAGACACAACATTGTGGTGACCTGTTTTAGATTTAAAAGTCGAGTTGTCGCTTGTGTTAAATAAAGCTCAGGGAAGTTGTTCTGGAGTGTTTTGTCTCCAGACACCAATTACTTACACACACACACACACACACACACACACACACACATTCTGCACATAGGTACATGATGTAGGGCTTTAGTTGAGACTTCACACACAGGTTGCCTACTGCAGTCTCTCTACATATTCTTTTCCTCTTCTTCACACACACACACACACACACACACACACACACACACACACACACACACACTCTCTATTCTTTCTTTAAGCATGTCCATCTTAACCAGTCAGTGCTCTCTGATTATCACTTCACTTCACTGTTCAGCTTTGATTCTTCTTTTGATTTGATTTTTAGATGATTCGTTTATTTCCGTGTTATTTTTTTACCCATCATTCCTTTCTCACATGTGATTCTTATATATGATTCATTTGTTTTCATTTGTGATTCCTGTTTCCTTTATTTCCTCATTTGATTCTTACAAACGATTCACTTTTCATGTGATTCTTACACATGTTTCATTTTCTCATGAGCTTCCAATATGTGATTCATTTATTTCCACGTGTGATTCTTACACAGGATTCATTTTTCACGTGTGATTCTCAAACAATTCAGTTATTTTCACATGTAATTCTGGCATGATTCATTTACCCTCACATGTAATTCTTATAAATGATTCATTTATTTTGCTCATGATTATTCACATATGATTCACGTGTCACCTGTTCACGTGTGACTTTATTTATCACATTTATTACATAACCAGATGAAAAACAAGCTCAGATGTGAGTTTTTTTCCTGTAAGGGTCACTTAAGCATCGCTTCAGCTAGCACAGCCATTATTCTCTGAAAGTTCTTCTACGATAACAATGATAGAATAGTTATTAGGTGTATTTTTATATTCCACTTAATCATGAAAGAAAACGGGTCCTGTGAGCAGGATCCAGCTCCGGAAAGTGAGCTTCCCGCAGTGCTGCTGGTCAGGATATCATTATTTCAGCCCACACGTGGCTCACTTTTAGCAGGTGTGTGAGATCATTTGAATGTTTTATAAAGCAGGATGCATTTTAGATTTTTCACGTCAGGTCAGATTTCAGGCTCTGGACTGGGACTTCACATGGTGTTGGATTGAACATTCTGGCTGCCAGGATGTTACATCAGTTGTTGTTGTTGTTGTTGCCCCTGACTTCTAATGGAGATAGCTTCATGGAAGTGTGCAGGCTTCGAGGTACTTTGTTGGTCAGTCCATAGTGCTGCTGTGTTGATGGAGAGTTGAAGGTTTGGACAGTGTTTGAGTATGTGGTTGAGTTCCGGTGGAGCTTTGGCAGAATCTGCAGGTGCTGGGGTGCTGGGGTTGATCCTGTTCATTGATCATTGAGAAGGTGGCGATATGTGGATTGGAGTTGGGTGAGAGTGCGGGTTCGAGAGGCGTTTTGTCAGCCAGTGTGGGTGGGGTTGTTTTGGGAAGTTTGCTGGTTTGAGTTATGAATGCTGTGTCTTTGAGTGAGAAAGTTATGATGGTGTAGTTGATGATGTCGGCACTTTGAGCACTTTGGTTTCTTGATGTAGATGGTTTATGGTTGCTATTTGGAGATTACCTGTGCAGAGCGGTATTCTGTAGTGTTTGTTGCTTGGTCTTATTTCTGAGACAAAACAGGGTACCCAGCTCTAGCACTGTATTTAATCACTGGCTAGATGAAGGGTTTGTAGATGTTGAGCATCGACTCTTTGTCCTGGCCCCACGTAGTGTTCTTGAGTGTGTTTCTTCTGCTCTTGACTTTCCCTTTGATGTTCTTTGTGTGGTGTGCGAATGTCATTTTGTTGTCGAGGGTCAGACGGAGGATTTCTGTATGTTTGGTTGTTGGTAGGGTAGTGCTGTTGATGTTGGTGTTGGCTTGGACGTTGAATTGATGAGGATCAGGTGTAAAGAGTGTTGTTGATTTTGTTGTTGAGATGGTCTTGTTGTTGGGTGCCCATTTTTTGTGTGTTGGATTGTAGGTTGAATGTTGCTGCGTTGATGGTGATAGTACGGTGATATCGTCGGCGTAGGTGATGAGTTTGGGGGGTTCTAGTGGAATGGGGATGTCAGGCGTGAAGATGTTGAATAGGAGCGGTGAGAGAACGGCACCTTGTGGGACTCCGCTATCGATGTTGTGAGTTTTACTTGCGCTTGTCTCCCGTGCAGGATGTTTGCAAGCCTTCGTGTGATGCTGTTGTTGATGTGGGTGCTAGAGTTGTTGGTGTTGTCGTGAGTGTCATAGACGATGTTGCTGTTGTGGGGGTTGTGCTTGCTGTTGCTGTTGGAGAAGCTGTCATTGTTCTTGCTTGACTTGTTGCTGGTCATCAATCATAGCTCTGTTGTGCACCTTTTAAAAAACAGCATCATTATTATGTTTAAAGGCCTGAAATTTATCGAGAAAGTCCCTCTTTTCAACTTAAAGAGGAGTGTAATTGGGAGTGTAAAATGGGGTTAAAGTGCTCCTGAAATCAAAATTAGTGATTTAGAGATGTCCCTTACAGGTGGTATTGACCCTAACTGTATATGCAGAAAGAAAAAAAATGATATTGTTTTTGTCCACTTAAATGGTCTCAGGAATATTTTTATACTCTTCTAGCTATACAACAGCAGTTTGTTAGATAATTAAGCAGTACTAGTTTAGCTTGTTAGCCATTTATTAGCACATTGCTGCCAAAGAATTAGCATCAAGGTGAGTATATTTATCAGAATAAATAGGAACAGGCTTAGGAACAGGATTTCCTTTCTGAAACAGGAAGTCGATTGTTGACTAATGTCCACGGCAGTCAATAGCATTCAAGATGGCATTAGCAGGTGAAAACGCTTCCATTAAAAGGTCACCATTCTCCATGTTTAGCTAGTTCACTAAGCTACTGTCAGGTTTGTTTTGACTGGGTGGGGTTGTGATGTATTTCACTTTTACAAAAGAAAATACATCGTAAGCCATTCCGTGAGCTCTTCATTGTTCTAATTCTCCAGCAGCAAGCAAGCTCCCGGTTCAACGTTTAATACATTTGCAGTTCATTCTCATGATCTGTTATGACCCTTGCTTCCTTTTTTTTAGCAATGAACAAAAGGAGTAACACATCATTCTTTTTATTCCATCGACGAGCCTTCGTGATGTACTACACTACTCAACGCTAATAGTTTCGCTGTCGAGCCGTTGATTTATATTAGATTTTCGCCTCCCATCCAACACCTCCACCAGCCTGAGTCTGCAGATTTGTAACCAAAAGGACAAAATCTTTCAAGAAGCCATTACCACAGTAACTGCGGGAATGTTTTTATTTCTGTTTACCAGCCCTGCAATCACGAGTCAATGATATGAAATAAATAATTCTCATGGAAGGACAGAGCGAATGAAAACACTTTCTGTTTAGTCTCCTCTCCTCGGCTCGTGTAAGAAAGGGAAATGCGTTTACTCCAGTTATCGTGATTGATCATCAAACACGGATCGTTTCCTCTCAGCAGCATGTCTCGCTTCCGCACCATTTTAAAGACAGACTGGTTCTGCGTTTTTAAAATATGTGACTTCGAGGGAAAAACATGACCTAATGTGACTTTCATAGCGCACCGGAGAGTAATAAACATGAGTGACGGCGATGTCGCGGGCTTCGCGGTGTGGACTCGCAGTCGCAGCGGTGAAAGCTTCAGCAAAAGTTTAAAAATAGACAAACATCACGCAGGCGCTCGGCGGCAGAGCGCACCACATCCTGAGAGCACTTTGTGCTGAAGTGGAAGATTAAAACTTCATGACAAGTCAAATATTTACACCGAGCAAGAAAGGATCACTTTCAGAGAGTTATTGCAGAATCATCCGTATGTGTGGGTCTGTTTAAAGCATGATGAAACATGTCTTGCCGTGTTCAGTTACTATTACCAGCCCAAGTTGATTAATTTCCTGTAACACAATTTTCCATTTTAGTCACATCAACAAACAGAAGCAAGAAAGCAGGACAACTGACTCAAATAATTAGCATGCGTCACCTCTTCTCCCTTCCGCGTTACCCAATTTTGTTACGTAAAACTGCAGTTTCTGTTCTTTTCTCTCCTCAAGGGGGCGACTGCGTCATACGTAACCTTTTCACCAAATGATTGTGTGCTTTTTTGTTTGTTTGTTTTTGCATATCTATTTTAAAAATCATGGCGCCCCCCCAGTGATCCTGGGCCCTAAGCGAGCATTTACGCCACATACAAGAAAAAAAAGTCTCATGACTGACATATTTATCCAGCTAGATATTTTCCTAATTGTCAGGTCATGTCACATATCACACTTTAGGACTTACACATGCTTAACACCACTTTCCCAAGACTCCAGTAATGATATTCAGAGAAAAAGGTCGATGTTAATAACAGGGCTGGACTAATTAAGCGAGAGGAAATTAATCTACAAACAAATTAGTCCAAGTGCAGCACTGAGACACCCGTCTTGCCCTCGGATTTCGTTCTCTTATCAATGTCTTGACATTTCCCCTCGGCCGGCCCAGGCCACTTCTACCTGACATTTCACAGTCCGATCCTCAGCTCTCCTCATTAACGACATGTGACTCCTGCAGTCACTAACCTTTCCTGCTTCGTTACTACTGTGCACCTCTTAATGAGCGTCTCCGTGGGCAGTTTTAGAGCTGTGGATTTATGGTCATTACTGTTACAACTTGTTTCGGTGGAAATTTCGAACATATTTTCCAGTTATTTTTAGCACGCATAGCAAAGGTGAGGAAAATAGAGCATATTTCAGTACAACGACCTATAAGTGCATTACAAATCCACTTCATTCTGGATTCTGATTGGTCAGAAGTTGCTAATGAATCTACGTCAACAGCAGGTCTGACAGACCGTAAGAGATTCCTGTTCCTGTCCCATTTCCCATGACAGCAAGCGCTCATGTTTGTGTTTGATCCTGTTTCGGTTCTGTCTTCGTCTGCGCATGGTTTCTTGATCCATTTAACCAATTTACCTGCAGAAATTTATCAAGCTTTCTTTCATCAAATCTTTGTTGTGTCTTAGTTTCCAAGCACTTCCTGGTTTTGACCTCTGCTTGTTATTTGATTTACAGTTATGGATGTTGTTGAACATTCACATGGATTTAGCTTTAGATTTATATAAAATAAATGCTTTCAAGAAGCGGAATGGCCCATGACGTAGCTTAAAATACTAGCAATGCTAAATTGCTAATACTAAAACCTCATGAGACCTCATGAGCAGAATTTCACAAGTTTATAATTCAGTTTTTAATGTCTGATTGAAAGACCTTAAAAATGACAACTGAGTTCAATTTCATTTGTAATAATTAAAAACATTTTTTAAACTAATTTATACTAATGATATCTCAGAAAAGTGTATCGTGACAATTGATCACAATATTGATATTATATTATCATATAATATTGCCCAGCCCAAGGCTAGCATGCTACGAAACAACCCTATGTTGTTCGTACATGAACACACACCTCGAACTACACAAAGCGGATTTCGCACATCATTGTGTTCAGATATGGCGCAGCAAAATTTATAACACAACACAAGCTGCGTTCTGAAGGGGGCGCTATAGTAAAGGCAGAGGCAGGAATGTCCCTGTCCAGTCATGGCAGACCAGCAGTCTGATGTGTCTCTTACAGTGCTGGTTCCTTCATATAAACATATATATGATACGGCAGCGGGTTCCCACTCCGATCGAACTGCAGTACAAACCCCTGGAAATATATTGCAGGTTCTGTTACCTCTAACAAAGAGACAGGTTAGAGAAAATGAGATCAGCTTCAGGGCAGATTTGTCCGAGCCAGAAAAAGTCTGTAGTGAGTGGAGTAACGTGCAATACCTTCATGGCCCACCAGGAGGAAACTCTGGCCTACTACATGAACTTAGTGTTGCTTTGTTGGTAATTCTGGAACTTAATTTTTATATTATTAATCCTGATATTGACCATTTCACCTGACCACAGTCCGTACCAACAAGAGTTAAAGCCCCAAACCACAGGTACACAGGTACACTTACCTCCATCCTCCTCCTCATTCCCCCACCCAGGGTTCCAGTCTCCTGATACAGCGGCACATAGACAGAAAGCAGGCTTTACATTTGTCTTGCTCAAACAATCACTTCCTGGATTTGGTGGTGTTGTGATGGGAACGTGTTTACCATTGATTGGCGCCACATGTTGGGAAAATCCACAGTTTTCAAAAATCATGCGCTATCCCTCTACCACTTCAGCCACGGAGACGGAACGGAGACCCAGAGAGCCTGGCACGCATCTGTCCTGATCTCACACACAGTAGAAGAACCAAGTGTACAGCTAGCAAACAGGACACGGTGGTTAATCCCCATCACCAGGTAACAGAGTAACCGCTAAGCGTCCCATTGGGCTCGTGGGAGCACAGGGGTATCCCTTCCATCTGATATACGGCTCTGAAGACGCTCGACATATTTCTTAGCACACACGCATTGGTGTACACACTTCCATTTTATGTTCATATTATATTCAGTGCCTTAATCAGAGTTTTACTCAGCGTGTAATTACACAGGCAGAAATCTGAACTATGGAGAACAATTAGACGCCAAAACCTCATTAACCTCATTTTGCACGTAACGTAATTTTGCGATTATTCTTCCTAAATCACGACCGATCCTCTTTATTTGGAATTGTAGTATATCAGAGCTTCAGCATTCTTCTCTCCAAAAACAAATCAGTATTACATTTTGTTCAACTTGTAAAATAGATGAATAAACTTATTTTCCATACGAGCAGCTGTTTGTAATATCCAGAAATCACGCACAGCATTCATTTAGCCACACTTCCTGATTTGCTCTTGCGTTTATATGTTTGTTTTCCTGGTGCTGACAGAATGCCACATTGTTTCTGCATCTGATTGCAATTAAGCACGCTGTCTCCTCAATCAGCATGTTTGTGGAGTTTGCGTCTTTATCCGACGCTAAATGAAGCATTAATCCTGCCACACAAGTGGACATTCTCACAGCAGATTGACGAAGTCGAGGTAAAGGCCACTCATCCTGAGATTTCTTTTTGTCTAAGTGCTTAGTCTTCAGTAAATCAATGCTAAATGTGAGAATTCTGCCTGTGGTCCAACATCCATCACTTTCACAATTAGCTCCTGATTAATCAGGGACCTATTATCGACATTTCATTAGAAAAAGCCTGTGTGGCTGCAGGACTGCTATGCTAATGCTAACGCAGAGCATCAGCATCACTTAAGGGAATCGCTCTGAGATGACAATGTATTCAACAAAAGCGTAAGCAATGTCTTTTGACCAATCAGAAATCAGACTTCAGCTGTGCTGTAGTATAACTATAGAAAGCAGTGCAGAATGACGTCTGATTCTGATACGTGTATCTGATACACAGCGAGTGCGTGAGGTTAGAAAGTTAAACTCGCAGGAGGATACACTTCTAATGTTACAGTATTTCACCTGGAAAATCGAGGACTTGCATCATCACTTTAATATAGACTGGCATTAAGCTGAAGCTGCGTGCAGTAATATTATGCAAATTGCTTTCCAGAAACGAGTTAGAAGTCGTGCAGAGAAGGAAAAAAAGAGAGTCGGTTATATGTAAATACAATCCAAACATAGCTTTAATTATTTATTTATTTATTTATTTATAAGGAACAGTTTCAGCTAGGTGTTCTGCCCTAGCACTGTACATTTGAACTCACCTCCTCAAAAACGTAACTCAACATCAGACTCCCAAAATGAATAATAAATGTAAGAAAAATATTTGAAAAGCCATCTTCATGCAGGTTTACCTTTGAATCTACATACATACGCAGGTCTTAGATCACAGGATGATGGTACAGCCTGAGAGAATTTCTTAAATGATGTTTACGCCATATTTCTAAAAGTTTATAACCGTTCACTGCTGGCACGGTCGCTAATATAAAGCTAGCCAGACAGGATCTTTCAAAATATCTATACAAATTGAGGTGGCTGTTTTATGTTTTCTAATACAATTCTGTTGATTCATTATTCGTTTGAAGTTATTAATCACATATTATTCAAATAATGCCTTGAGTTGCAGCACGGTGATGTGGTGGTTAGCACTGTCGCCTCACAGCAAGAAGGTCCTGGGTTCGATCCCCGGGTCACCCAGGGTG
>JAQQZX010000020.1:15247772-15260636 GCA_030068355.1 Notoglanidium maculatum | reverse complement strand
CGCCCAAAGATGCTGGGATTGGCTCCAGCTTCCCCGCGACCCAGACAGATAAAGCGCTATAGATAATGGATGGATGGATGGATCTTGCACTCTGAAGCGTTTTTAGGGTTTGCATTAATGGTTCTATGTACAACCCGAATTGCAGAAAAGTTGGGACGTTCTTTAAATTTGAATAAAATGAAAACTAAAAGACTCCAATCACATGAGCCAATATTTTATTCACAACAGAACATCGATAACATAACATGTTTACATAACATAAAATTTTACAATTTTATGCACAAAATGAGCTCATTTCAAATTTGATGCGTGCTACAGGTCTCAAAATAGTTGGGACAGGGGCATGTTTACCATGGTGTAGCATCGCCTCTTCTTTTCTGGGCAGTTTAAAGGTGTAAAATTTCCCAGTTTGAAGACTTGTTATGTTATCTATGTTCCGTTGTGAATAAAATATCGGCTCACACGATTGGAAAGTCTTTCAGTTTTAATTCTATTCAACTTTAAAGAACGTCCCAACTTTTCTGGAATTCGGGTTGTAGAACCACTGCTTTTCTGCTTTTCCTCCATATTTTGCTACTTGAATTAAACATATTATCCTTATAAACAAAAACAACAACAACAAAAAAAGGTTCCATATGACACCCTAAAGAACTCTTCAATTTCCCCTTTAGTGGTTCTCTGTAGAACCCTACAGCACCAATGCTTACTGCAAACAGCTTTCTAACGTTTTCACAGAGGACATTTGGGGTCGCAGCACCGTAATCGGCGTTTTGAAAGCAAACAAAAACTTCTTTCCTATTATTTCAGCCCGTATTTTCTATCCACTGATTTTTTATTTTATTTTTTTTGTAAAGAGTTTAAAAATGCTTGAGGGCTTTCTTACTCAAGAAAAATCTGCCAACCCCAGAGACATGAATGTACACACAGGTGATTTTAATAACCTGAATGGCACATTAGGGAAACTGATTTGAGAAGGCGTGTAGCCTGATTCTGAATACCAGGAACTTTCCCTGTAACTTTGGAGCTCAAGTCTCTGACTCTGAGTGCGGCTCTAAGGGCGTAAGTATGAATGGCTTGTCTAAAATAAACCCTTAAAGTGGGTGTGTCTAGTTCCACATAGATACCTAGCCCCGCCCCTTCTCTTCCAATGTAAATAGAAAGGTGATTGATTATAGACTGTAAACTGGAAAAGATGGAAAACGCAGCTGAAGCAGATAAACATAGGATTTTACAAAATGCCGTTGTTGTTGTTTTACGCTGTAGCTGCACTGAAGTCGATGAAGGGGTATTTTTAGGGCTGCCTGCACTCTGGTGGTCCTGCTTGATCTGGATCTCTGGATAATGTGCGAGTCACCAGGGACTGGAGCATGCACTCTTCTGGTGTACTCTACTTCTCGCCAATCCTGTTTTCTCTCTTATTCTGCGAAGAACAGGTCTGTTTTTCAACGAATGGCAAGGGCAAGGAGGTGGAAAAGGAGGGGGGTGGGCGGATTTCTGTCTGTGCGTCTGTATGTGTGTGTGTGTGTGTGTGTGTGTGTGTGTGTGTGTGTGTGTGTGTGTGTTTCACGGGGAAAAGGAGGGGGGTTAAACAGGGAGGCAGTTTAATGACCCTGACATCCCGCATCCTCCATCTGCTTTCATAACCTATTAATTAGAGCGCTGCTATCCAAGGGGTGCAGCCCAGCCTGTCTCTCTCTCTCTCTCTCTCTCTCTCTCTCTCTTCATTTCTCCATCCCCCACTTCTTGCCCTTTCCCAAATCCGCACATTTCCCTTTTTTTAATTACCTTCATCACCCTCTCGTTCTATTTCCAAGTTCATTCTTCCTCTCTTTATCCTCCATGTTTGTTACCGTTTTCTTTCTTTCACTCTCTTTTTCCCTCTTTCACTCCTCTAGTAGCTAATGCTATACATTCACTCAGTTCCTTTAATGGTGAAAGGTGACTGTTCACCAGTCATCACATCCTGAAAGTGGTGTGCTTGGGTGGGCATGTAGAGGAGGGTGAGGTGTTCGTGTTCATGTTTCTGTCCACATGGCCTCTACCAGAATAAAGTCTGGCCGTCAGACCCGTCGTCCCCTGATTACGCCTCTGATTGGGGGCCAGATAATGATGGCCACTTGAGCAGATATGGAGTTCTACCCCCCCAGAGCCACCATGGAGAAGATTAGCTTCTTCTGTTGGCTAATCAGAGCTCTTGTTTCCACTGAGGCCACCACGGTGCTGTGTTCCTGATGGTACAAGGACATGGCCGGTGTCTTATCACAGATAGAAAGAGATTAAAGAGACCATCTTTGGGTGATGAGTACAGCAGGCAAAGCAGAAGGAATGATGGGTTTGTTGCTAAATGTGTACTATAAAGTTTGCCTGCTAATATTTTACGCTCCAGACATGCCGGTGTTTTCAGTCTCAGACAAAGTTTTCTTCAAATTTGATTAACTTTGAGGCACAAACAAGACAGTCGCTCAAGACGCATCTCTCCTTATTACAAAACATTAGAGCCATAACAGACTAAGCACTAACATTAGCATTATGCAGTCACAACACATTATGCGTATAATACATATACAATTCTTCTCAATTCAACTATAAATTAGGCCATAATAATCCTGTCAGGATGCTGAACAAGATAGAATAACTTTTTGTTTCTTTGTTTCTTTCATTTGTGTCAGTGTTTATGCTTAGCAGGCTAGCTAATATGCTAACTCAGATGCAATAGCAAGCAAGTTTGTTTCAAACGAACGCCCCGTGAGTAAACCACGGTGTAGGGTAGATTTATAAGGAATAAAACGCTTCATGTTGTGCTGCTGCAGGAAAATAATCAACGACCGGGTGATGTGATGAATCGGAGATAAGACTAACACTCCGAAGTTGATTATTTTCCCATAACAGCACATTCCGAAGTGTTTAATTCCTCTTATACTACATCAAATTGCCAATGCTAACTTTTTTATTTATTAATGAACAACACTTATGTTTTAATGTCCTAGAACAACCTCAAGTGCAAAAACTGCAGCTTGTTATGTTACTGAGAAAACACAGTAAGTGTAAAGTCCTCTTTCCTGAAGCTGTCGGAAAACATATTGAACTTAAATTCACAGCTTTAACTCTGACTGTTACAGTGGCGCTGACACTGGAGACTCCTTCCTGTGAATGGGCTGTTGCTATGGAAACGATAACATATCAGAATGCTAAACCTGTGATTGGATTTGTAGCTGCGCTACTGTCAGAGCTGCTGTTCTGGGCAACTAATCAACACCTTCTGACCAATCAGAATCCAGCTCCATTCCTCTGCAGTCATTAAAGCAGTAACTGGGTGTCAGATCTCTGTGGTCTTCCTGCTGATGTGTGAATTTTCTCCTCTCGTCCTCGTTAATGTTGGTGAAATGGGAGGAGGAGGTGAGTGTGAGGAAGGAGGGAGGGAACACATGTGATTTGGGCTTTTCTGGTTTGGAGTGATGGAGGATGTGGCTGAATAAATAGAGTGATGTGGGCGAGGGTGGTGCAGGAGGGAATGAGAGCCGGGAGAGGGTGAAGAGGGACCGACTGTAACACACGGCCATCATAAAGCCCTCAGCTTCCGGGGGGGGTGACCCGGGGAAACTCACTGCCCTCGGTACATGCCATGGGAAGTGGCCTCGCCGTCATTTAGATAAAACCCACACAAACACACTCAAAAGGGAGGCACTGGTTCTCCACTTTCACCATGGGCCGTAGGATCAGAGCTTTTCTCTTTTAGGGCCGTATTCAGAGTTGTGAATTTAAGACCCACAGTATTGAGTGCTATACAGAAGTGAGCTATGCATATTGGGTGGAGTTTAACTCAGGTGTATCTCTTTAAAAAAATAACCTTATCTGGAAGGTTCCTCCTCAAGCAGCCTCAGAGGTTTGATCTACACACAGGTGAGTTTAATAATTTGAATGTGGAGCTCAGTAAATGATCCTAGGCAGGTGCGTAACACGACTCTGAATGCAAGAAACTTTCCCCATGTAAACATTGAACAAATATTGAACTTGTCTTTTTTTTTGACTCAACTCATCAGCCCCAATGTGAGAGTAATAAGGGTCTTGGGAATCCACTATGCACATGAACTGTTCCTCGTGGTGGATCGTTTGTTCGATTTTTAGCTCGTATTAGTCAGTAGTCTGTTTTTGTAATAACCGTGAGAGCCCCGGGGCCGTTTATCAGCATGTTTCGGTTTACGTTGGACTGAATCATGTTGGCCTTGGTGAGGAAACCTAACATATTCCAAGCATGATATCTGCCACAGAAGACCTTCCGCTTCCCAAAAGTGGGTATTGTTCTCCGTGGATTGTCACCATGGTGATAAATGTGCCTTTTGTGGTGCCAGAAAGAGTGTTTGTTCATGCGGACGTACGTGTATGTGTGTGTGCGTGCATGTATGTGTGTGTGTGTGTGTGTGTGTGTGTAGAGAGAGAAGCAGACACATACAGATTACCTAGCAGCAATAACCCTGACTATGTCTTAATTGTGTTTTCTTTTTATACAACTTTCTACATTATTGAAATTATTATTCACATTTCCAAAAACTGACTTCAGCGCACAGATGTTAGTCTTTTCCCAGCTGCCAAACCTCCGAAGCTGGAACGAAGAAGAAAGACTTGAGCTCATTGTAGAGTCTCGAAGCTGTACGTGACGCAGCAGCTAGAAGAAAGCGAATGTCATCATGGATATGTATATATATATACACAACCAGCTGGTCCTGAGAACCTGTGGAAAAATGTGGAGTAAACCCACAGCGAAGAATAGAGGCACTGCTGTTTTCATTCCCCCCCAAACACACACACACACACACACACACACTCACTCAGACATGGACGTTCCTCCGTCCGACGTGGACGTGTCGGCATGAGCGCCAAACACAGCAATAAATATCTCTCGGTGTCGTTTTGATCCGTGAGAAGAGGAAGGCTTTGATCAGTTTCCTGGAAAACAAGGCACACCTTCTGTTTTGCCGAGGTGTGTTTTTGCTCTGTGCAGAGATAACAGGGAAAACGATCAGTCTGGGAAATACGCAAAAAAAAAAACCCACTGCATTGTTAACCAGCTTTCTGGAGAATGGGTCACTGGCTGAAGGGAAATAAAGTCCAGCTGTAACAGGAATTTGTGCTGTTGTTTTTGTATTAATCGATCGATGTAAAAATGCACAGACGAAGGTGGTGTGACGAGAGTAACATCTGGAGACGAGAAACCGCAAAGAGCACGAAAAAAAATACTTCATACTTTATTATAATACAGGACTTCGACCTGCATTTACAAGTGTATCGAATATCCTGCTGCTTTAGACGAGTCAGAAACATGTCCGTAAGGACAGACGGAAATCCAGCAGGATGCTGTGCTAATTGAGTAACGACCACACCAAAAGCAGGAGGTCTGCTCAGGCCCGCTCACACTCCTTATCTCCGCTGTGGGGGAGACTCGCACTCCTGATTTCATTTTAAACTCCACCCGGAGCGCTTCGACTCAGCGCGACGAATCCTATTTTACAGAGATAGAAACACGTCTGCCATGTGATGGCCCGAGGGAACCTGTCACATACGGTGGTGCTCTACAAACGGCAGACTTTTTTGGAACCAGAACAAAATTCTTGCATTTTGGAGCACTGTAACACTGATTAGTGTGTGGGCTTAACGTTTAGAACTTACAATGTTCTCAGAAAACTCTTTCATTCACCCATCCATGGTCTATGCCTACTGCTTATGTGTTCTCAGAGGAAGCTGGAGCCAATCCCACCTGACTAACACAGAGTCGAACCATTCACACTCAGTTTAGAGTAGCCAGTTGACCTAATCTGCGTGTCTGTTGGAGGAAACCGGCGCACCCGGAGGAAAGCCGTAGAGGCACAGAGAGAACATGCAAACTCCACACAGAAAGGCCAAAGTCGGCCATGAAAGTTCAAACCCAGAACCTTCTTGTCATGAGGCACCACCAATGTGCCGCTCCGCATTCATTCACTGGTCACAAATACAAAGATAGGGAAAAAAGGTCATTTTTTATTACGTGAATATAGAACAGAGCCGGCGCCAAACAAATAACTAGATTAAAATGTACAGTGTGCTTTATCCTGGGTTTATTTCCTCTTTTCCTTTTTTTCTCCTGAACTTGTAGCATTTCTGCCGCACTGCACCTGCTCAGGTAATCAGCATAATACAAGGATAGGAGCAGGCTTCACTCCCAATCTGTTGTGAAGCTTTCAGAGTGCTGGACCAAGAGCGTGACTCATCAAAGAAGAACGGGACGCGCTTTGGGAAATATAATTCTGACTAATACATTATATTATGCATTCTTGTTTTATCAGGTAATCAGCAACCCACACACACACACACCCACCCACACACACACACACACACACACACACACCATGTTGGATTCACTTCCTGTAGTGAGTCGATTCAGAGCGGAGTCTTCTTCTCACTAGAGTTCACTCAGACTTGGCTTATCAGAAAGAAGCCTTAACGACTCGATCATTAGGCACAATGTCCACGTCTCTATGACATGTAAATATCCAGCCATGTGATGTAATCAGGAGGAAATCACGCTGACCTGGACGTCCTTACTCTGACTGATTTTTTTTGCTGTTGCTGTGTTTGTGACTCTGGCTCTTCACTCTGCAGGCCGACGCCAAGGCAAGCTTAGAACGCAGCCTTAGGAAAAACATTTCCACATCGTTTTAGCAAAATATATATTTATGTTTTTCTAAAGCTGAGTGAGCAAAGGATACTATTGGCAGAACGTATCTGTCAGAACCTGATTTTTCATCATGTTTTCTGACGGGATTTCCCAGACTGCCTCACGTGCACATGCAGTTGTTTCTCATTGTTTATTGCTTTTTGGAGGAGCTGGATGACTTTAAGTGCAGGCCGGGAGTGTTTTTCCTCCTCGTCACAAACAGTCAGATATGAGAACAGAACCATCTGCGTTTGATATGAAACAGACAGTACTGTGATACGGCGGAGGATAGTTTAATGATGATGATGATGATGATGATGGCCTGAGACCACCTCTAAGGAAAGAAAACTCCTTTCACACTGTATACTATTAAAATTCAAAGTGTTTAAGTGTTCTTCCCTCAGAGGAACCTTGAATTTTTATGAAGAACCCACCGTTTTTTAGAACCCCCTGTAAGAGTGCTGGGTATGTTTCTATGTAGAACCTTGCAATAAAGTGTTTTGCTACCACATAGAACCTTTTTTTTAACTTTTCTTTGAACTTAAAGAATTCGTTCTTGATGCTTGGTCCACTTTTAACAACAGATCCAGAAAGGATGAAGAACCCATGAAGAACACTTTTCTTTTTTTTTTGCACCAAGTTGCAAGACAGTTTCACTAGATGTTAGACTTCTAGGGCTCTAGATAGGTTCTAGATATCAGGTTGCAGATATTAAGAAGAAAATAATGAGCAATAATAATAACGTGAGTTTGTAACTCACATGCCTACACACTCCTAAAAAATGTATAGAACCCTTAAAGGTTCTCCGGTCCCTCTATGGGAACACTTAATGTTTTTTGTCGCACCCTACAAAGATTTTTTTTTTTTTAACAATTTCAAAGAGAACCAGTTTAGAAAGGTCAGAACCGTTAATTATTCTACAAACGCTGTTGGGAATGGGGAAAAAAACCCTTGAGGGTTCTTCAGTAACCTGTCTGAGACCACCTTTAAAGGTTCTATGTAGAACCCTACAACAAAATGTGTATTTATTGTAAACATTTGCATGTAGAAACAAAAAAGTGGAAGTGAAACGACCTCTAATTATACAACAGACCCTTAAAATATTCAACTCTTGGTTCTTGAAACTTATTAAGTCTTAGTGGTTTAGGAAGATATTAACCCTTAGTTATCCAGTGAACCCTCATAGAACCCTTTTTACAAGGAGAGTACTATGGCAGTTTCACTAGATGTTAGATGTGTGACAGGTTCTAGGTATGAAGAAGAAAGTAATGAGCAATAATTAGGAGTTTGTGTCACACAGTTAAGCAGTTAATGGGAATACTCCTCCATGCATCTTAAGGGTTCTTTGGTGGTTCTTTTGGGGGAAACGCTGTTTCAAAGTCATATTCAAAATATTTATCATATTCACTCCTGCTAGCTAGATGAGTAATTTCTAAAAAAAAAAAAAAAAAAAAGTAAAACAGGCTATTTTAAATAAATAACTCAAAAACACCACGCCTACTCAGCATGTTTTAAGGGGCGTGTCTTTGGTGCAGTACAATCTCAATATTTTCTCAGGATAAAGGAAATGAGCACCAAAAATCCAACATCTTCATCATTAATAAAAAAAAATGGGACTGCAATTTGTATTGTATTACACATGGATACTACAAAGCAGCATGCATCACTTCCTGCCATTGCTGTAGCTGTTATTAGGTACTTCCTGGACCTTCTTCATGAGCAGAACTGACGGAATTAAAAACAGCCATTCTGAGTCCCAGTTCAGCCGTACAGGGGAAATGAGATAGATATCAGAATGGTCTTCTAACAGGTTCGTTATCTAAGATTATGACGCTGCCCTCAGGCCAGTGGTGTCATCATCATCATCATCTTCTTCTTCATTATCATCATCATCCTCATCTCTGTCTGACGTGTCGGCAGATTAGCACAGCGAGGCCCAGGGCCTAATGATGCCACCTGACGCTCGCACACACAGGTTCCAGGCCGTGTTAATGGAATGTGACGAGCGTCGCTCCCTGGAGGACGGCACGAGTGCTTAATTACAAGTGATAATGAGCGTGACAAAGCGTGGCAGGGAAAGCGCTGAGGTCTCATCTCCGTTAAACATCAGCGGAAGATGATCTCGAGACGGCACACACCACGCGTAAAGCGACCTGAGTCAGCGAGTCAGGAGAATCACTGCCCCGTAACAGGAAGTGTTCCTCTTCAACATTTTTTCCCCTTTCAGGCCTCCTTTTAGTGCTTTTTGGCTTAAAAATGAAAAACAAACTTAAGGGTAGATGCTTCAGATTCCTTTCCGTCCTGGATAAACACACACCACAGCACAGTTTACTCTAAAGTGATTAAAATGTCTCATACAGATTAAAGCCAATCAGGGTGAAAGAATGCAGATGCGGTTTCACAGAAATAATGCACTTGCAGCGTGTAAGAAAATCAGGTGAATAAAATCTACTTCATGTGTTTTTTTGTTAGCGTATTAATAAAACACAACAACAACAACACCAAATAACCATAAAACCACTACAACTGCAAATCACAGGTTTATATTACTGCGCTTGTTCTAACACATTATTGTTTCTATTATAACAATAGATAGATAGATAGATAGATGTGTTTGCAATGGTTTTCTGAAACCTTTCCAGATTTCTCAGACCTGCCCAAGAACCTGCCCTAGTTAGAACCTTGCAAAAATGTTCAAAGGAAGATTTTATCACCAATGCTTAGAAGATTTTGAAGACTTGAAATGCTCTTTGGTTCTCCCTTTGGTGGAATCCTTGAGTGTTCTGTGTAGAACCCTACAACTGGTGTTTCTGTATCAGAGAAGGTTCCAAATACATGATGTTTTGAAGAGTTTAGAACCCGGACCAATCCAAAGAACCACTGAAGATGGACACAGACTGTTAGGACAGGTGTCATGACCTAGGGTTCAATAAAGTGTCTATCTGTCTATCTGTCTATCTATTATTGATAAACTATGAACACATTCATAACCTGTTATAATGCATTCATAAGGCACGCATTGTTATAGACTTTGCACACATAGTTCATTATGAGAAGATCTAACAGGAAGATAATGCGTTATAATGCTATAATTATAATATTATGCTTATAATGCATTCTGTTACCAGTGTGTAATCAATACTACAAACTGTAATGCTTTTTCCTAATGTTTATAATACCTTGCATTACGAATGCATTATATCATGATATGAATCTATTCATAATTCCTTATACATAAGGCCTTCATAGAGAGATCCATCTATCTATCTATCTATTCTAGCAATAAAATACCACTTTTTATTGTACCAAGAATGTGCAAAAGTTAAAGTTTTATACAGAACTTTCATAATTTGCCCCAGAGGATCAACCAAAGAACCTTTTAAGTGTATAAACCATCTTGGTACTTTGTACACTCTTCACGTCTTCACACATTAAGGGTTCTTTAAGGGTTCGCTGAGTAATTAAGGGTTCTTACTCCCCTTTGAGATTGAGAACCACTCTGCTGTAGGGTTCTACAGAGAACCTTTAAAGTTTTCCTCAGAGAAACTAAAGCATCTCAAAGAGTAAGCCGTCTTTTAATTGGTCTTCACTTTTCACTCTCCCAAATGGTTCTTTAAGGGTTCATTGGAGAATTAAGGGTTCTCGGTGAACTAAAATGGATCTACTTGGAGCACTTTGAGGTTTGCGCCAGAGGAACAGCTAAAGAACTGTTCATTCATGTTTCCGTAGCTTTATGTCAGTTTTCATGAAAGTCTTACGTAGGTGTCATGTAGCCTTATGAACGATCCCTGTAATTAAAAGGTGTTACATGTTAGCGGAATTTTTTCATATTGTGTATTTTTTTTGTTATTCGTTTAAAGCAGAACAGCTTTGAGAATTGCGTTTCAGCATCCTGCAGGAACCTGCTTTACGTTGTGTGTGTGTTTACTCATTATGAACTGATGAGGACATATGAAACAGTCGTTAATGAGATATTGGAAAAAATATAGCATGTTTGAGATCTCGTTGTCTGGAATCATTAAATATACCCGCACGAATGGAAGAAATAAAGAGCTACAAAAGATCATTTGTTTGTTTGGGTTTTTTTGACAGCTGTGCTGATGAGCCGTAAAAGCCTAGCGCGCCACCGTAACGTACATGATGCAGACATGCTCCATTTCACTGATTGTATTTTTCTCGATCAGAATGGCTTTCTCCTGAGAAGCTTCATAAGCTTTATATGAGCCGTGTGCGCTTCTCCCACACTTAATGGATGGTGACAAATGGAAGGTCGCGACACCATTTTGTCTGAATTGCGTTCGTGATGGAAAGTTAAACACGTGTTTCATTACTCACGCATCACCGCCTCATCGCCTGGCTTTTACAGCCCGTTATATATTTTACACTTTTATAACACCGAGATGATGATTGCTTTTCATTTTCACTTACCACGTCCCATCAAACAGCGCTGCGCGGATCTGTTCCCAGAGCCGAGAAGGATTTCTGCTTTTTATTTTACAGTCAGAATAGGATCGTAATAAAACGTGTTATTGGGAATAAATGCACTTTTTACAGTTTATAAACGTAACAGTTACTCAGATCCAACAGCTGGCTTCAGGTTTTCTGATTACTTACAGCATATAAACCTGTGATTGTTCATTACTTCTGATTTTTTTTTACACTTGTATGAGTTTCAGGCTGCAGTTCTGAATTATTGGCACCCTACGAATGAACGGGCAAAAATGACTATGTAAGGAATAAAACCCTCTGTGTTCCTTTAACAACACGCCCTGAAATGTTTTATTCCTCTTATATCACAGCAACTTTCCAACAATTACAAGTTTTATTTAGTAAAGAACAACATGTACTTTTTATCTCTTTATAGTTACATTTATTGTGGTGGAACGTCTGTGAAAGAAAGTTGTACAGAGAACCTTCATGATTTGAATGCTGACTGTAGGAAACATACCAAGGTAATATTTTAATTAGTTAATATGCAGGAAGAAGCAGGCTTCGCACTCGGCTGTAAATGAGGAGGACGTGGCTGTGATGGTGGAAGACCTCAGTGTGTGACTGGCAGCTGAACAGATGCCGTTTGGCTCTTGGCACCGAGCGCTGCCTCGGGACTCGGGGGGCAGCCGCGCTGGCAACAAACTCACCCTCTACCAACATTCGCTCTGTTGAACTAAGTAATTGAGAGTCAGTGGGGGAGCGGAGAACAGCACGGCGAACAGCGCGGCGAACAGCACTCAGGGCTTTACTGACAAATTGCTGCTTTAACAGTCTCAGCGTTAATCTGGGGGGGAGAACCTCACACACACACACACACACACACACACACACCTGTCCCTGTCCTCTCCCTGTCTTCTCTCTTCTGTCCTCTTCTCTTTCCTCTCTACTCTCTCTTGTCTTCTCCTCTCCCCGCTCCTCTCCTCTCTTCTATCTTCTTGTTCCTCTCCTCTCTTGTCTCCCATCTTCTTTTCTCCCCTCTCCTGTCTCTTCTATCTCCCCTCTCTTCTCTTCTCTCCCCTGTTCTCTTCTCTCTTTTCTCTCTCCTCCCCTTTCCTCTCGCTTCTTTTCTCTCTCCTCACCTCTCCTCTCTCTTCTGTTCTCTCTCCTCCCCTTTCCTCTCGCTTCTTTTCTCTCTTCTCACCTCTCCTCTCGCTTCTCTCTCCCCTCTCTTCTCTTCTCTCCCCTGTCCTCTTCTCTCCTCTCTCCTTTTTCTCTCCTCCCATCCTGAGGCAGTAGGAAGTTAAGTCTGGGGTGTCTCTGGCACACTGTGGGTGATGAAACTGAGGCCTGTGCCGGGGTAAGAGGAGCTCTATATTTGGAAAACTGGAGCAGATGGTCAAACGCCTGTGATCTGTGGTCTGTGGTCTGAACCACCCCCTTTTCTTTTCCTGCTCTCTTTCTGTTGCGTTAAATAAAAGGCAGCACGCAATGAGGAACAGTTAGGGTGTGACTGAATCTGGAAACATTATTCTCAATAAACAGATAACGTGTTTTACAAAGATAGACACAAATAGAAGGAGCATCGTTCAGTTTATTTATTAGGAAACTAACCAGAAAGGTTCACGCCCACTTCAGGTATTGTAATGATGAATAAATAAATGATAAATGACACTGGGTTACAAAAAAATTTTTTTGTGAGTTGTCTAATATATTTCTGCTGATTTAACATATTTCTGGCCCACAGA
>JAQQZX010000020.1:15229955-15245050 GCA_030068355.1 Notoglanidium maculatum | reverse complement strand
ATCTAATTTCGACAATAGATCAAAAAGTTGACCTGGTAGCGCAAAACCAATGATTTTTGGATTTAGCGCATTAAAATGATCCTAGATCAGCTATAAAAAGTTAGACTTTTTTTTCACTGTTGACCAGTGTAATATATATGATTTTATTTATCTGTCCACCTTGTTATTGTTCGCTCGTACTCCAGCTAGGTGAAATCACACAATCTAATGGCATCAGAAGTCATAACTGGCCCAATGTCACTCTGATGAACAGTAACTGTAACAGCTGACTTTGACACGTTCATAAGAATGGAATAAACTGCACTAACAACTACAATTCCTGACTAATTCTCTTTTTCAGGTTGTACTATTCATTCATTTTTTCATTTAAAAGTTTAAAAATGTTCATATTTAAATATCCATTACTCAATTTCCCTGTGTATGATTTGTGTTAAAAGCTAAAAGACTATTTAATTTTATTTTTTTCCCCACAAGAGTAAAAGTTTCTATTTAAGGACATCAATGTTATATTTACAATCCATTATTTACCATTTTAATTAAAAAAAATAATAAATCAGAGTTATTTTGTGGAAAGGCTTGTACAGTCTCAAAAAATGGGCTCTTTAAGAGTTAATTAAAAGTTTTTAGCATCTACAAGTGTTCTACTTTCAGGACACGCAGATCTTCTACAGGCTGAGGCTGAGCTGTAGAGAACCCTTGAAGAACCCTTGTTTCTGAGTGTGTCTGTATTAACTGGGTAAGGTGTGTGGTCCACATTCCTAATGACCGGTCATCGTTTTCTTCGTAACACCTAGAACCTGTCAGGAGTTTAACACTTCGCTACTCCCGTTAAGAGAGCACTGGCAGATCAGGGGTTCTTCGCATCCTACCAAGGTTCTACTTTCTCTGATATGGAATAAACCTCTAAAGTAGGGTTCTGTACAGACCTTCTCCCAGAGGGACAACCGAGAACCCTTTAGGAGTGTTGGGTAGAACAGTTCCCGATGAGTTCACTTCACTGTGGTTCTATATCGGTTCTATGTTTGCTTCAGTACGTGAGGTGTCACGCTTTCTTTTCCAGTGTGTGGTACAGATTCCTGAGGAAGCTCCTTTTCCACCATGCGCTCTTAAACCTAGTTCTTTGTTTCATCTAGGGGAACTTTTAAAGGTTCTGTTTAACCTTACAACAGAGTGTGTTCTCATCAGGAAGGGTTCCACTGAAGCTCACTTAGCCTCTCACTTCTAGTGAGCATTTTATCCTGAGTCTATCCCGGGAACGCTGCAGACACGTGAGGTGGGAACGCCCTGGAGGGAACGTAGAGCAGTTAATTATCCGGTGAATGGAACCAGTAACTACATCAGAAGCCTGATTTCAGCGCACTCGATGTGTTTTCCTCGTCTGTAATGAATTCGTTATCTTCCTGCCAAACAGAGCCGGTTCTCTGGTTACGCAGTGGTCAGTGCGCTGAAACGTGCTGCTCTCCGCGTCGCTGTTTCACGGCAAGCTCCGCTGATCCCGCTGCCTGCTGGATCCTTAAAGCCGATCAAGTTTTCAGCCAAATCACCTTGAATAATTAACCGTCCAGTCGGGGCGAGCCAGATCGGATTTCACGGCTGATTCAGATTACATGTACACTACGTACACACACACACACACCTACACACACATTCACTTGTTACGGCGTTGTGTTAGAAGGACTTTTTGGGGGAGCGGTGCATCATGCGCTATTACAGTCATGCTGATCCGCATGGAGCATTGTCAGTGGCAAATCAGCCGCAGCCCCGTGGCAACTTAATGCTGGCACGGCCGGCGTAACACGGGTACGAAAATGAAATCATGAGGTCGTGTTACACAATGCGTTACATCTCCGCTGGGAAGATGCTCACTCATGGTGTGAAATTTCACACCTGCCTCCTGCTTACCGAGGACTTGTTTGTTTTCTAACCGTGAGTGGTGAAAAAGCACTTTTGATGGACAGGACTGACGACGTGGCCCGCACGCCGGGTTCAAACGCAATAATATTACGTCAGCGTTGTATAAAAATGGTTCTTTATATTTGCTGTCAAAGGTGCAGATTTACATTTCCTTTCAGCAGACTGATGTAGGGTTACGTACTATAACACGTCTTTAACGTCTTCCTAAATTGATCCCTAGCGGCTCAGAGTTATTTATAAATGACGTCCAGCCAGAACAAACGTCAGAGAATTGAATTGATTATTGCTTTTAGGTTTAAATACAATTGAAATAAGTGGAAATTTTTAAAACCACTGTTCCATAATTAAACCCTCTATAATTAACCATAGAGGGTCCAAATCAATGTGTAATGAATTTCCGAGATGATGAACTGTGATGAACGCTGTGTCATGCTCTTACAGGTAAATAATCAACAATGCTGTGATGTGATGAAACAGAAGTTGTAATGAAGTTATTATTTGCCTTTAACAGCACGACCTGAGTGTGTTATCCCTCTCACACCGCCACAATTTGCCAATCAATTTTTATTTCAATGTTGTTAGAACAATCAATATTAGCAATATTAAAAATAGCCCATTTGCTATTCTTTTTTTTCCTTCCTTGGGCCTCTAGCTTCTTCAGAGAACCAGTAAAATCAGGACATGTTGGCAGCAATTCACGAGGCCCAATGTAAAACAGGAGAAAAAAAAAACAAAATACACAATAAATAAACAAAACACAAGTACATATTTAATAAATAAAATATTACTGATATACAATATCACCATTGTTCCATAATCTCTCAAACATCAGCAAGGGAAAAATGAAATCTTGTTTAAATTAAAAAAATATATATAAAATAAATAAATTTAAAAACATTACCACCACTAACACAACACTAATAAAAATAAATAAATAAATAAATAATAATAATAATAATAATAATAATGATGATAATAATAATAATAGCAATGGTATTAATAATAATAATAATAATAATAATAATAATAATAATAATAATAATAATAATAATAATAATAATATAGTCCAAAGAAGAGATCATTTTTTATCTAAGCAAAATGTGAAATGAAAATATGAATCAATCCAATAAAATTTTATTTATATAGCACCTTTAAAAGTGGACATTGTCACAAAGCAGCTGTACGGAAATCTGGACATGAAATTAAAGTGTTACTTTATCTCTAATGAGCGTGTCAGTAAACACTCCCTGAGACGTCATGAAGAAGAAACTTGAACAGGATTCACCAGTAGCTGTGTCGAGCTGATACGAAGCGCTTTCGTGAGCGACCTAACATTGCGATCAAACATCAAAGAGAACGACAAACAAACAAGACAAACCAATAAACGAGTGAGTGACGGCGTAACGAATTCCTCCCTGCTTGTTCGGGCGTCACGCTGCACTAACATCCTGCTTTGCTCGTTTCTTTTTTGTTGTTTTTGCTACAGTTAGTCTGTCTTATGATTGGTGTATCTTTTAAACGTATCTAATCATGCATTCGACTAAAACCTCTGACTTCTGACTCTGAAAAACCCAAAGAAAACCCCGGAAACCAGTAACAGTCCCCTCAAGCACAAGATCAGGAACTCAAAATGGCGGCTCACAGCATGAGCAGTAAACGCAGTATCAGCTCTTACCTTTACACAACTTATACAGTTCACGTTAGCTTTAGATCACTCACCGTACAGATATATTCACATGTTAAATCTATAACACAGATGCTACAGTTCACTGTTCTGAGGAGGAAAATATAGGCTGCATCACAGTTAGCTGGCTAGCTTGTTGCTAACACACACACACACAAAAATAGTTTTTTATTGTGCCACTTTTGCAGCTTGAACGCACAGAAGAAGGTCGTTCTGAGTTAAACTGAACTCAGATCACTATTATCACTATGAAGTGTCAAAGCGACTAATTAGTCGCAGAAGTGAGGGGTAAAAACTTTTGAGCATGCTAATAACAGCAATCTTGACTGAGACTCAGAATGATGTATATATTTCTAAAGAGCGTGCCTGTAAGAGAGCATGTGTGTGTGTGTGTGTGTGTGTGTGTGTGTGTGTGTGTGTGTGTGTGTTATGGCTGACATCAGCGATCAGGTTTATAGCTTCTCCAGCTTTTGCTAACAGGACACCTGATCCGCTCTGGCATGCCCTGAAGCTGCTCGTGACTGCTGGTGCATGTTTAATGCGACAGCGTGTACTTGTCCTGTTACATCCATTCCAGCATCATCCCTGATACATATCACTGAACGCCTCGCTGGAGAAACAGACACGCCGGCCCGCCTCACCGCTGTACCGCGGTTCTGGCAGGAAAGAACCGGCCCTGAACGTAGCGAGGATTTATTCGGAGGCCATCATTATTAAACCATCGTCAGATCCTTTGGCTGCAAGGCAGTGCCACGGGGAGAACGACGGCTGTGAGAGACTCACTCAGCTGGAGCTACACAGATTTCTCTCTCGCTTTGCTGTGGAGATTAAAACTCCTGAAGCTTGAGATATTTACCTGGGACGCACTCCTGAGTACTGAGAACATCCTTTGATGTCAAACAAGACAAGCAACTAAGCATTTTCAGTCATTATAATCAAGTAATATATAGTTTACTAATTAAACCTAAATGATTACTCGCATGTATGACTATTTACTGTGGAATAAAACACTCAGTGTCGTGCGGTTTTAGTAAAATAATCAACCTCGTTGCAGGCGTGATGAAGCGGAGCCACTGTTAGCACCCTGAAGATGATTATTTTCCTGTCCTGAAGGGTTTTTATTCCTCATACACCACAGCAGCTTTCATAATATTGTGATTTGTTATGTATTGAAACAATGACGTGTCTCACTTTTTATCCATTTATGGTTACGAAATGGAACAAAATAAACTATGTAGCTTGTCATGTTAGCAAGAAACCGCGAAAAAGCGCAAACCCCTCAGACCTGTGAGCGCTGACACTGGAGACTCCTTCCATTAATGCTAAATAAACCCATTTCTCCATACTCAAAGCGTCACCATGGCAACTGTTAGTGTCCATGTGAACGAGCTGTTACTGACATATTCGTAAACCCGTATTTTAATGCTAAATAATTTACCGCCGCTGCCTTGGAGTTCGTACCACGTGCTGACAGACCGTTCCAAGTTACGGCTCACGGAAAAAACATCTGACAAAATATCTGAAATTACACGTGAAACAACAGGTGAAGCCGTCACACTTTATACTTAATATCATCGTTCAACACTAGAGAAAAGAAACACAGTATAAAAGGAGAGAGAAACTGTGGCACTGTTTATCATCCACATCTTCAAAAGACACCTCTGACATAAAGCAGCTTCCTGTCGTCCATCAGCAACGGCAGCGAGGTGCGTCCGATTAACTCATTTACTGGCTTTAGAAGAGCGACATCTGAGGCAAAGTGACAAATACATTTTAATTTTACCCAGTGACATGAACAGGATCTAGATTCAGTGCAAAAGTTTGTACACCCTCACGTCAGAATGATGACTGCAGGTTCAGTTTTACAGACGCTCCTTAATTATCAACATCAAAAGAGCGGAGGTTAAAATGTAATAGTAAAACAGCATGTTTCTAAATGTGATACACTGTAAACGTGCATACTGGAGTTTTTTACTGCTTTATCCTCTTTTCCAGCTCTATGAAAATGATTCACGCCTTACTTTAAGTCATAAAGTTCACCTTTAATGAGGCTCATTCTACTAAATAAACAGTAGCAAGTCTGAGGGGGTCAAAACTTTTGAGCGTGCTACTGAACAGCACTCTTGACTAAACCCGGTTGCTGTAAGATTTAAGCTGTAGGCTGTAATGTGGTTTTGATCAAAAAACACTGTTCAGTAAACATGCAATTCTGTTTTGTTGATAAACTGAGAAATTATGTTTAATTATGGGTTTTATTTTTACCAGCACACAGGGGTGCACAAATTTGTTTGCACGCAACTATGCTTTCCTATCTTTTCTTCAGAATTAAAAAAAATTGAGTTTTTTTTAAAGGCCTTAAAAATCTTTAAATAAGTCGTTAAAAAATGCAACAGAAAACATTTTCGTGTTCATCCTCTCTGTCGTGCTTATTTATTCCTTTGTTTTTTATTTATTATATTTAACATGTATATTATTTGATATGATTTTCTTTTCAAACGATCACTAGTCATATTTATTTATTCATTCATTTATTTACTGATTTATATCTAATCTTATGTTGTTATTAAATTGTTTGATATTTTATTTATTTATTTATTTTTATGCATGTACATATTTGTACTTATTTAATATTTCATTTCATTTAAGTGTTTTTATTAATCAAGCGATAAATAATATTTTGTAAATTATTAATTGAAGCTTGTTTATTTATTTGCTTTATTTAATTTTCATTATTTGGGTATTTTTTTCTATTGATTCAATTTTATATTCAAAGTTAACATTCTGCATAAATTAATAATTGTTTTTACATTCAACTCCTTCACAGAATTCCCAGAGCAGACACTCAGGAGAGATCCTGGATAGTGCGTGTTAAAATTCCCATCCAGGAAGCAGAAGCGGTTATTAATATCCCGCAGGTGCACACTCCTGCTGATTAATTATTCCCACAGAAATCAAAATCAGCACAGTGAGAGACAAACTGCTGTCCCTGGTGGTCGTGCGTGAGGTAGACAGTGAGCTTCAGGGAGGTAGAATCCAAAGCGGGGTTGTCAGAAATGTCAAAGCAGTCACAGAGACAACAACGCAACAACAGGAACACCGCTTCCCCTCGAACGTAAGCTGGCTTCCTGATGCTGGAGTGTTTCCTGTTCCTCCACGCTGAGGTTTCTCAGGAGCAACGCTGGGGAACATGGCGGAGGATGGGGGGTACAAGAGCGCGTGTGTGTGTGTGTGTGTGTGTGTGTGGCTCATGAAATTCAGCAGAACGGGGCCAAAATCCAGCACGGGTCCATCATCAAGCCGTGACACGAACACGAGATGAGAGTCCAAGTGCAAGGGCGAGACTAATATGAAGCGGAACCTGTTTTTGTTTTTTCTTTTCAAGAAAGCTAATGGAGCAGAACCCCGGCGTTTAAGCTCTTTTATTTAGTGCGATGATGTCCAGGGAAACCAGGCGGCCCTGCTGACTGATCTCATTAAACACTGTTCCTGCTCTTATCATGTAATAACACACTTATAAACTCAAAAAAAAAAAACCTTTAAAGTGAGAAAAAAAACCCGACCGAGAAGGTTCAAAGTTCTGGCAGCGAGTGAAGCGTTCATGAGAAAATCGTGGAGAAAGTTCAACTTTGACCCTCTTTGGGGCTTTTTTTTTCTCGTGCAGGTAGATAATTTATTCTCAGGACAGCGTCATGGTCCAGTTTCGGCTCTACCGGAGAGAATCATGGGAATTAAACACTAAGATCTTTTCTTTGTTTCTTGCGGCAAGTTCAAGAAAAGTGATCTACAGATGTAACTGTAAATAATGGTGGATGATTATCATTAACAGGAGAGTTCATTAGGAAGGTGTATTCAAGCTGATCAAACCGCATGAGAGGGAAAACAAGAGCTAACAAACACAACATGGCGCTTGTCGAGCTTATCAGCCACCACCCGAGCCTTTTAATTCATTAAGAAAAGGGCCGAGGTGTGTGCGGCGCAGTAATCAGGTGCGTGTTTGTTTGCTCAGGCCCGGCGAGGCCTCTTTATCAGACCCCTGAGTCTCTGTTCTCACTGAAGCCCTCCGTCTGGATGGATGAAAATGGTCCCTTGCCAGGAAACGCCCGCACGGCTGCTGAAAGCCGCCAGCCCCGACTTGGCACTCGGGATCCGGGCCTCATTTAGCAGCTGGTGCAGCGGCTCAGCCGGGTAACACGAGCTCGCTGATAAATCCCTCCTCCGGCGTCTAATGGAGGTGTAATAATTGGCCGAAATGACGCTCGCGCTCTCAAAAACAACTTCTACATGCTGACCTTCTCCTGTCACTTCTGATGCTGAGAGATCACTACATAGAAGAAGAGAAGAAAACGATTATTAAATCACTTTAACATGCTGATTATGACCTTTCATTCAAATTGTATTTGATTTCTTTATGTTATTCACTCATTCATTCATTTATAATATGTAATATTTATGACATATTGATGCTGGTTAATATTTTCTCTATTATAGCATCTTCATGCATTTTGAATCTTATTTATGTATTTATTTATACATTTTAATCATCTTATTCATGATTCACATGAATCTACATAATTAAAAATAAAAGGTGACAGAAAAGGTTCCTTACAGGAACTGTTTTTAGCTGCCTAAAGAACCATTTTCTCAGTTCCTGTGGTGAATAATTATTGATCAGTATGAAGAGCTTTCACATTATGGTCACATTTTAGAAAGCAATAAAATTGTTTTTAATAAAAAAAAAAAAAATTATGAATAATAATAATAATAATAATAATAATAATAATAATAATTGGTAAGAAATCCATCAAAAGGTTCTTTAGAAAACAAAAAAAGGAATTCTATGTCAGGAACAGTCTCGTGTGTACTACAGCTCTGTTTAATTCTGGGTTCTGATTGGTCAGAAGGCGCTGATTTCTCGCCCCAGCAGGTTTCTATGGTAACGGCTCCTTCACAGGGACCCGTACGGCGATCGTTCCACATAAACAGATTTAAGCATTAGCTGACACGGTGATTTTTTCTGAAAAGGAGACGTTTATTTAACATTTATGGAGGGAATCGCCAGTGTCAGTGCTTTATAAGAACTACAGATATTACCCCGGAAATATGTTTTAACTAATAAAAAATGCTAAAAAAAAAAATTAAACGTACAGTTGATGTACGGATTTATTTATTCTCACAGTGAAATAGTAACTGTCAGTGATGAGATAAATTTTTGTTAATGGATAAACTATACTCATGGATTACTGCTAGTATGCATTGCTCAGCTTGTTAGGTTCATCATTTAAAAGTAAGTAAATAAATAAATAAATGGTCGATTCAGTATATAAATAGATCGAAAAATAAATAAATAAATAAATAAATAGTTAAATAAATAAATAAATAATGCCGGCTCCTGGGGTGTAGTGTTAATCCTCAAGTGTATGATTTGTTGGCATTAATGTGAGTGAATGTTCATGTGACGTGTTTATGGAAAAGCAGTATTATTGGATTTTAAAGCTATATGTACCATATATAAGGCATGTGCTTAATCTTGTAACACCACTACAAATCAAATGTTGTATTTGCACACGCAGTATAAAAGGCATATAAATTTAAGTATCCATCACAGCAAGGCATTATGATTTATTTTTATTTACTTACACGTCATGCTTGTGGTATTTGAACTTTGGAACTATTGAAATTTGGAACTACTCTAAACAAACCCCTAAATCCAGCGTAACGTGCGTACAGAACGACAATTACGACCTCCAAAGCGCCGGCCAAATTATGTGTGGTATGAACCGCCCGTGGATGCGACTAATCACTCAATAAAGCTCACAGAAAAGTTGGAGTGTGTGTGGAGTCGACCCGCGGACATTAACTCTCGTTTTGGCCAAGTCTGTCATTATGAGTGTTCTGAACAATAGTGAAGCGGAGCTGTGGCACGTTAAATGTGTCCCGAGTGAGTTACACACAGTGTGGGAACCAGCAGGCACAATCACACCAGGCCTCAATCACTCGCTCACATTGTAGCTGCAGTGAATGTAGCGGTTGCTGGACAATACCCTCATATCACCAGAGTCAGAGAGGGGGAGAAAAGTAAATCTCACACACACACACACACACACACACACACACACACACACACACACACACACACACGCACACTGGTGCTGAACCGTATGTGAACTCAGTTTCTCAGGATGCATTATGAGCACGGTGTGGCCCTCTGTTCCTTGGTTAATTAACATCTACAGAGTTAAAAGTACAACTCCATGGTTAAAACAGATTCAGTTTAACTCCGTGGAGGTTAATCCAGAGTTAATCTGACTCTACGTCCAATCTGAAGAAGAAAAAAACAACATACGTTCATACACTGACTTAACATTTCCATCTCTGGTTTCTCATAAACACCACCAGAACCCAACAGGTCCTTCGGTCATGGCCATCAGAAGCCATTAAAGAACAACGTTTTCCAATAAATGACATTTTACAAACTATGGACCATCAGAAACACATTAAAACTCTTTAAACCACTCACATTGCATGCGTTAACCGCAGCTCAGTCGCAGGGTTATATTAAAGGGTCACTATGTAGGATTTAGCATCATAGATCTATTAGCAGAAATGGAATATAATATTCATAAGTATGTCCTCATTAGAGTAGAGTATAATTAGCTGTAACTACGAATCGTTGTTTTTGTAAGCTTAGAATGAGCCCATTATATCTACACAGGGAGCGGGTCCACCTCTACGGAGCGGCCCTGTTGCGCCGCTACAGTAGCCCAGAAAGGACAAACCTCTAGAGAGCACCTTCCACTTTTCACATTTTTACAAGTGGCAGCGGGAATCCAGAAGGAAGCCACGGAAGAACGATGAAGAAGAAGGAAAGAAGAGGATTCAGTGTTTGCTGGTGCTGGAGAAGAAGTTTGAGAAGCCAAATCTTGAAAATTAGAGGATCATGCTTATTATTTAGAACAAGTTAAAGCACGTGATTGTGAATGTCAGTATTTGGGAGTACACTACAGGCACCTGTCGGCTCTAATACTCAGGTACAACACGCTCAGTTGGCTGAATCCTACATAATGGACCTTTAATGAGCTCATTCTAATATGTTACCGTTTCTATAGAAACAGCTCGTTCACAGGGACGTGAATTTTCTGTTAGGAGATTATACTTATAAATTCAACATGTACGAAAGGAGTCTCCAGTGTCACGGCTCAGGTGAAACATCTGTACAGCTGTGACATCTCGGTAACATCATGAACTGTGGGGGGGGGGGGGGTTTGTCTTCAGGAGAGAAAACAGAGAGGCAGGTGAGGGAGTCAGCTGGTTATAGGTGCTATAACGGAAGAGATAACAGGAACTGACTTGTTTCTTGAACATTCCACAACACCAAATGTACCAATGAATGGAAAAAAAAGGATGGCTTTCGGATAAAAATTGTAATCATTGCTAAACTGCTGGGTTTTAAGAGAAATAAAACACTTCGTTTTTCTTTCACAAAACTCAGTAGGGAGTGTTTTTTATTAGTTCGGATGAATAAAGCTAAAATAAAATAAAAAAAACATTTTCCTAACAGCTGTTATATAAACAGCTTACTGAACTAATAGCCCTGCTTGCCCCGAGTGAGTGATTTATCCATCACTGCAATGTATTTTTAGCCACACAGGCCTTACAGACGTCTTGTGTTAACTGGTGAAATATTACAAAGCTCTTTTTGAATTTACACGTTATCTATCTTCTCACGCGAAGATCTGAGAAGCAAAGACAGCAGAGATTTCATCCAGCTGGCAAGATGGTCCTGTTACAGGATTAAACCCTGGTATGACGTTAGCATGACTTACGGCGTGTTTAAGTTGGCCGCTAGGTCTCGGGTTACCATGTCCCCAGTAACAAGGACAGGTCTGGACTTTAGATCCGATCACGGTTTTATTGGGACATTTTATGAAGTCCATAGCCACAGGAGCCCACAGAGACTGCTAGCAAACTGCAAGTGAGAAACCAAATAGCATCAAAACCAGAAAACACTGAACATTATGAAACATCAAAGATGGGATATTTTTAAAAATTCTAATGATGTGCAAAATGTTGCGAGGATGCCAAGAAAACAAAGGGCTTAAATAACAAATGCTAAAATGAGGAACAGGTGATTAGAAGATTAGAAGAGTGCAAGAGTGTAAATAAGAACCAGAAAGACTGACAGTATGCGCAAAGTGGAAGCCGAAAAGGGTCAAAACTCCTGTAGATGCTTAAAATACGTATGACCAGCGTGAGCGGCTCATAAAACAGACTTCATATAGTACAAAAAAACTACACCTGACTCTAGAATTATTAGCACCCTTCCTGCTAATGTGCAAAAGTGAATTAATTCAGATCAAGTTCATTTTTATTTATTTATTTTTTTTGTAAAATCAGATAGCGAATGATGCTTAAGCACATTGGGAAAAGTGTTATTTTTGCTCAATATTTTTTCCCCATGCATAAAATTCTTTCTTAAGCAATGCGCAGTGTATTCTTTCTGTAAAAAAAAAAATATATATATATATATATATATATATATATATTGGCACCCCCACAATTAAGATCTGGATATTAAACAGAAAATGCCACTGTGACACCTAAAGCCATTTTTTAGCCAATGTAGTTTCTGCTGTATTTTAAGATTTTCACTTGTCCCAATAAAATCTTGGCTGAATTCTACACCAGTGTGTGATAACATGTCCTCCACGTCAGATGATATGATCAGAGATTAAGGAAAATAACTACATTCTGTCAATCAGTGTGATCCAGAAATCATCTCATGTAAACACTAACATTCTTCACAGCGAGTTTGAGATAATAATGAGATGTTTTCTCGTCTAAAGCATGTATTCTTTAGATTTCATCATTTCCGCTATCATATTTGTAGCTGGCGCATGAGTCCCACGGCCCATCCTACACCTTCCTCATATTTATGGATTGTAACAGCTGAGATTTCAATCAGAAATTGCTGACACAAACAAAACCTTGCCTCCAAATGTCTTTGGTCATAATGGCATGAAATCGTCACATTACGTGTCCTAAGCTTTCAACTCACATCCAACAAATTCTTTTATAGTGTGTGAATTTTGTCTGCAACAACAAAACAATGATTTCAGTGTCGATTTGGATGTAAGTTTAAGGTTAACACCTTGTTGAAAGCTCCATCTAGTCATATTAACTATATTCTGTGTTTACCTAGACAGCTGAATCATGATAGCTAGCTGTTAGCATGCAAGATTGTTTGTTAGCTAATGTTTGCGAGATTAGCTTGGGATTTATGCGTAAGCTTTATTTGAAAAAGTGTTTTGTGGGTTTCATACTCTAAATCTAAGTAAATTTAAGAGTTTATGTGTTTGTATTAAAAAAAAATTTTTTTGGTTACTTCATATTTAGAACAGAGTTTCTCATGGCTCGTTTTGATGGGGTTTTTTTTTTTCTGGAAATCAGGGCTACATTGTGTCCCAGTGCATAGAGTCCAGGCTGTCTTTGGTTTTCTTGGTCATGTGCATTGCCATTTTTAATGTTTATTATATCCAGCAAAATAACCTTTTCATTCGCACTGTTTCCCATCCAGTTCTTGTGGGTTTTTCTCTTTTTTTTGGCTTCTTCCAGGCTTTTCCTTTTTCCACTGTAGTGATTTTGGTAATGGACACATTTCTGAACTTTCTCAGAACACTGACAGATCTGTACACCACTAAACAGAGAAAACATGAGACTCTCGAGCAACTGCAGACCTACTTATTAAATTAATTATATAATAATGTAATATTTTTGGGCTGACTACTTAAAAATATTAAGAACATATTAATTGGTTGGTCTAGACATCTAAAGTGTTCATTCTAAGCTGATGATGTGTTTGTCTGATGAAAATCTTCAGTTAGAGGCTGCGATTAAACCTCATCCATCATCATGCCAGCTGGGATTAGATTGCACTGATGATATAAACCAGGCTGTTTGCTGAATAATGTGTACTTCACGATATTAAAGTTGTGCAACTTCACACAACTTCCAGTATTTTACATCAATATTGTTATTTAAATATTGAAATATTCATGCAAACTGCCACTGAGCCTTCTGTTTCTACTCACCTCCAGAATTATTGGCACTGGGGATGTGCCTATATGGGTATATCAATCAGATTAAACAGATAATGTGTTGTAAATGGATACAGAAGCACTATTCTGATTTGGTCTGGTTGAGACTGGAGATGCGTTTCAGGATTGGGATCCTGCAAGAGACAACGAAAACACAAATGGGAAGTACGTACAGAAGAGAGAAGTATGGTCACATATGAAGTGCGTGGGACAAAGCCCTTTTCATTAACACCTTAATACGAACGTGTGGTGCTGTGTGATGTGATTACAGCATTCATTGACTCATCCTTAGTAACCGCCTGGTCAGGGTGCGTTTAAATTAGGCTGCTTGTTTGCTTACATTTTGGAAAATAAAACCTAGACTTGTTAGAACATAGTTGGCCACGCCCACTTCTGGGTCAACTCTGAATACAGATACAGATACGTGTAGTAGCATTGCGTTATACCCTAAACTGACACCCTTTTGTGAAAAGAAGCAAAAAGGAGAACAATAATTAAGATACTGCGTCAACGGCAGTAGGAAGTAATTTAGAAAGTATTTTGTGCTGAGATTGACTTTAAATTGCGTCTCATTGCAGAGCTCTTTAAAGCCAATCTTCACAATTTAGCAATTTAAAAGACGTCTTTCTTTTTTTTTGTCATTGTGTTTTGATTATATGCCAGTACTATGCAAAGATTTTCTACTTTCATTTCTTGGCTATTTTGATTTTAATACTATGGACTCCAGCTTTCAAATGAAACCTTTTGACCACGCGTTTTGTACGTCTTGTTATTCGGTCCCCACGCCAGATCATTCTATAACACAAAGCTGCACATCTATTAAAAATGGAGGTTTTTTAATCCATTGTTAAACCTGGGTCTCAAAAACAGGACAGAATAAGTACAAAGCACTGAGAGTTAAGCATGTGGAGATCTGTAGAATTCTTAATTATGCGTTAAAAGGTCTGTAAAGTCAGGACTCTCGCGAACACGTCCCTCTCATCCTGTTGCGTAACCGGTTCCACTTAATATTTCACTCACAATATGTGTAATGTGTTTCAGACCACAGGCTGAGAGTGGCTCTGCCAAGCCTGTGTTTGCTTGTAGACATAAATCAGAAACAGCATGGCATTTTTACAAAAGGGTGGAACTCTGTGAAAACGTTCAGCTCGTAATGCTCGCCCATGAAACAAGAGCTTATCCACTAATCTGTCTGCTTCGTTCACAGTACTGTACAGACTCACTCAGGCTCTCATTCACACCAGAACGTCCATATAAATTTGCCTTTCACATTTACGTATGGAAGGAGTCTCCAGTGTCAGCGCTTTGTAATGGTCCCGGAGTTTAAAGACAGGACAGAAGACTGTATTAAACAGACATGATCATGTCACAGTGGGCGGGGCTTCTTAAAAACTACATATTAC
>JAQQZX010000020.1:15184377-15207118 GCA_030068355.1 Notoglanidium maculatum | reverse complement strand
TTGGATTGTTTAATGATTTTCGTTCATCTCTTTCATTATTTATTTATTTGTTTGTTTGTTTGTTTGTTTATTTATTTTTATACCTTTTTTATCTTTCTTTATATCTGCTTTTTTTTCTTCACGTTGTTCATGCTACATTTTAAACATATGCAATGTGCTATGTGAATAAAGTTTATTATAATTAGCATTAATCCAGGGTGTATTCCCGCCTCACACCCAGCGTTCCCGAGATCCGGGGGCATGAATGAATGATTTTTATAACCTGTCGAATACATTCCTGAATGCTCCGACATGGTTCTCCACTAGCTGACCATCAGGGTTTGAGCCCATGCTCTCCTGTATTAAAGCACACTCTTGGACACATGCACTACTTGCCTTCCAAGAGTAATATTTCAATACTGTGCACATATTTCCAGTCAAGGTTTGAATAATTGCTGTGAATACAGTAAGAGGTCGCTAGTAATCTTACTTGGCGTTGGCTGAACTGCTCTTGTACAATACAAGTGTACATTATAAGTGCTTTTTGAATAAAGGAATGTATCACTGTATTCTCAAAGATGTGTTAAAAAAAACACCTGCAAACACACACACACACACACACACACGTTTATTTTACTGTCATCAAGACTTCTCATTTCTATAATTATTATTGCAGATAATTAATGCGTTGCTGCACCTAAACCCTAACCTTAAACTCAGAAACCAATAGAAAACTTGTGTTTTCCTCACAAGAACCAAATCTTACATATATTCCCATCCTTATTGGGACCTAAAAACGTGTCCTCACACACATTATACATGCTACGCCACTGTGAAAGCAGCCATCGCATCAGGCTCGGGTGTGGTTAGCACTTGGATGACAGACGGACTGGGAATGCTACATTCTGTAAGCTTGACACTTTAGAATACATTTCCTGATGTCACTTCCTGTTAGTTTGGCATGGTGGTATGGCTTAATGGTTTAATGATAGCCAGTGAGTAGCGTGGGAACCTCAGATAAGAGGTGGGAACGAGGAACTTAACGAAGGTGGAGCGTCTAGGGGACGGACCGCCGTTCCGACCAATCAGAACGCAGGCGCTGATCCATTTTGTCCCCGTGTGAAGCGGTCCAAGCTGGTCCCTATTAACGCTCTGTGATGACTGCAATGATATTTTGGCCATTGTCTCGGTGTGTATGAGCCTGATATCCTGCTGTGTGCAATAGTGTGTCGTGGCACATTGAAGTGAATTATACCCTGAACAATAGTGCTGATAAACTAAACAGTTCCCATGCAAAGCTTGCAGAAAAAAAGAAAAGAAAAAGCATTTGGAGAGTATGGACGGAACACCCCGTTCATTTCCCTAACAAGGCCACAATAGGAAGAGAAGCAAGGCCTTCTCAGCATTGTGTTCTCGCCGTGTAGTTTACGGAGACATCGAAGCTGTGATGAGTGCACAGCAGACACGGCTGGGTGGACCAAACACCAACTAACAAAACACATCATTTCACCCGAGTTTTACAAAAATATAAAGCAATTAACACCAAAGCAGTGGATGAAAATTGAGCGAGAGAGCACAAGCAGGTGCACTTTTTGACAAAAACACAACCACAGGCTAATCGGCATCATAAACGTTAGCTTTACGTTGACTGTGAATACTCGGATTTCACGCGGCGAAACGCCATCATCACGAGCGAGTGACATACACACCACCCTGCCTCAGGTTTCCCCGCCTTCATCTGTCCGTCACAGCATGAATCACGATGGTGAGAAATCTAAAATAAGATCTGATTCTTCCTCGCCCTGATTCATCCCTGTGCTTTTTTGTTCCTGAATGAAGTCATTTTCGCTCTGAGTTGGTCTCTGGGAAGAAAAAAAATTTGGTCGAGATCCAATTCAAGGTTTCCTATCCAGAGAAGAAAGAATATAAGGCTGAGGGAAAAGGTTTTAAGCACCAGTGCGATTGGAGTAAAACCTGAACACAACACATAACCAATCAGTGACGTTTATCCTTTGAGCTCTTCACAAGTGAAGAAGCAAGAGGACACAAAGCATAACTATTAACCCAAATACATGACACGTTAAATTTGTCTTAAAGCATGTTCCTTTTAAAAACAAAAAAGTAAAAAAAAAAATCAGGCATGACACAGAGTTAAATAAACGCAACCTCTTGTGATAAGTGGCCAGCGATGGAGATTAATCACCCAGGCTGAGGCACTCTCTGGCTTTTATTACAAGTGCACATGTTCCATTTTGAGACAGATATGAGAAGACAGTGACAGTCCAGGGGAGGACAAATGATAAATTCATTAGCAAGCCCTCTGGGCAAGAGATCGCTCTTCTTTGCTCGATGTTCAGCCCAGTGTTTTGTTTGCCTGTCAAGGCTAAATAATGTTAGCTGACATGATGTAAAAAAGAATGGCAAAATTAGTTTAACTGTGTAATGGATAAAAGTCTATGCTACTAAAACAATTATACAATTTTGCTAGCAAACTAACAGTTGGCTAACTAATTACAACTATTTTTGCTAGCAAACTAGGTAAAATACAGCTAATAATCACACTGAAAGTTTTTTTCAAAACTAGGTAAAACTACCATCCAAACGTGTCATCAAACAAGCTTACAATAACACAATTAATTCCAATTTTAATTTAAGCCAAAATATATTTTGTTATCCAAGTCCACTAGCAAGCTGGCTAACATTACTCGAACTGTGTTAGACTGGCCGGTGATACTGCAGCTATTATCAAACTTTGCTAGCAAGTTTGATAGCTAGCAAGCTAGTTTGTTAGCAAACTAACAGTTAGATAAGTTATTAAAACCAGTAATACACATTATGCTAACTATGTCATTAGAATAACCTGTGCTATTAAACCATTATCCAACTAAGTGGCTAACAATTGACTAATTAATTAAAACCAGAAATATTTGCTAGCAAAATAGGTCAAATTTGGTCATGTCTTACATTTTGTTACCTCCCGGTTGGCTAGCCAGCTAGCTAACATTAGCCTAACTATGAATTAGAGTAGCCTGTATTATTAATAAGCAATGTTTCTAGAAAATATACAATAAGCTAATTATGAATAGTAGTCAGTATTGACTAAAATTAGGCTAAATGTTAATGAAAGCAATATCCAGGTTGATTTGCAAGCTAGCTAACATTAAGCATACTATGTTATTAGACTAGCCTGTACTATTAAAACTATTTTCAAGGTTTGCTTGCAAACTAAGTAAAATTAGAGCAAGCAATAGATCTTGTTATTAGACTAGTTATGTTAGTTAGCTGTGTGTAAATTTCAGCATAGCAGATGAACCAGTGTAGTCGTTGGGAGAGTGCGTCCTCAGCACAACGTCAGCAACGTATCTGTATTCAGATTGAAATCTGAAGTGGGTGTGTACATTTCCAGATGTAGAAATGAAGGGCATCATACTACCGTGAAGCAGAGTTTGTTAAAAAACGTACTGTATCCTTCCATCCATCCGTTATCTGTGCTGTTTTTCTGAGCAGGAGCCCATACCAGCTGACTTCGGAAGAGAGGTGGGGTACGCCCTGGGCAGGTCGACAGTCAATCGCAGGGCTAATAGGCACTGTATACCCAAAATTCAGTAACGTGAAAAGAAAAAACATTGTTTTATGTTTAATATCGTAATATCCCAGAGTCGTAATTTGATTTGTCCACCCCCTTCTTTTGTGAGTATTATCTCATAAAGGAGGCTTTGTGTTTTATTTTTGTGTAAATCAGTTCCAGAGCTTTTTCCAAAACATCAACCCCGAACACACGGAACTGTGAAACTGCAAATCTTCAGAGTTCATCGTAGAACTGTTTTTATCAACCACTAAATCTGTGCGAAAAGAATTTGGTCAAGAATCACAGAATCCTTGTCAATTTTCAGAAAGTCACACAGATGCCCGAGGCTTTTAGAAGACAAAATAAACAGTCAGGGAGCAGTGTGTGTGTGTGTGTGTGTGTGTGTGTGTGTGTGTGTGTGTGTGTGTGGGTCGGGGGGCGGCTAACAGGCCTGCGTAAACGCCACTTAAAGAAACATCTGCTCTTCAGAGTTAACTGAATGTCTTTGCAATGATGTGAATTTATGTACTAGTAAATAAACCGTAAAATGAGTGAATCGGATAACTCGTCTCCTCCTCCATCACCTCCTACATCGCCTCCACTGGACGTAAACACGTGGCTGTTTGTACCTCGCTCTGAAGCATACCCCACATAAATATTTAGACTCCAAACATTCATCAATGTGCCCTTATCTTCACACTATGAAAGGAAATTCTATGCAAACAGCTGACAAGACAGAAGATAACTTGTCATTAAAACAGTGATGTAGTTTACCATATTTTTAGTCTCTGAGGTTTGTTTTTTCTCTTCCGATTTGCTTTTACCTCATGCTAATATTAATATTAATTACTAAAAACGCTAGCTAACTGTACAATTGGAAACTCGAAGCGAAATAGATCAAATTAGGTCAGATTTATTTCCTAAAATATTATCCAGGTTCACTGGCTAACAAGTTGTATAGCATTAGGCTAACATGGTCTTAGATTAGTCCAGTTTAAAATTATCTAACTTTCCTTTTAAGTAATTAAAATTAGCTGTGTTTGCTAGCAATATATATATATTAATTAAATATTTATATATATTATAATTATAATTAAATATTAATATATAAAATATATATATATATATATATATATATATATATATATTTTTTTTTTTTTTTTTCATTTTTATTTGATTAAGTAAGATTAATTCAGTTCCATGTGCAATTTTTTTTATGCACAATTCAATTATTTTCAGTTTATTCATTTTTCCATGATTAAATTTTTGCATTTAATATTTTTGTAGTTAATATGTCTTTTATACATGATTTGTTTCCCTTCAATTGTAAATCATTCCTTTATTTTCGCATGATTTGTTTTTGTTGCAAAATTCATTTATTTTCACTTGACCTTTTTACAAGATTATTTATTTTCACACGAGTTTTTTACCCAGTTCATTTATTTGCAAACGTGATTTTTTTTTTATACATGATTCGTTTATTTTCAAATATGATTCTTCGCATGATTCATTTATTTTCGCGTGATTTTAAAAAGAAAAACGATTCATTTATACTGTGTTTACCGGTGATTTTATACATGATTCGTTTAGTTTCACGTTTTGTTTTTTTTACACAAAATTTGCTTGTAGCTATCTACCTGTAGCTAGATATTATAATTAATTTACAGTTAACACAATTACTTAATTTTCATGTGATTTTTTTATACACAATTAATTTTTCACATTTGATTCTGTGCACGATTCGTTTTCACGATTAATATATTTTCACCAGATTTTTTTCGATCATTCTGTGTTTACGTGTGATTTTCATATGATTCATTTAGTTTCACGTTTTTTTATGCAAACGTGTACACATTGTTTGTTTCCTGCATGACCTGTAGAAACAGCAATGTATTATAATTCATTTACAGTTACCACAATTCATGGATTTTCATATGATTTGTTTTTTATTTATTTTCACGTCTTCATTTTTGCACGTGGTCTCACGTGGGTTCGCATGGACAATTCCGGACTGTGAATTTCTAACGTGATTACTGCGTAAGGGATGGATGAAGAGTTTTAGCTGATTTAGCGATTGATGTTTCACAAAGCAAGGTTTAGTGTGGAACCAGATGTAAGATCCCTGTACGGCAAACTTGCACGTGCAATCCTGCGTGAGGTGAAGCACGTCACTGACGTGAAACTGGTCCGAGACCTCGTATTGCTTGTTCCGTCTCTGTTGTTCGATTTAATAGGTTCTCACGCTAGGGGCAAGTCTGTTATTTTTTCTTTCTTACTTCTCAGGTACTCTGGCTGAATCTTGTTCCTCAACTGTGTGTGTGTGTGTGTGTGTTTGTGTGTGTGTGTGTGTGTGTGTGTGTTAGACACCCTCAATGCTGGTTTTGTCTCAATAACAAGCCCTTTTCCTGTTTGAAGAGAGTTCCTATGTGTTAGAGAACAAACAGCGAGACAACACGCTTTGTAGCGAGACTGTCAGCACAATGTTTCTCCGTCGTCGTCTTCTCGAACTCCGCTCACTTTTTTCCTTGCTGTAATTTCCATTAAGTTAAAAAAAAAAAAAACCCACTCACTCTTTCTGCAAGAGGTGAAGGATAAAAAACGTCTCTCATCACGATCAATGCATTTCACTGACAGTAGACCAAAATTACCCAATTTTGCTGGATTTCTGTCACAAAGAGGGTGAGAATCAAAGCCCATCATCCAAACAGGTGAATATTAGATATTCCTGCGCAAAGCTGTGTGTGTTTGCACGACTTTTAAAAACGTATAAGGTTTTTGTTGTTGTTGTCAGCTTTAATAAATATCAGAAACGATGATCTTCTTTGCATCGACTCCCCGTAGCCTCCTCCTGTATTTAATTATTCATTTCAAATTGCGAAGGTGCTATTGTGTTCGTTCAGAGCACTCGACTTTCTCCTCACCTCCGTGGAAATTGAATCCCGTCACCGTTGGCAGCGAGGCTCCTAATGGATGGAGTGCATGTCGAACACTTCAGGCCCTCCTTGAGGTCACTGCAGCTTAGTGGAGAAATTAAAAGTGAAAAACTGAAAGTGGTGAGGAGGAAAATATGTATGTATACAAAGATTTGTGAACCCCTGACCATCACAACTATACATTCTCGCATTCCAGATTTATTCCTCTTAATGCGCTCCACTCTTCTGTTTGGCATCCCCTAGATGTCGGAGCGTGGGTGTGGGGATTTGTGTTCATTCAGCTACAAGAGCATTAGTGAGGTCAGGCGCTGATGTCGAGGAGGCTCCAGTTCCAGTTCATCCCAAAGGTGTTCAGTGGGGTTGAGGTCAGGACACTCCAGTTCTTCCACTCCAACCTTAACTCACACTTCGTGCACAGGGGCATCGTCATGCTGGAACAGGTTTGGGCCTCTTAGTTCCAGTGAAGGGGAACTGTAACTACAGCGTACAGAGACATTTTATATAATGGTGTGTGAAAAACATTGTGACAACAGTTTAGGGAAGAAGCACATGAGAGCGTGATGGTCGGGGGTGCACATACTTTTGGTCACGTAGCGTATATACGCTATATGTATTGTGTATATACATTCTTTAATAGGTTCCGAAAATGGTTGAACAGTAGCATTGAATTTAAACATCACAGAAATGTATACATTTCAAATTTATATGAATTTCTATATTTCTGTGAAGCTGCTTTGTGACGAGGTCCATTTGTTAAACATGCTACGCAAATACAACTGAATGGTTATTACGACAACGTTTCTCCTTCTGCCATGGATGCAATTAGTTGGCATCGAAAATCACTGCTCGAAAGGATATTTTAGCAAGTGAAATATGTAAATGTGTCATCTAGTTAAAAAAAAGAAACATTATAGCCCAGCAATATTGATGTCTCGATTCAAGTAGTCCTCGATCCGGTAAAGCCGTTCATTCTTAGGAAGGAGGATAAATATATTATGAATTTGCTATTGTGCTACAATGTAGGTGTCGGAGAACATTAAGGTGAATTATGGAAAAGGAACGGAGGAAGCATGATTTGCATCAAGATGCCGAAAGCAAAGTGCAAAATTGAGACATGAGTAAAGTGTGTGAGGGTGAGTGTGTGAGAGTGTGTTGTGCAGCTTCAAAAACACTTTTTCCCCCAAAAGCCCAGGTATTCATGCTGAGACTACACAATGGTGCCATTTACTTTCTGCTGCTTACCTGAGTTAAGAGGTAAGAACACACACAGGACTCGTGCATTAACCGTGTTCAAACACAGAAAAGGCTTTTAGAAGCTTAGCCTATTAAAACCATTACACTGCCACAAAATAACAAGGACACCGGATTGTGGGATTTCTGTATGTGTGGCTACTGAAGCGCGGTTCTTTTCATTTCTCACTTTTGAAAAGACCGTCATAAGATGTTTCTTTTTTTTTTTTTTTTTAAAAAGGAAGTGTCTTTAGTGAAGCAGCATTGAAGAAAAACAGGATACATTTTTGGGGAACAAGATCCATGCATGTCGTATTTTTGTTTTAGGTCTCTGATAACTTTGATCACGTCGCTAACACAAGCATTTCTCCTCTCGCTTTATACAGACGTCGTGTTTGGAGGCATCGTGAAAGGTTTATCTCTGCCGTAATGATGGTTGTAACTCTTCAACGTTCTCATCAAAGTGCCTAATGATGTGGAATTGTCGCTTGCTTTTATTTCCATGCAATTATTCAAACGCAACCTATTAACTTGATGAATTGCTGTAGTGTACATATTTCGCTTCCATGACTTTTGACTTGCCAGGTGTGTGAATATTAGCCGTGTAAACATCGAGCTTCCATATGATATGATACCATTTAGATTTAGGCAACAATTCGATATTCGACAATGCCACCGAATCGGTACGGTTTTGATTTATAAGGCACTGATTCGATATTTGGCGAGATCACCGAATCTGCTATGTTGTGATATATGATGAAGTACAATTTCTTAGTCGCCTCCTTAATAGCTACATAAGCCTCTGATCAATATGTAACCAACTTTGGTATTTCTACATATCAAATTGTTAGCTTTTGAATCGAAATAGTACTAAAGTAGATTCAGTGGTATCGTCACAGCCTTGAAAATCAAGCTTGTATCATATCTCATCAATTTATGCCTCAATTCATTTCGAAACGTTCTCACATATATAACTGCAATAAACAGTCATTCCCTCATTGTTCTCTCTCTCTCTCTCTCTCTCTCTCTCATATGCACACACAAAAAAGAAGAAGAAACAAGAAACCAGAGAGCAGAAACTCCTCCTGAAGACTTTCCTGTCAAATAAATTCCTCCGTATTCAAAGCAACACCGATTAAACGTTTTACTTTGTTAAACACATTTTCATAAACATGTTCGTTATTTGACTTAGATTATGTGGAGCGTCTGCAGTACAAGTCTATGCGAATGACCTGTTACTATAGAAACCATGTAGAAGCGCGTTAATATATATTAATTGCGTCGTTAAATAAGCAGAGCGTTTCAGACGAGATGTACAAGAAGAATAAAATAAAATCCGAGAGAGAGAGAGAGACAGAGAAAGAGAAAAAAAGATCGTGACTGTTATTTACTACAGAGGGGAGTGCAGGTTAAGCCACCTTCGTGATGTGATATAAATGCCATCCATGAGTGATTAAACACATGCGTCTCATGCTGAATAAAGCAGAGAGGAGACCTGTGAAACTGAATAGTGTACGTGTGTGCGTGTCTTCATCGTTGTGTAGTTTTAATGTCATGGTTTGCGATTCCAGGTGGTTTGTCGACAATGCGGTATTTCCTGTTTGCACTGTATGGTGCCGCTGAAACAATAGAAATGTCATTGAATGAGATCGCTTTACACGCTACTAGTTAAGTTGTGTCTTAAATGGTCATGGTGCAACCGAAATTCAGGGTGGTGCTAGTTTAAAACTGGCTTCTCCGAACGTAAGGTTAAGATGGACTTTATACCTGAACTTACGATGGAATTAACACTCTGCTGGTGCAACTGACCACTGGAGAATATCTATCTCATTATTTCCCAAAATCACAGGTTTATAGAAATGCACATGGATGTCCCACTTAAGCAAAAAGTATAATTGTCGACATGGTGAAGTTTTCCGTAAGGAGTCTCCAGCGTCAACAAGATAGAGAACTTTTTTTTGTCTTATTCAACTATCTTCAAAAGACAGAAAAAAATCAGGACGGTGAGGGAAGGACCGTTTATAGCTGCTATAATGTAACAGTAAAATTATCGCTTATACTCCAAGCAGAGTGTTTTACGTCTTGGCACTGGACCTGGGAGCATCCATGCGAGATCCAGAATCCAGAAATACCACTGGAATCCTACTAGAAGCACTGACAGTCCAAATTACACTAACGCTTGTCAGAGCGTCTCCATGCCAGAGGTTAGTGCCAATAAAAGGACGCCGCTGCCAGGAGCTCCATTACTGCTCTCGCCAAGAACACAGTAACTGAAAACGTAACTTCATATCTGCTCCTTCGTTCTCCTGGCCTTGTCCAGAAATTGGGAGAGTTTTTATTTCCTAACACCTTGTTTCAGGACATTGTTACACAACCATTACCACAAAGAAAAGTGAAGTGAAAGCTCAGTAGCAACATTTCTCCAAGGAGCTACATTGCCTTGCAAAAGTATTCACCCATTGGTGTTTTTCCTCCTTTGTTGCATTACAATCTGGAATTAAAATTGATTTTCGGGGGTTTATACTATTTGATTTACACGACACGTCGACCACTTTGAAGGTACCTGTTTTTCATTGGGACACAAACAATTAAGACAGAAAAAAATCTTGAGTGTGCATTCCCCCTCAAAGTCAATGCTTTGTTGAGCCACCATTTGCTCCAATTACAGCCGCACGTCTCTTGGGCTATGTCTCTGTTAGCTTAGCACATCAAGCCGCTGGGATTTGTGCCCAAAACTGCTCCACCTCCTTCAAATTCAACGGACCGTGTTAGTGTACAGCAATCTCCAAGTCATGCCACAGATTCTCAATTGGACTGAGGCCTGGGCTATGACTAGACCATTCCAAGACATGTTTCCCTTTAAACCACTCCAGTGTAGCTTTAGAAGTATGTTTAGAGCCATTGTGCTGCAGGATGATGAACCTCCATCTCAGTCTCAAATCTCTGGCAATCAGGTTTTCCTCGAGAATTGCCCTGTAATTAGTGCCATCCATCTTTCTTTCAGTCCTAACCAGTTTTCCAGTCCCTGCCAGTGAAAAGCATCTCCACAGCAGGATGTTGCCAGCACCACTGTTGGAAATGGTGTTCTCAGGGTGATGGGACGTGCTGGGTTTGCATCACATAAAGCGTTTCCCATGATGGCCAAAATGTTCAATTTTAGCCTCATCTGACCAAAGAACCTTCTTTTCCATGTGGAAAGTCTGCCACATGCTGTCTGGTGAACCACAAGCATGTTTTCTTCTTTTTTCTGGCTATTCTTCCATAAAGCCCCACTGTGTGGAGTGTACATCATATGGGCAGCTACTCTTATTTCCGCTGTGGATCTTTGCAGCTCCTACAGCGTTATCTTTGGTGTCTTTGTTTCATCTCTGATTAATGCCCTCCTTGACTGGTCTGTGAGTCTTGGTGGGTGGCCTTCTCTTGTCAGATTTGTAGTGATGCCATGCCTTTTCTATTTTGTTATAATGAATTTAATGGTGCTCTGTGGGATGTTCAAAGTTTGGGATATTTTTTATAACGCAATCCTAATCTATACGTCTCCACGACTTTCTTTCTGACCTGTTTGGAGAGCTGCTTGGTGTTCATGTTGCTCGTTTAGTGGTGTTACAGACTCAGATAAGGTGTATTTATACTGACATCATGTGACAGGTCATGTGACGCTTTGATTACACACAGGTGGACCTTAATCAACTAATTATCTGAATTAATTGGTTGAACTAGATTTTTATGGGGTTTTTTTTAGGCCCATTACATAAAATCCAAATAAATGTCCATTTTGATTCCAGCTTGTAATGCAACAAAACAGGGAAAAAAACACCAAGGGGGGTTGAATACTTTTGCAAGGCACTGCGACGGGTTGTGTTTATGAGACACAGCTCAAAACATCACCTTCAACAGAACCCTCTGAATAATAATTTTTAAAAAAGATTCAACCTGTGCCGCTATTATAGCCGTCAGCCGTTTGATCTGTACTCTGCGTGTGTATCTCTACCTCTTCATTAAAGATATTGGAATAAAAAAAGCGGACTCAACGGACCCGGTGTCACGATGGCCAATTATTTTTAGAGAACGTTATTAGCATTTCCTTGGCATATTTCTTTCTTTCTTTTTCTTTTTTTTTAGATATATATAAAAAGGCACTCATTTGATGAAAAGCTTTTGAAATATTGCAAAACATTACCCCATCTCAAGAACAAGAACAATCCAGCGTTGTAACAGGACTCATAAATCTAATCACCTGCAGATGATTAGACGTCACTGGGGAAATTAGGCTGCCACAGAAACAGAAGCTGTTGATGGGATGCCATAAAACAAGTCTACACACACTGAAAGCAGCAGTGTTACAAAGAACTTGTTTTCGAAACTTTCCCTTTTCATCATTGTTCCAGGAACCACCGAAGATGAGAATATATCGACTGAGGATACGGCTGGAGGAGACACACTCTCAGCCCGACATGCTCATAACGTTATTACATTCCTTTTTTTTTTATCATTTATCTTTTTGTGGTCAGATCTTATCAGACAAATAAAGCGCAGCCGTGTTTGACTTATGCGAGAAGAAATGTCACTCGTGTACATCTTAGAATTTTACTGCCACCTAGTGTGTGTGTGGCGCTGGAGAGAAACCCAGTAAGAACATTTTAGTTTATATTATATTACTATGAAAGTAAGGAATTGTCAGGAATGAATCTGTCACATTTTTTTGGAATTTAGAATAATACCCTTCTATGTGACTGATATAGAAAGGAGTGGTGGGGCAATGGCTAGCATTGTCATCTCTCAGCTCCAGGGTCTTCAGTTTCACCACAGATTATTGTCTTATTGGAGTTCCCTGCATTCTCTGCCAACTTCATTGGCATAGCAACTGCATGCCTTCTTTGCCCAAACATACCCAAATCCCCCATGGTTTACCAGCAATGATATGACTTCATTGTTCCGGTAGATAAAGCAGAGTTGACGCGTGTATCGGTAAGAATTAATAACGAATAATAAATGCTGAAATATTGATATGCGTGATGCACTTGAAGTCCTGCAGTATCAACGCTGCTTCGCTACCCCCAAGCAATGATGTAGCAGGAAGTCCAGCGTTTGGCCGAGCTCCTCTCGCACTTCTGAAAGCTGTTGAAAGCGGCTGGGATTATGGCCAGTTTGAGGAATCAGCACCTCAGGCATCTGGGCTTCACAGTATCTCAGCCACAGGATGGGCAACAGACTCTTCCACCACTAGTTTACACAGTCAACCACAAAGTTGAGAAAGATAACCAATCTTTATCCATTAGCCCAACGATTTCAGATTTTCCCCAAGAAGGATGGTTAATACAGTAAAGCCGATCCAAAAGAGCAGAATCAGAACCCTGAATACAAGTTTTTAAAATTAAATTGTCAACAAAGGTGAGGTATTCAAGATCCCCAGGGAAAAGTAGACACTTTCAGAGGGGTCAAACTCATTAGCGTCTAGCCGATCACAGTCGTCTACGACACTCGCATCCGTGAAGTGAGAAGAACCGTATGAACCATAATGAAGTAAGTGCATCTAAAGGCTTTCAGTAGTCATTAGTCCTGAAAAATAGAGCTTTAGCAGCAATACCGATAGGAGTATCATGACTTTGTGCAAAAGAGAATAAGCACATGTAGCCAGGCCAGACCAAGTCCTATCCAACTGCGCTCGTCCTCAGCAAGTTAAATCCAGCATTGTTGATGAACGCAGGTTTAGCTTCAGTGATGAATGATGAAAGCATTGTGCTCTGTGTGGGTTGAACTGCAAAGGAATGCGAATGTAAAGGAGCGAAAGCGCTTTTAGTACGTGAAGAGGCTGTACTCTGTTAAAGGCTTTTAATCATGTGAAGTTTGAGCTCTGTTAAAAAGAAAAGTTCCATATCATACAGACAAAGGGGCTTTTCATGTGAATACATACATAATGCATCAGTGTGGGGTTTATTTTTTTGTCTATCAATTGTAAGACTATTTTTGAAGATCTGCTAGAGCTTCATTTCTAAAGGGTCGGAGAGGATCTTACTCACACACAACTCCTTCCCTGCACTCCTGCCACGCATCAAAGTAATTCGATTATTTGTGTCAGAAAATATATTTTCAGGAAAATAAGTAGTGTAGAAGTATTTCTGGTCACCAATGTACAAAACGTTGTCCTTCGAACGGAAGTTATAAAACGACAATGTTCTCTCGCCTCTTGACGGTAATAAGATTGAAAAAAAAAAATGCAGCTTGACAAAACTGGAAAGTGTAAAAGTTCTTTCAGGAAACAAAGTCGCAGCTTTACCTCTTGCGCTTACAAAGCGCTGACGCTGGACGCCTTCCATTAATGCTAAAGAAACGTCTTCGTTCTTTTTTTTTTTAAGCTTTTTATGTGAAGCATCCCGCATACAATACAATACGAATGTAAGCTGTTACAACAGATACAGTGCGATATTGTATTAGAACGAGCGCGTTCATAAAAACATGGGATTTCTCAGAGTTGAGAATTCAACACTAGCATCTGTTTGCAAGGCAGAAGGTGGCTGCTGTAGTCACTGCTCTCGAGACGTTCCAACAAATTAACATATGCAGTGATATTAAAAAAAACAAACATGTGCTACATGTAATATCTGTCTGATTAGAGTAGCATGCCATGCTATCAAGTGGTCATCAAAGGCACTTACACACATAGTAGTGAACGAGTAAATGGATGCCACATGAGTGGCAGGTGCTTCAGCTACAGCCACACAACATCCCATTCGAATCCACCTGCAGGGAATTATTTTTATTTTTTCCATTTATTTATTTCAATTTTTTTGCAACGAGGCCCAGCTGTACAAATCAGAACCACAATTACAATCAGCAGCAGAATCATCTCCGTTTGTCAGCATCAAACCGGTCTGATAGGAACGTTTCTTTTGGCATAATTGAAAAACAGAGAAACGTGAGGAAATGTACACCAGACAGGGGACAAATTTATAATTTGGAGAATCAACAGTCTTAGCAAACATGTTTATACAATATTCTAAGAAAAGGTTTATCGCTCTTAACAGGATCGTTTTCTTTTTTTGACAATCGTCAAATACGCAATAACGGAGTGAACTAGCATCCATGCTGACTGCATAACAATGATGTAATGATTTATTCCCTTTTTTAATAATAAATTCATTTCAATCTTGTAAATGAGCTTATAATTTAGATAAACTATGTAGGGTTCTACTTTCAAAGTGACATCAGTTGATATAACAAAATCATTGACAATAAAGTTTAAAAACTACTTCTTCCCATGATCGTCAGGAAATTTGGATGACAGAACAGCCAACAATGAAAAACAGAAACGTCAAAATGTTTGTTATTTATAGAACTATTTATTTAGGAACTAACTTTAATAGTAAAAGTGTGACAATGGGGGTAATATCCTGATTGAAAAAATTTGAAATTGAAGTCATGAAATTTCTGAGAAAGAAAAATTGAATATTAACGAATATCTGGAAAAGTTATACATTTGGGAGAAAAATGTCAAAAATTTGTGAGAAAAAAAGTTTTGTTTTTGTTTCTTGTAAATTTGTGACTTTTTTCTTCACATATTTGTGACTATTTTTACAGTCATTTTATTTTACAGTATTTTCGGGCAATTGTATATTTATGACTTTACAATCTTGGACAATATTTTACATTATTATAAGTTTTTCTCATAAAATGTGCGACTTTAATCTGAGAAATGCTGAGCTTTTCTCATAATATTACCTCCTCCCCCAGCTCTGTTAATTCATTAATTAATGAATTTATATGTATTTTTTGCTTACAATGGCTCTAATATGCTGTGGTGTGTTTTTTGATGAATGGATTTTTTTTTTGGGAGGGGGGTTTTCCTTCTTTTTGGTTCTTTTTCTTTTGCGCACTGTGAAACCGAATGGACTGGAAAATGAACTGACTGTATCGTGTCTGTCTTTACACTGTTGCTTTAAGAGTTTATACAGCATCTCTACAATAAACAGAAGTTCACTAGAAATGTACTAAGAATGACTGAATTCAGGAGTAATTCAGTTTCACCAGAAAAAAAAAGTTGTTCTGAATTTATCTCCGGATCTGGCAGAATAATATAAATAACGTCAAACCTTGTTGAGGTCTCGTGAATTCACAAAGAAGGCGGCTATTTTTGCACCGGGAGCTCTGGGGGGAACGGGGTATTGCACTTGTGTGAGCTCGATAAATCACCTCTTGTCATTTCCCCCTCAGAGAAACAGAATCCGAGCGTCCTCGGAGACGAAGAAAACTCAAGTGCACGTTAGATGCCAGATTCACATCTGCATTTCCTGACTAATTATTCCCCCATGAAGAGTAGCATTTTAATAATCCTCTTTTATACAGTGCAATCAGTCGAAGAGGACGAGAGGAGCAGGGTATCGATCGCAGCCGTCACCCCTGTGATGAGGAGGCAATGAAACAAGTCCACCAGGGCAGAGGTCAGTTTATCTGTAATGAAGGTTTGAGCATTCAGACTTCCTGTTGAAGGAGCATTCAGACGCTAGAAAGCGTGTTTTGAGAGGGAAAAGGAATCTAACAGGGTTATTTGAATGACTTTTTGCACTTCAGCGCCAGTGACGAGCTTTAACAGAAGTCAGCAACTTATGATCAAAAGATCTGTCAGTATTTATGCAGGGAAAATTCTCGGTATTCAGATTCTTTATAAGGGTGCTTGAGTTTCTGGGCAGCACATTCACATTCCTGAAATGATTTGCCTGCAGTTCATGTCTCCATAGCTGCTAGCTTTTCCTTCCATAGAGCTCACGAGGCAGGAGTTTTCATCAGTGACCAGCAAAAAGCGTCCGGTAGGATCACAATGATAATTTGTCATCTTCTTAAAACAAATATCACAATTTTGCACCTTCATTGGCTGCCAGGCTAACAAAAAATTATAATAATAAAACACCTGATACCCCAGCGGAAAATCTAATAATACTAGAAAAACAAACCAAGCTAAGAAAATACTCCGTTTTTACACATTTGTATGGTTTTGTTCGGTCAGTTCACAGCTCATGTTGCACAGGAAGCCTGCCGGAAAACAACATGGCTGCTTTCTGGAGTAGCAGCAAAAATGAATGGATATATAATAACAGTTGTCAGATTGTAAGAAACATAATGCTCAACCACACAGCGTGCCTTTTTTAATTGCCCATTTGAACCCAGTCCTCACTACACATTCGGATGGAAGACACAAGCCAACTTCTGATTTCCAGATGTGTTACTCCAAGGTGTCTGAAGGTCATGAACGAATGCCACAACCTGTCAGACAAGCGCGCCTCAAAGTTCACGGAGGACTAAAAAGCATACGGTGCATTATCATGCACGTCCATACGGCGTCCTGATATATTCACAGCCCTCCCCTAGTGGTTCGGATTGCAGCTTTCCATTCATCATCTTCATGAAAAAGAATTCAATTATACGTTCTGCAAAGGCCAGATTTAGTAATTCTTTAATGGCTTGAGCACTAGTGGCAGTGATGGTATTCGAGCCATGCTAATCAATACGCGGAGGTAGGCCGCTATCCTTCACCTTGTCAAGGCAGAAACCCACAAAGTGGAAGGTCTAATGAAGCCCGGTTGGAGTGATTATTGGATGTAGTCTACAGATTACTGATAAAGAATGCAGTATATGCGACTGCACAATGCGGAGGTAGCTTGCTTGTAGCTCAGTAATGCAATTGCCTGCATAAGGTAATTAACGTTAAACTAAGTGCCATAGTTTAATGGGGTCTATAATTTGAATCCTGTACACAAATGTTCAAGGTCGGAATTGTAAATAACCGAAGCATGCTTTTGTTTCCAATATATATTCCACCCCATGCAAGCATCTCTCAGTTTTGCCTAGATATTCATTCCAAGGTTATTTAATTGCCTGTACCTGCTGCAATTGGACGATCACCTGCAGTGATGAATAAATATAAAAGTGACGTGTCAGTAGGGGCTTAGTGGTTAAGGCTTTTTGGATACTCGTTAGGTCTTGACTTCAAATCCCAGCACCACCAAGCTGCAGATGCCTTTATCGACTCTGCTGTATGCTGTCTCAAAGACAAGTCGCAAGAATCAGGCAAATATCGCAAGATTTAAACGTCTATTTAGAAAATTATGTGCTGTCCTGGGTTCAAACTTGGTGGCCTGTCAGCGCATGTTTTTCCTCGTGTCTGCGTGGGTTTCCTCCAGGTGCTCCGGTTTCCTCCCACAGCCCAAAGACATGCAGATTAGGTCAACTGGCTACTCTAAATTGCCCATAGGTGTGAATGTGAGTGTGAATGGTTGTTTGTCTCTGTGTTAGCCCAGCAACCTCCCCAAGGTGCCCCGTCTGTCACCCAAAGTCAGCTGGGATTGGCTCCAGCTTCCACACAACCCTTAACGGATAAGTGCTACAGATAATGGATGGATTTTGTTGAGCTCAGCCAGAATACCAACCAATCCAGCAGCTGCCTGGCATTAATATTGATGCCATGGTGGCACACGGGGAGTTTTGTGGCTTCTCTCGAGTCACCTTTCTCTGGTTGACACCTTGCCACATATCAGCATAATTTATTCATCCAACACCTGCTTCTCACTTATGACGGAGCAAGATTTCCTGCACGTGCGAGTGTAAGGCAAGTCTGCATGCGCAAACAATGGTATGAGTTAAATATGGAAATGATTACAGCTAAATTGAGCCCAGCTGTTTGTCTGACTGTGAAATTAGCTTAGAGTATATATGTAGCTATAAGGGCACATGCCTCTCTGTCATCTAGCAAAATCCTCCCATACACTATTGTAGCAGGCTGGGATGTGATTTTTTTTTTTAGAGAGGAAAAGATAGTTGCAAGTGTTTGTTTTCTCCCATTAGCTGGATGATCAAATGTACATCCAGAAGAGCTCATATGAAGTTATTTCCTTTAATGTTTACATTCTTTGATATCCCATGCTGATGCGTTACAGCTTTTACAAGGAAATCATTTTGATTATGTCAGCGTTTGAGATCATCGGAAGCATGAAAACTTCAGGACATCGTCACGCTTTTCAGGTAGCGCACATCAGACCGTGAACTTGACCTCATGGTGTTGTCGGCATGGTAAATTAAATTGTGTGGCTTGTGCTTGTCGCTAATGATCATGGGAAGGATTATTATCGACCACATTCTGGAAATGTCCTTAGGACAACAGTGGAAAGAATGCTTCTCTACTCGGAATGATTTACAAAGTGACAGGTACAGGCGGGAAATATGTAGGGTCTGAATAGCACTGATTGTGATCCTCTCTTTCAACATCTCTGATCACCCTGGTTTCCATTCCAACTTGCTGAATTATGGATTGATCACTCAGCTCATTAAAGAGCATATTCAAGGTAAGTCTAATTCAAAGGCAACAAGCAGTCGACTGACTACTCAAGAGAGCCCGAAAAAGCATAATAGAAAGAATCAGAAAAGGATAAAGAAAGACGGAGGAGTCCAAAGGGAGTGCTCGTCAGGTAAAGCAGTTCCAAAGATGCAGGATTCATTATGAGGTGAGCTAAATTTCTCACAATTCACAAGTCCTTCTGATAAGACCTTGGCAAGCATTTAATATTTTTTTTTTAAATACAAAATTAAGGCTCAGGGAAGCATGAAAAAGAGCTTTGTCTTCATCCATTGAGTTCTAATGAAACTCCAAACATTCTGAAGACTTTATTCTGAGCTGACTTCATCTTGTCAAGCTTTTTTTTTTTTTTTTTTTTAAAGCTTTGGTTTATCGGTGAAGGAAATGCAGGCTGATTTATAACCCAGAATTACCTCGCCAGAACAAATCAAGCCACCCCCTGCAGCTTGACAAATTGTACGCCTTTGAAAATGGGTAAGAAACTTTCAGTTCAGCCAAGTGATTGAAATGCAGAGAGCTGGGAGGTGAACTCACAAATATAGCTGCGCTTTTTTTTTTTTTTAAACTAAAGGCTTATGCATGAACTCTACAATTACACATAGTAGAGTTGAATATGACGGCCTCAAACAAAAAAATGCAGAAAGGATGGTCTGAGGTGAATTAGGCTGGAGAGTGAAAGGAAAACAGTCAACCAGTGCAGCATGAGGGATTTTTTAACAATGTTGAAATAGACTTTTGATACAATGCCATATATTTAACAGAAAACAAACAAGGAGTACGTTCAGATATTTCCCTTGTACCATTATTGCCGATTTTCTTCAAAACGGTACACTACTGTATACATTTCTATACCATAATAATCCAAAACCTTCCTCCTTACTGAAGCTTGGAATGCTTTAATAATCATAGCGATCAGCATTATGGCCATGTTTGCAAATATGCCTCAGCGTAATGGGTCCAAATTGACGATTTAGCACAGCCAGTCGATAGATCTCTTTTAAGCGGGCCAGTGCGCTGAATTAATTGCCTCTGGTTTAATTGCTGTTTACAGCAGCAGGAAGACTGCAATGTTCCCAATGGTGCGGCATTGTCGCTACAGGAAGTGGGATACACAGACGGGAGGATGAGAACAAATATGTTTTTTGTCTTCTAGCGTGCTTTTGTGCGTGTTTGCCAAAATGCGATCACGCCAGGGCCGTATACTGAGCTCAGGAGTGAGCCGGGGACGCTGGAGCTGTGAGACGCTAATGCTAGCCACTGTGCTGTACGCACTTGTGACTTGACTGCAGATTATTTTTTGTATATTACCTTAGATTTGTGGCTTTGAACTACATTTGCTTAAATCTTTGGAATCAGTTTTACTAATAAGCTTCTGCATATAGATCCTCACAATTCCGCTGAATTAGCCATCTCACGGCAGCGCTGCAGGTCGAACCACGAGGTAATATTACCTTGGTTTTAATTAGTCTCAGGAGACCTCAAGCAAGACTGTGTACCTGGATCAGCTCATATTTAATTTATCACTTCAGCCCACTCATCTGCTCTCTATTTTTTCTTGGAGGTTCAAGGTTCAAACGTTAATCGCGCGGGGCAGCTACACCAGTCACTCTGGGGTTTGGCTCGTGCTCCTTTATGTTTACTAGATAAATGCAAAATGAATGTTTACCATCACCTTATTCATCACTGTTGCGAAGGGTCAAATCTGATGCAAATCCAATCAAAGATTTCATCAGTTTTCCTCAATCTCCTGCGTGCAGCGCTTAGAAATGCTCAATTTACAGTCAAACAATAGAAAATAATGGAAATCGGTATCATTGTCGTGAATAATTATAGCAAGTCTATTGAGTAGAATGAGAAGTAATCACAATAAAGGTAAAGATAATCATAAACGCACACATGGGAACCTTGTAAGTAATGATGTTTGAATAGCATTAACATTCACAAAATGGGGAATATTAGTCTTTTAATTGAGGAAACCTTTTTTTAAAAATGAATTAAAGGCACCAGATGTATGAACATCATTGTGTGTTTTAGATGTTAGAAGATTTTTTTTTTATCAACAGTGAAAGACACCATTTTCTTTTTATGTTTTGTTTATTTGAAATAAGGGTTTCTTTATTTCTGTCCTCTCTTGATACATCCTTTCAGCGCTTCGACACCGCGTGCGCCGGAGTTCAGGATGGGAACTTGTCTATATTTAAAAATAAAGCTTTTTTTAAAATTAATTTCTGATTTCAGTTCATACATTTTTAAGTACTTTAAGTAGAGTTCACGTAAAGATCTGTAGTTAGAAAACGATTGAAAGCTGATTTTTGCCTTAAATGGCTTTAATAGATTGCACTAACTGTTATAATAATTGTAATAACTGTTTTTCAGGCAGTCCGTTCCAGGAACACTGGGAATAAGGTGGGAGAATTCGACCCAGATGGAATGCTAATCCTTCGCAGGATAACTGACAGTACAGTTGATGTTATTTTCTTTTGAATTTCATGTGCATCTTGTATACCACTTTTGAGGCTACCAACAAGTTCACCTCAAACTCATCCTCAGGGAAGTTTACTTCTTTCCTCATGTCTTGGATATCCATAGCTTGCTGGATACTTTCTTTTTACTGGCTCACCATTGAATCACCTGAATAAATCAAACTATGTCTCACGTACTAGACGTGTTATGAATGGGTAGATTGGTGCATCTACCAAGAGTATGGAAGGCAGGAAGTTTGTTTCCACGCAGCTGAAGCTGAAGCTGACGTTTTAGCATCATGTGATCCCAGAAAGGGAGCAAAGAGTGTCTCGCCATCCTGAGTCGGAAGGACGTGACAGATTGCACTGGATTGTGACATTAACTTCATTACCTCAGTGAGGACCTGGCTCACAGCTTTGCATGCAACTTCTCAGAAGTCTGCGCAGGATTAAATGTCAGGGTAATGGCTATGCCCAAGAGGAACCTGATGATTTGTCTCTCCTGCCAACGGACCAGTGAAAAATGAATGCATAAATAAATAAATGAGTAAAGAATAAAATCCTCTATAATTAATCATTTTAATGGACCTGGAATCACTGACATCTTCACTTCCCTCTAAGTAAGCAGCTTCGGATTGCTTGGCTGGAGTTTTGGTGCTCACGAGCCAGAATAATGAACTGATACCTCTGGAATCCATCAGAGTTTTAACAAGGTGCAGAGATCAATAATGATAATTAGGTCTCATTTCGCTTGCCTGGAGGTAATCCGCGATGGAATACCGTATCAGAGGTCTTTTTAATATAACTCATTATCTGCAATTTGAAGTATTCCATGCTCATGTGATTGCAACTGCGAATATTTGTAACTCGGAATAAAAACTCTTTTGCATTTTTCTCGCATTTCTCACCGGCTGCAAGGCCGGTGTTGTCAGGACTGTATTTACGCCGCGTCTTACAAATGTGCTACATAAATAAACGTGACTTGAACTGACTTCTTATTAACACTTTCGCTATTTGATGAATAACACTGACACTCAGTTGATAGCAAAACTGACACTCAGTTGCGAGGCGACTTAGAATAGAGGCAGAATCATTCCTGTGTATGTAAACCTCTGACCACAACTGTATATCCCATCCATCCATTATCTATAGCGCTTTATCCGTATGGGTCGCGGGGAAGCTGGAGCCAATCCCAGCATCTTGGGGCGAGAGGCGGGGTACACCC
>JAQQZX010000020.1:15167066-15181701 GCA_030068355.1 Notoglanidium maculatum | reverse complement strand
AAGGCACCCTGGGTGACCCGGGGATCGAACCCAGGACCTTCTTGCTGTGAGGCGACAGTGCTAACCACTGCACCACATGCTAGCTAATGTTACTGTAAACTATTATATTTGTGCAATTGAAACCAGTAGCTACGTTTGTAGCATATCTTGCCCTCATCCCCTCAAGGTGATATCTAAGTGTGCGATAGACGTATATCTAACTAGCAGGTGGGAATCAGTGAGTTAGCTACTTAGGCTAAGTATTATAGAATTCAATTCATTAGACGACGTCGCTAGCTGGCGAGACACCAATTATCATACTTTGTCATTAAAACCAAAACTCACTCACAATAGATCTAACATTAACATCTGGTACCAAGTGAAGGTAATGGTTTTATTGTCTAATTTGGAAGAAAAAAAAATTCATTCTTTTGTATGTTTTTAAACTGGAAGGAATTTATCAGCTTGCAATAATAAAAATGTAAATGGTTCTCGGTCGAGTTCAGGTGTTTATTCAATCATCATCGAGTAAGACCATTTCCAAGAATCAGTGTGGAAGAACCTGTCAGCTTGGACGGAGGTGAAACTCAAATGTCCTTCACATACACACACACACACACACACACACACACGTCCCATCAGCAGCTGTGTCTGAGAAAGCAGCACTCGTGGAACTGTTGACACACTCTCCCCACATCTTCTAATGGCCATATCCTCCACACCCTACGAACCCCACACACACACACACATACACACACACACACACACACACACACACACACACACACAAACTTCCTAGCAATCAGAGGCTGAGAATAGGAAGAAGGGAGAGGAAGCGGCCGTGCATTCACAGGCTGGGAACGAGAGGAGGGGGGAGAAAGCGGAACCTGGAATTTGCAAAGGAAAAAACAACAGGCTTCCAAAAATACCTCAGACCCATCCCCACAGCAGATAAACAGAAATATTATTCCTCTGTTGCTCAGGCACATCTTCTTCCGCTCCTGCTTCCCCCCTTCTCCCCCTCCTCCTCTTTCTCATCCTCATGACTAAACCAGGAAACAGAGAGGTGACCACTGATTAGGAACCTTGTTAGCTTCCCATGTAATGACAGCATGAAACTCAATCAGCAGGAACACACGGAGCCCCAGACAGTTTTCCCGTTCTGTGTTTTATCCCATCATTTCCCTGTGGAGCTGCACAGAGCACAATTTGTGATGAAATTAACTCCATTTCGGGATTACGATTATCCAGCGTTGTCATTTGGAACTGGAGCGTAAGACTGGCCGCAGATTTAGCCCAACCTCTTAGATTGGCAGTTATTGTCTGATTACAGACAGAGACCTGACTAGAAGTTTATTTTAACATTAGGCTAAATATTATACAGTATATCTAAAACCTGGATACGAAGCATATACTATACCATACTATAACGTATACTAGCAACATTAAAATCATCAGCCAAGATCCCTAGCGACTTAAAAAACATTATGCTAATTTACATTGTGTGATTTAAGCCAACAGGCAAATCGGCTAGGAGGCTATATATCCCAATAAAAACAGTAATATTTTTGTCTAGAAAGCTAGCTAACAGCAAGGTTTTCTACAAAGCTAAGGTTTGTTAACAAGCTAGGTTAAGTATAATATTAGACTAGCTTGTGTTATTGAAAACTGTTTTCTGACATTGCTAGCAAACTAGCTAACAGTAGGCTAAATCAGTAGTTAAGTACAAATCTAACAAATGGGGTAAAATTAGGCCACACGCTTAGCCCAAGCACTTGCGTTGAATAATTAGAGGTCAGAGACCTTAAGGGTCATTTCCTCTGTCCTCAGCTTCCTAATTCAGTTTTTTACTCATCTCTAAGTTGACTGATTAGCATTCTATAAATCGGCCCTTAATTATGATTTCCATCCTGAGAGGAGACTCCGTTTTGGTTAAAAGGCAACATGTGGTGCTTTATCATGTGTAACCGGTGCTGCACTCCAGGCCAGGACAAAACCAGGACTTGTAAGGCCAAAATTGTAAAACAGGAACACAGCCCTGACTTTTTTCTTGGTTGGAAAATTCATTCATCCAAGCTGGTGGCACAGCGGGTAGCATTGCTGCCTCACAGCTCCAGGGTCATGGGTTCTGTCCTGTTACTGTCTGTATAGAGTTTCACATGTTCCCCATGTCTGTATGGGTTTCCTCCAGGTCCTCCAGCCTCCAGAAAACGTCCTAATAGTTGGATTAGTGACTCTAAATTGCCCCTAGGTATGAATGCGTGTACATGGTGCCTTGCGATAGACTCATGTTACGTTGAGGGTGGATTTCCTGCCTAGCTCCCAGCGTTCACCGGATAGCCTCCGGATCCACCGTGAACATGACCAGGATAAAGCAGTTACAGTGAGTGAGTGAGTGAGTGAACAGTATTCTGCTCAGTTGTTCCTGTTTCCACATCCTGATTCTGAAAATACTGTCTAGCATCCATTCAAGCTAATTAATAGTAGCCTAGTAAAAATAGCTCCTAGCATCAGCCAGACCGCATCCTCCTCACTTCACGTGTTTTTAATCCCGCAGGTCAGCAGCAGTAGCGTGTACCACAACATTGAGAAACCTTTCCTAAATTTTTCTCTCTTGGCGTTGAAGACGAAAAAAGAAACCTGCAGATTATCGTGCTACCAAGAAAGCGCACGGTGTAAACGTCTCTGTCCTGAAGATGTAGGAAAACATCAAGTAACAGCTTTACTTCTGACGCTGACACTGGAGACTCCTTCCATGAATGTTACATGAACATCTCGTCACAGAAAGCATCACCATATCGATGATTACACCCAAACAGAGTGCACCACTCTACAAGTCCCAGTGAATGAGATGTTGCTATAGAAACGATAACGTACTAGAGCGAGTGCATTTATGTAAACCTGTAACAGGTGCTGCAGTTAGAGAAAATGAATCAACACCTTCTGACCAATCAGAATCCAGAATTCAACAGCACTCTGTTATAGATCATGTGACGCTGTTACGTAGACGACCACTTGTCTGTCTGAAAGCACTTTATTCATTTAAAGTTTATCAATAAAAGGTAATGTCAAAAATTAAAGACTTTAATAAGGTGTGTTCATATAATTGAAGCACAAATAATCAATCTTCTGTTGTAGTAGACAAAGGTGTGATGTGAAATCATGTTGTGTCATAAAATACAACAGCCAATCAGGTTCTAATGTGCAATGGCGTGGCAAGAGATAAGCGTCATATATTCAAGAAATACTTTACTTAGACATTATTAAATATGTTATGTATTATGTCTGTTAAATGGCATGGCCCAGTGCAGGGGTGTTCGATACGTATTCATCAAGTTAAGTTTAAAACATTGTGCAAATTTTAAGAACCACCATTTTGAACATTTTGACTTTTTTCTGTGTGTTATAAAACTCAAGAGCCAATCTGCTTCGAATATGCAAATGCGAGACAAGCAAAAATGGGTTCAGAGGGGAAGAGGGTGTAAGACTGGGGGCTTTTCTAATTTGCATATTCATAAAATCTGGATTTCCTGAAGAGGATAAAAACCTTTTAAAATATTTAAGACACAAGAAATTTCTTATTCAAGCGTGGAAAAAAAGAATTGTGCTCTAAAGGCGACTCGAGAATTTTGCAGCTTGACATCTTTGATAAACAAGACAAACTCATGCTTCTAAAGCAGTGTAAACCTGCACAAGCTGATTTTGCCACTTCACTAATTGCTTTGTTATTGTACTCCATCTGAGGCCTCCATCGAAAACCGAAGGTTTGTCATTAATTTAGAGTGTTTGACGTATTTCCATTTAAACACTTTATTTAAACAAGGCCTTCTGTGTTTTGGTTAAATGAAAGGGCATTTGTGGAGGATTTAGTCTTATTAATTACAAAACGGACTTTTCTACCAAACACACGGCAGGAGCTCTGAGAGGACTATATGTCACGTCCTGTTTGAAGTGACCTCTGAGGACGTTGTCTTGTCCCAAACACACCTCTCAGTCAACAGATGGATGAATCACACCAACACAGGAAAAGCAGGAGACAGAACACCCCTAGCTAAATCTGGAAGTAGGTGGTGTAGAGAGAAACAGTCCCACTACGTCACATAGGAACACGTAGATTTGACATTTGAAATTTGACATTCGAGGCATTGAGGGCTTTTATTTCCATACAGAGATCCTGAACACAACACAATCCTGTAAGCTAAGTTCTGACACTGTAATATTTGTTGTCAGTTGATTGGCAAGCTAGCAAGTTAACACTGGTGTATATCCACTAGCATTATCTAAGTCAACCGGCTAGCTAGCTAACAAAAGGTTTTAGTAACAAACTTTGTAACAAATGTAAGCTAGCCAACTTACAAAACGTTACAAATGTAAGCTTACAAAGCGGTAGCTGGCTAGCTAACTTACAAAACATTTACACAACGTTCTCTCTCTTGAATTTAATAAGACAAAAAACACAGCCTGTCATGTTACAGAAAAACCTAAAGATGTCGGAAACTTTAAATTCACAGCTTTATGTCTGATTGTTACAGAGCGCTGACACTGCAGATTTCTTCCATAAGTGCTGCCTAAACATCTCCTTACATGTAAACAATTACAGACATTTTTTAAATGCATTGAACAAGTTCCTGTGTATGAGCTGTTGTTCTTGGAACGACAACATGTCGGAACGAGCGCATTGATATAAACCTGTGATTTGCAGCTGCACTACTGTCAAAGCTGCTGTAATAGGAAATTAATCAACACCTTCTGAGATTAGAGATTTCAGTAATGCTATGGTATAATGTTATATGGTATAATATATCTAACCATAAGTTTGCGAGCTAATCATACATTTCATTTGGATTCCTTGTTTGTTTTTTTTTAACAACTAACACATGCGTAAGGAAAGAGTCAGGCTTGAGGCAGCTGAGAAATGGTATGACCCATTGTAGGGGTGTTTCAAAGTGCTATTTATATGTCTTTTATGTTCAGCTTTTATGTTTTCATTCAACGGTTTGTAGTATTAATAGAAAATGTTTTATTGTATTATTGGTTTTTCAGTTAATCCAGGCAAGTGACCAAAAAAACAAATCTTGTGATGGACAAAGAAGCAAATCTTGGGTATCTTAATTACAAGAGCCAAACTTCCCCGAATCCAACCCAGAATTCACACCGTAGTCTGAGTACGCACTGGTTTAGCATTTCTAATCAAAACAGTCCAACTGTAATCAAGTACAGCGTCCATTACTGGCCCACTGACTCTATTCTGTATCTCATCTGTCAGCATGGTGCACTAGAGACAAGTGGGGATTAGCTCAGGCTGGAGATCTTAATCCCATTATAGCAACGGCTTTACAGAAGAACGCGGCCACTATGTGTTACTTTTGGCTGCACTCCCAACGTGCTACGTATCTCACAACTCATGCGAGAAGCTTACACTTGTATCAAACCGGTATCATTTTTATTTGTTAACATGGACGGCTCCTAATCTGACATTTTATTTTGTGGCTAGTTAAAGGAGTACGTAGTAAGCATTGAGTAGAATTGAAGTTAGGTTCCAGACGAGCGTACGTGGCTGATAAAGTACAAAATGTCCCAGATGAAAGCAGTTTGTTTTCAGGGCAGATTAGGGAAAGCTATAATGCAGTCTTGCATCACGCTCTAAACCCCTTATATGGCTGCATGTGGTTCCTCTAATCTACGTTCTCTCTCTCAGCCACATGGCTTCTGTAATCAACCGACGAGCCTGGAAGCTAAACCGAGCTACCGCTGGAAGACAACCACTACCATGCTACCACTTGCAGCACAGCGCTACTGAATCCTGCATTCCCATTGGTCCGAGGGTCTTAATATCTACGCAGCTGCAAATCACACATTATCGTTTCTATAGTAACAGCTCATACACGGGGTATTGGGCATCGGACTCTCCACATAAATGTGTTAACGTGAAGTCATGTTATTTAACATTTACAGAAGGAGTCTCCAGTGTGAGCGCTGAAGCTGCAACTGTGTAAATTTAAGTTTTCCACTGTACGTTTTTACGACTTATTGGCGGTTTCTCTGTAAGATGACAAGCTGAGGGTTTTTTTTTGTCTTATTAACTTCAAGTGAGAGAAAAAGAGAGGCTGGATGGGGGAAGACTGTTTACAGCTGCTATAATGCAAGTGAGAACAGGACCTAATTTGTTTTGCAGACGTTCCACAACATTAAGTGCAGATATCAGGGCTGTGGGAAGGCGTTGTACATTAGGAATGATGGCAGATAGTTTTTTCACAGAGAATGTGAAATTCGTTACACCACATTGTTTGAATTCTTAAAAAATCAGAAGATTCAGTGATTCAGTTTCTTTAATAGAATATTTGAATATTCACGACCGTATGATAAATCACAGGTTTGTTTTATTGCCCTGGTTTTATGTTCTAATACTTTACCGTTTCTATAGTAACAGCTCGTCCACAGGGCCGTGCACGATAGACGCTCCACAGAAAGAGCATTGAAATAATCACTGATATAGTGAAGGTTTTTTTTGTTAGATGTTTATTTAACATGGATGAAAGGAGTCTCCAGTGTCAGCGCTTTGTAACAGTCAGTACATTTCCCCGCTCAGGTGTTAATTCCTGTTAAATTGTAATCAGTGGCAAATTGCTGTGGTATAAAAGGAATAAAACACTTCAGGGCATGCAGTTGTAGGAAAATAATCAGCATGAGTAACTCCTCTGTCAGTGATTACTTTCCTTTTGCAGCTTTATTCCTTACATATTCACTTATTTCAAGTGAAGCGATGTTTCGGACACATTTAAGATGAAAGAAGAGCGTCCTATGAGGCTGATTTTAACCACATGTTTTGTACTACATGCTTGTTTGTTTGTTTGTTTGTTTGTTTGTAGTTTTCAACAGTCTCAAGATTTCCTCCCATAGTTAATTTTGTAAAACTGTAAGTTGACTTTTGCAGTGTTGGTGAATAATTGCTTACACATTTTCTTTATACTTTGTTGGATTACAGAGTACAGCTTGACTGGTGGTTTAGAAATGCATGTTTGTATAAAATGCATAAATGTTGAAAATATAGAGCATATACCTTGTGGTTTTAATAACTGAATTGTGCTGGCTAATTTTTCATATTTGTACATTTTATATTCACTTGTTTATTTATTTTGTACTTTCAGTCGTTAAAATTGTACTCGCGCCATTTAAACTGTGCCGATTTGCGTATACGAATACGCATTTGAAATTTCACTTTTACTATGAATTTATATACAATTACTCTGACTTACGCATGCAGCATGAATTAAACAATATGGGACATGGGAAGATGGGAAATAAATAAGATTTTGCTTAATTGATTAAGTACTTAAATAGGTTAGGAGTAATGAATTGTGGCCCATGACACATTTTCCTGAGTCAGTGTTGTAGGGCGTGACATCGGGGGTTGAGATTGTCAGCAGCAGCGTACGCCACTGTTTAGTAAACACAACGCAGAGAACATGGATGGAAATTTCCAGGTACAGAAGTGGTTTCATTTTTTGTTATTGTTATTATTGGTGAATAATTCCTTTCCCGGTTGGGAGGCGCGTGCACGTCGAGGTCTGTAAGCGTAACCTCAGGCTGAAGTGGAAAGAACTTTTTAGAACTTTTCAGTAAAGTATACTTTACTCCTTAGATTGTTTTTATTTTCACTTTCAATTACTTGTTGCAAATCTTAACCTATAAATTGTTCCCACATTTATGACATTTTTCTGCTTACAAAGTTTCATTTATGTGCCATTTTGTTTGTAGTTTGTTCATTTTATTAAATAATCTATAATAAATAATATAAATTATATAAATAAATAATAATAATAATAATAATAATCACAGCAAATCTGATCTTGTAACAATGTCAGATGCCTGTGGATGAAAAATGTGAGGTAGTTTATTTTTTAATATTTTTATTTGTTTTTTTGAGCCTTGCAACTCGATTCTTAAGACAAGTTCTAACAGCTAACCCCGCCCCTAAACTCCGCCCACAACCATCACCTTAACCTTAACCTTAACTGTAACTTATTCCACGATGGGAAAAAATAACCTTTTTTGTACATTTGCATATTGTATACTGTTGCTTTATATATATATATATATACACTTTTATTTATTCCATAAACTTTCATTGAGGTATCATTTCACAGCTACTTTTTCCCACCATCATTTGAAGAAGATGAACAGCACTTACTGCAAAAATGTGCAGTATAGTAGTGTAATAGTGTAAAGGTACAGTACACTCATGTTTCCTGGTGAAATGCATGTTAACGGTTCAAAAGACATGCGACAATGAAGAGTTTATCACTTGTTAGATGGTTTTTTATTAGTTAACATTGCATGTGATTTGAAGTTTGCCTATTTCTAAATGTCTTATATTAAAAAGTAAATGGATTGTCTACATGTTTGAATAGTATGAGTTAAAAACAGAGAAAAAACAACTAAAATGTTATATAATATAGTAACTAAAATAGATCATATTTAAATTTAAAAACAAAAATAACTATTATACCTGTAAAAAAAATGTTAAAAAATCAATCAATCAATAACTATTAATATTAGGTCGAAATGTTTAATGTTGATGACATTTTTGAACAAAGTAAAGCAATTGTCTTACTTAATTTGGGATTTTGTGTAGAAATTGTGTCACGTTTCTTTGCGGCAAAAGCTTGGGATTAAATGAAAACATGATAGCTGGCGCTCGTGGGTGCCATATTGCCCAAATGCCCAAATGAGTGTTTTACAGCCGGGATCAGTCTTATGTCAAACACAGCAAAGCCAGCGTGAGCAAATACAGTGTGTATGATTAAGGGGTGTAACAGGTGGCTTATATAGCGCTGATATACAGGATGATAGCAGAGCTGCTCGCGGAGCAGCCAGAACAGGTTGTAGCTCCGAGATCAAATGTAGCATTAAGCCGTGCAAAGAGGCCGTGTTTTTAATAGAGGTGTAATTTAAGTGGAGCGGGGCCATCTGCCTCGCTAGGAAAGGAAACGTGCTGATGGACGTCAGACCTGCCGAACTGGGGTCAGCGCTTACCGTGTGGAGCTGAGGGGCCGGTGATAAACCCGTATTTACAGGGAGTTTGTTTATCAAACATTAAAGATGTTGCTTTTCTTCTGTCATACTGCAAACATACGTCCTTTCTTCACCTTACAGTTGAATGCAAAACTTTGTACACCTTTTTGTTTGACATTGAATCCGTGTTCGCTCGTTATAACAAATAACGAAACGGTCTAAAATGTGTGTTCACGTATCAGAAGTGAAATAAGCTGAAATTGTTACATGGGTGACTTTTTGGTCTTTCTAAATACTGTAAAGCCTCGTGGAATCGCCTTCTCTGGCTCTGTGAAAGGTCACTGTTTCCTGGTTTAGTGTGTGTGTGAGAGCTGTTTTCCTGATTCTCGACAGAGTTTCGAGAGTTTTTATTCCTTACTGTATATACGACTCAAAGTAGACGTGTTGCCTGTGGTAAGTCACTGAACACTTTAATATTACCGAGAGCAGGTCAGTTCTTTTCTGTTTTAGTGTGTGTGAGAGCTGTTTTCCTGATTTCCATTCATTCTTACATACGAAACACAGCCAATCTCAAGGGTTTGGGTCTGTTTGAAGTTTTCATTACTTATATATGATTTAACGTGAACATGTTGGCTGATTTAAGTCATTAAACTTCCAGGAGAAGTCAATATTTCCTGCTTTAGTGTTTGTGAGAGAGCTGTTTTCCTGATTCCCGTCCACTCTTAAACTCGGAACATGTAGCTAAACTCAACAGTTCGTGTCAGTTTGAAGTTTTTAATTCTTTATATACAACCTAAAGTGAACATGTTGCTTGTTGTAAGTCATTAAATGCCTTCAGTTACCTAGCGCAGGTCAGTTATTTTCTGGTTTTAAATAATGGTCTTAAACTTAAAATGTTGCAAATCTTAAAAAAGTTTGGGTTTGTTTGAAGCTTTTATTCCTTTATACATGACTAAAAGTAAACATGTTGCCAGTTTTAAGTCATTAGACGCCTTAAATTATCCTGAGCAGGTCAGCGGGGATGTAAACTTTTGCTCCAGCTTTATGAGAGGTCAGTATTTCCTGGTTTGGGGTGTGTGAGGTTTTTTTTTTTTAGATTGCCATCAACTGCTGTATCAAATCAATAAACACTATTACATGAATAAGTAAGATAAACTGTAAAACTTGATGTATACTTGTCATTTCTTCCATCTAGAAACCAAGGAGGGGGTACAAACTTTTGCACCCAAATGTACAAATGGCTACGGCTCACCAGTTCCCAAGAACATACTGTTTGATTGGCAAATACCTATTATCCACAGATAGGACAGGCGATGAATTGCTTTTCGAGCTCACATTATTATTATTATTATTACATGAGGCTGTCCTGCCAATTTTCTATCACATCGAGATATTGTTTTTTAGCCGTGAATGCCGTCCATTGTCAGAGGGTTCGATAAGAAACCAAATATATTGCGTAACGTATTTCATCTTTTCAGATTTGCGTCAACAACGATACGTCCAAAAAAAACATGTATGACAAGCACCATACACACAAAACACACACCCTGACACTTTGTCGCTGCGTAATTCTCACTCATGTGTTTGACATTTACACATTTACAGACCGCCTCAGAAAAAAAAGCAAACAAAAGGATAAAAACAAACCCCAGGAAACCTGTAGATCAAAGGAGCGAAATGAAGCGAAGGAGAATGTGGCCTGAGAGCCGTCGCTCTTCTGGAGACATGAAGGTGGTGAGGAGGGACGTTTTCAGGGCCGCAGGACGAGAGCGGTTCCACGGTTCTCTTCCAGCTTCGCAGCAGGGTGAAGGATCATCACGGGACGTTTGTTTGAAATCACAGCTACCTCAGTTACACTCACAAGACTGTTTAACAGTCTGGATCATTTAATTCTTCACACTGTGAGCTTTACGGATGCTTTCATTCGAATGCTCGTCTTGTCGCGAGACGCTCAGGACGGTGAAATCGGCTTTATTTATTTAATACATTTGCATTAACGATACAATCGGTAATGACTAATCGTTGTGCAGTTCCACAGCAAAAAGAAAAAAAGAACCCACGTCTCGTCCTTGTAAATCTGTCTTCATTAAAACTCCTAATAAACGCCGGCCACATTTAGCAGCATTGTGCTTTTATCAGCAGCACCCATGCGTGAAACACGACCATAAAACTCTGGTTTACGTGCAATTGCTGCACGCTTTATGACATTTCTGCCATAACAGAGACATATGGAGCGACAGCAGATAAGATAGGAAACGCTGGCCGCTGCCGCAAGCTCCGAAGTGCAAATAACAGAATATGATCCCCATCTGACTGGAGGCCTCACTTAAGCGATTGTTTCGCTGCACAAAAAGCATATTTATTCAGGAACAACCAAACATTAAAAAAAAAAGACAAACAGGATAATGCTGTCTAAACACAAGAAGAACAATCGCCTCAGTTCTGCTAATGTGTCCTTTTGTTCGGTGAATTTCACTTTCAGTCACGCTGACGGCCTCCTTGCATGAGCGCCGATCTGTAGCACGGCTCGAGCTGAAGGAAAAGTGAAGGAGTTAATAACTGAGTTCTGGATTCTGATTGGTCAGGAGGTATGGAGTCATTTTACAGAGCAGCAGATTCGTTCTAATACATTATCGTTTCTATAGTAGCAGCTCGTTCACAGGGACTCGTACGGCCGAAGAATAAAAAACGTTTTCTGTAAGGAGTCTGTAAGAATGTAGCATTTATGGAAGGAGTCTCCAGTGTCAGAGCTTAAGACAGTAAGTTTAGGTTTTCCAAGTTCAGGAAAAAGGAGGTTACGCTTTGCGGTTTCTCTGTAACATGACAGCGGCCTTTCGCTTTGTTCCTCTGTTAAAGATTCTGTGTAGATCCCGGCTTTGCAGAAAAGCGTCAAGCTGAAACCCAGAACACCAGTGAGTGTTGAGAATGTTTTAGAGTCAAAGAAAGAGGATAGTAACCAGTTTATACGCCTAACGGAAAAAAATTTCCCCTCGGGAGTCTTTGATTTGTCACTATTAAGGTTCTACGCAGAACCCTGTAACAGAATCCTTTTGGAAGCAATGAAAACCACCCTAAGAACGTTGCAGACAATTCTGCTCGCATTTGAAGATCATCCGCCACTTCCTACCCACCAGCCAGCTCTCTCCTATCACGTGTTTCCTCTGAGACACGTGAAGCCGTCTGACTGCGTCTTTTCACAGTGCAGCGTAACGCACTCGAGGTACAGAGCTGTCTGCCCTCTTCCACACGCATACATGAGCTCATAGATGCCTACGATTGGCTCGTGTCACTGTGATTGACAGGGGAGAGAGAGTACGCCCCGCCCACCCAGACAGCACGGCCACGGATGAACGTAGCGTCGTCGGGATTCAAGCTCACGATCTCCTGACAATAGGATGGAAGCTTCTCTGTGGTCATGAAAACTGCAACTGGTCTTTTTTTTTGAATGCGGTTAAGAAAGGCGAAATGTGCGTAACTCAGTGATCGAGGAGATTTATTGTACGTTTTCCCCAATCCCACTTTTAACCTTTTCCAATAGTCGGAATTGTGAGCATCCCATATCGAGGTCCTGACAGGAATTGAGTGCCTCGAGTGTGTGTTTTATGTGTGTGATGTGTGTTATGTCAGTTGACATCATATGCATTGATGGCACGAAAATACATCAGTGGATGAGATCGGAATTACAGTAATATTATCTTATATTATAGTATTATAGTAAACGTAAATATATCAGTGAGATTGAATATGCAACATAATAATGCTAACATTAATGTTTACAAACATCTTTAACAGCAGAATTATTCCGCATTGTCAGACTTGCTCTGTGTGTGTGTGTGTGTGTGTGTGTGTGTGTTTTATTTTGTCTATCTGAGCTTTCTGACCCACTCCATCTCTCCACTTCCTACTTGTGTAGGTGTGTACGTGTGTGTGTGTGTGTGTGTGTGTGTGTGTGTGTGTGTGTGTGTGTGTGTGTGTGTTTGTGCACAGTGATTTACACACAGGCTTTAGATCGCACTATAGCTGTGTGTGGGTGGTAAAGGTTACAATGGTCTGAGGTTAACGTCCTTTAAGCTGCAGCGATGCAGAAAATCATGTAGGCTGGATGTATAAATAATGCTTAGTGAGGTTAGAGTAACTTTTACTTTTTTTTTAAACCCGACCAAGAATAAGTGGTACAGCTACTCTAGGAAACGTTTCATTTCTGTGGCACGTTAAAGACAAGAGGCGCATACAGCATGGCGTTTAATTCAACCATCTCATACATATTTATGTAACGCATAAAATCACACATAATTATTTAAAAACACATCCAGATTCTTTAGATGTTTTTGTCACTCATAATTGCACTGTGTAAATGTAGATTTTTGCAGTATTTATTTTATAGTGATAATGGTCTGTCACGCTGCATCAGTAACACACTTTTTAAACAATTCTAATGTATCCAGGAACATGTTTAATTCATTTAAAAAAAACAACTTTATATTTTACTCTAAAGATTAGAATTGCAAAATATTGCAAAGTTTTGCAGTTTGAGATGAACAGTGCAGCTGATTTTGGAGTTACAAAAAATTCTAAACATTTACAAAGCCAACAGTACTTATTATAGTCAATCCAGCATGTTTGCTTTGTTTTAGTTTGGGTTTTGTGTAAAAGATAAATCAGAGACACGCTTAAGTCTGGAGAGCAACAGAAATCTGGATTTGTATTTAGATACAGTGATCTGGAGATAATTTGCCTCTTATATTTATCTTTTTATATTCATCTTTATAAACAGACATGAGTGTGGTGATTGTGCATGAAATGGTTAAGAAAAGTAGAGAATGTTGTGTATTTTATGGTTTTAACTTGGATTAAAAACTAAATCCTTCGTCAACAGATGAAGACATTGAGACAGTGAAAGTGAGCTCGAATGTCAGCGCTGACCACAAAGCAATTAAAGCATCTTTCATAATCACTCGTGCCACCTGTGCCTGCTCACCTGCCCTCCCCACTGTTCATCTGCCCTCCCACCTTTGTTACTTATTTCTTTTTCTTTCTTCATGCCTGCTTCTTTCTTTCTTTTCTTTCTTTCTTTCTTTCTTGTATCTGGATAGTTTTAACATTTTTAAGGTACCTTATGGAGCATTAATGTTCTAAAAAGTTTTTACTAAAATTCTTTATTCTAAAATAATTAAAGCTACTCCACATTCACCTCATAACCATTCACACTAAAGGTATAAAACAGGTGATGGCAGGGAGAGTCAAGTCAAGCAGAGCTTTGTGGTCATCTCAGCCGCATTCCGTAAAGCACACAGTAGCGACGAAATAACGTCCTCCTTGGACCATATGGTGCAACGTAGACAGCAACACAGCAACAGAACCCTGTAGAGAAAGACTACATGTGGACAAGGGGGGACACATTGGGGGGGACGCAGTGCGATGAATGGAAACACTGTAAACAGTGTTGTAAGCAAAGTGGATCTGTGCAAAAAGATATAAATTCAGAGCAACCAGCCACAGTACATGTTAGACATTAGCAGCTATGGAAGGATCTCGGGCAGCACGGTGGTGCAGTGGTTAGCACCGTCACCTCACAGCAAGAAGGTCCTGGGTTCGATCCCCGGGTCACCCAGGGTGCCTTTCTGTGTGGAGTTTGCATGTT
>JAQQZX010000020.1:15147862-15157862 GCA_030068355.1 Notoglanidium maculatum | reverse complement strand
AGCAGTACTCTGCAGAATTTACACCTGCACTGTTGCATGAACTCTTAGCACTCACGTAGTTACATTTCATGCTAATTTAAATGAACGGCATAAAAGATCAGTTTTGTATCATCTTTGTCGCTGATATTTCTGCTGTAGGATATTTATGTGATTTTCCCCTCTTAGGGATCATTTTCTTTGATTATTGAGGCCTGGTATTCACCTTTGGAGGATCCACCTGTAGGTAAGTGCTTCCACTTTTATCCACTAGAGGGCAACACTACTGTACACACCACTGCCTCTTGGCAAAGCATTGTTAATTATTTATTTCTTTAAGGTATTACATTACTATACGTTATGTAAATATATATAAATATCTGCTATATGCAATTTTTTATTATTATCCTTTTAATTGCTGTTAGTTTAATCAAGAAGCTTTTCTGTAGTAAAAATAAAGAAAGTAAAGCTGTTGTTTTTTTGAAGCACACGTACAACCGTGGAACTACGCTTTCCTCTCGCTTCAAAAACACCTTCACATTCTCATACTCGAACACAATTGGACTTCCTCTGGTTTATTTTTGGCGTGGGAAAGCGCAGTGGGCTTTGGTGAGAATACTCGACGCTTGCCAAAACCATCCGACTGCACTTTCCTGTATTTTACACCTTTCTGTGTCCCGCCCTTTGGAACGGGATAATAGCATGGGAATGTTTTTCGCTCGACTTAAAGGAAAAAGGAAATTCTTTTTTTGTTGGGATTTTTTTTTATTCCTATGTATTAGATTCGACCTCGAATCAGAAGTGTGTGTAAAAGTATATTTTTAATATTCAGGGATTTTGGGGCTCGGTGGTTACACCAAGCTGCCACTGTTGGGCCCTTGAGCGAGGCCCTTAGCCCTCTCTGTTGTATCATGGCTGACCCTGTGCTCTGACCTCAGCTTCCTAACATGCTGAGATAAGCGAGAGAAAAAATCCCTGTGCTGTAATGTATATGTGACATAAAGGCTTCTTTTAAAATGTTTTTTTCTTCTTCCTTTTTCCACCCTCCACAGACTCAAACAACCCCAACTTACAGATTAGTTCTTTTGCCATCCAAAGACAGCTGGAAGTAGGGGCTGCGTGGTCTCAGGATGTCCAAAGCGGTCAGCAGACGGAGCTAAGGTATTCTTACCGGTTCATCTGCAATGAAAATTACTACGGCGACAGTTGTTCCAAAAAATGCACGCCCAGGGACGACCGATTTGGCCACTACACCTGCAACCCAGACGGGCAGTTATCCTGTCTCCCCGGCTGGAAGGGGGAATACTGCGAAGAACGTAAGCAATCAGAGATCACCACGCACTGGCCTTTAGGAGACTCAGGGTCTCACCTTGAGGGTCTGTTTTAGTGCTTCACCTTGCTCTCCTCAGACAGAAAAAAATACAGTGTGCTTTCTCAGGTGCACGTGGGGCCTCTGATTTAACTGGCCAACCTCTTAACCTCTCTTTAAAAAGAAATTTAGATGCGGTCCAGGCACAGTGCTCCTGGAGATCTGTCGCTCTGCAGAGTTCAATTCAAACCATCGTCCTGCACCTGAACGATATCCAGCGAGGTGTTCTGTAGTAGCTGGACCTTATTCAATCCAGATGGCTTTAAATGAAACTCTCCAGAGTGATAAATTCATGAGTCTTTGTAGGCATTTTTTTTCCCTCCAAATTTTCATTACAATTTCCAAATCATTTGAAGAAAAGAAAAACATCTTTTACGCAGCAAGATATTTAATAATCATTTGGGCTGGTTTGATTCAGGGCTTCTTCAACTTTTTTTTTGCTGAACTTTCCACTCACAAAACCCTTGTTTGAAATTAAAGCTGACTTTATTTATTGGCTGCTTGTTTCTTTGTGAAGGATGTTCGGATTAAACCTATAATCATACCTCGGAACGTAATAATATATATTAATAGTGTTGATGACAGTAGCTTGTGATTATCACCACCCTACACTTTCAGAAAAAAGGGTACTTTTTGTATACTATTGTACCTATGCTATGTAATGTGGATCTAGTGTACCTTTAAAAAAATATTTAACCTACATACCTTGTAGAGTAAAGCTCTAGAGTAACGGTATATGTAAGTAAGTGTACCAACCCGGTGCCATGGCATGGTAGAGTCTAGTACATCGAGAGTGCACTTTGAGAAAGTTGGGTGGATTTTATACCAAATTCTGGCAACCCTACTGGAAACACGTCCAATATGTCAAGCCAGCTGCTTTCTCTAGCAGTCTGAGTAGCAGTCATTATGGTTAATGCCATTACTGAGAGCCCCATGCGGTTTACTTTGCCAAATGCTCAGAGTTTGGATCTGGTTTCGGTTCTGTTTTTTTGCCTCTCGTGCATCTTGTCCTACTGTAGCACGTATTTATACAGCCTCATAAAACAATACAGCAAGTTTTTCACTTATTTTGTTCCTGTGACTTGATCAGCATGAAACTACAGGTCACTATAGATCAGATGTGTAGAAATAACCACTTCAGACCTGATCTGAAATTGATATGCATTTTTATCCCCTACATTTAAACCCCTTGCAAATAGGATTCAGAAACATGTATTTTATGTATTATAGAAATTTGATCTTAAATGAATGCACTTTAATGAAGGAAAAGCTGTGAATATCTCTGACCTACATGGGATACAATGGGAGTGGAGGGGTTACAATATGTGGAGAAGAGTGAATTAATGGGGAATGAGAAGTTTGCTTATTACTAGAGAAACGGGATAAACTAGGCCACTGTGTGTGTGTGAGTGAGAGAGAGAGAGAGAGAGAGAGAGAGAGAGCGCGCGCGAGCGAGAGCGCGTGCTTGGTAATTTAATCCTAGGCGAGCACGCGCCGCCCTAATCGCGGCGTTATTATCCGCCACGCGCCGCCGTTACGCGCTTTCATTGTGGCTCTGCGGCGTGGCAGCTGCAAAATTACGGCTCGCGCGGCCTGAGAACAACAATAGCGGCAGCTGTCCGTGTTTTTTTTTTTTTTTTTAATTGAGATGGAGCATCTGTTCCGGTCTAAAAAGCAGCAGTTCAACCCACTTTAAAAAAAAAAAAAAAAAAAAAAAAAAAAAAACGTCCCAGTGTGTAACACAGAGGCCAATTACAAACAGCCAGGGCTCTTACGCCTCACAGGTCCTGTCCAATCAGGTGCTCGTAAACCAGGGAGTGGGCGTGGCCTGGTTAGCTTGAACCGTGATTTTGGAGTGTTACGGAAGACCAGGATTGCCAATATTCCAGCGTTGTAAATGTGACTAAAAAACTAGCAGCCTTTCGATTACAATGAAAGCTTTTTTCCTCAGGATTAAATCAATCAAAATTTCATCTTGTACTAATAATATTGAGTCTAATCTACACAGCAAGCTAAGCTAGTTCGTTAGCCGACAGTAGCGACCGCGTGTATGTTGTAAGAGCGTTGTCATGGTTACACTGCGCCCGTCGCCTCAGCTGCTTGTTCATATCCACAGAAAAGCAGCTAAAGTCAGGTCATGTCCGGGAGTAAATTCCTTTCCATGAAGTCGTTAAGAGCTCATATTGTGTCCAGATGGAGAATTGTTATATTTCACAATGTCCACACTGAGAAACAGACATGCACATTCTTCTTCATGTTTAATTTCTGCTCTGTTTTGCCTCTTTGAGTTGTAAAGCAAATATGCTTTGTCATTTTTTTGGGCTTAATAACTCATTGTTCCAAGATACCATGAAATTATTTTGACTTAATCTCATTACCCTGACTTATCTCGTTATTTCAAAAGCCAGACGCTGCTTCTGTGAAGTTCGGTTGTATATCTGAGGTCTAATAATCAAAATAATATGCAAAAAATAATAATAAAAGTCAAAATAGCAAATTATTAAGTTGAACTTACAAGTTATTAAGAAGAAATAACAAGCTGGAATAGTGGGTTAAGTGAAAAGAACAAGTTATTAAGTCAAAATAACACATTAAGTGTGGCATCCTAGGATTGGTCAAAATGCTAATCCACATCCACAACAAAGAAAATGACATTATGTTATGCTACTGTAGCGCTGTCTGTGTGTGGCCTGAATATCATCTCCATCAGACGTAAAAGGCACACAGTTTATCAAACATTTGTTTACAAAAAAGTTATAGCTAACAAAACATTAGGCTACATCTTATGAAGAACGCTTGTGCTGTCAAGTCAATATCGATAGCCACTGGTAAAAATCCAATATTGTGACACCACATATTAAAGATCATTAACATTAAGGAAAGGTTTGCTCATCTGTTTGTTCGCTGTGGTCAGTTGGGCTGCGTAGTAGTTCGTTTCCTGTGTTTACTAGCTAACTTGCTCATTAATGATAAGAAAAATAAGAATAAACTCGTACTGGGGTGGCCATGCGTCACACTAGGGTGGTACTGGCCACCCCTTAGCCACACCCATGACTGAGACTCAGGAACAGGGCTAGAACCCTAAATAACCACTGAAACATACCAAATGACCAGGATTTTTCTTATTGATGTTGTTGCTTAATTCATATTATTTATTAGGCAAAATTGATATATGGGTAGCTCTTGAATTTATTTGTTTATTATTTGACTTCCTGTGTTACTAATCAGCATTTCCATTTCCTTTCACAGCGATCTGTCTTAAAGGCTGCAGCGAAGCTAACGGCAACTGCTCCAACCCCGGAGAGTGTGTGTAAGTACACAAGCTGGAAAAAATGAGATCAGTATTCCTCCAATATTCACATATCTCAATGCATACAAAGCTTAATGGCACCCAAATCTCCACACGTTGAACGTTTATACGAGATGATATCGCTGCGCAAGTTTTCAGTAGATATATGCGGTGTGTGTTCACGTTAACACACAGGTGTATTTGGGTTCTCCTTCTAACGAGCGCCGTTCTGTGGATGTGTGTTGCAGGTGTAGAGAGGGCTGGCAGGGGACATTCTGCACCGAGTGTAAGAAGCACCCTGTGTGTAAGCATGGTACATGCCAGAAGCCGTGGGAATGCCACTGTAAAGAAGGATGGGGAGGACTCTTCTGCGATCAAGGTGAGGCTGAACGCCACCTCAGTGCAAAAACAGTCTAAGAGCTGGTTAATTAAATAACTGATAGTATTCATATGAATTCAAAAGGTCTTAACATATTGATGCATTCCCTGTATATGTTAGATTAGAATCAACTTTATTGCCATTTAACAGAGTTCTACTACAATGAAATGTAGATCCTTAAGGGTTCCTTCTGTGTTATGGAGTTACATAGAACCTTTAATTCATTTTAGATGTATGTGAGTGTGTTATAAAATGGTTTTCAGAGTGTTATATAGAACACTGCAGGGTTTCCTCAGAGCGACAAACTAATGAACTTTTCAGGAAGCTGTATGGAACCTTTCATCATAGTTTGTAGAGATAAAATTCCTTCATGGGCTGTGAAAGCAAAGAGCATCCGAAGCTGCAGGACGGAAAAACACACCGATATTCCAGGAATTTCAATATTCCAAGATCAATTAATCAGTATTCCAGATTTAGAAGGTCAAAAACATTGTCTTTCTCTAAAAAAAACCGTGCTGAAATCCTTTGGAAAAGAGGATCCTTAGAGGTTCTCCGACTTGTCCACCTATGGAAACATTTAAAAGTTTTACGTAAAACTCTGAACTCTCCAAAACCCTTTTCTTAGAGAAGGAACTTTTTTCTGAAGAATAGGAAACTCTTACTAAGAATAGGAACCCACTTTGGTGAGAGAAAGAATCCTGTACATTCTGTGTATAGAGAACATAATGGATTTAGAAATCTGATTAATTTCAGGCTCTATGTGCAACAGGTTGTTTCTCTTTTACATAAGAGAACCCTGAACCATTGAAAGAACACACTTCTAACACTGTATCCATACGTATGTTAGGCATGCACTAATCTGATCCTTCTTTTCTGATATTATATTTAAGGTTGCAAAAGTGTATAACTGTTTAATCTGTTTAGTAATGATGCGTGAGAAACCGGGACCGTTAAAGGGTTTTATTAGTCAGAATGTTGTCCAGTCGTGCGTAAGCAGGGTTCTAGTGAGTTGATTCTAGGTCGTGATTTAAGTGCTATCATTCACATTTGACACTAGATCTGAACTTCTGCACCCACCACAAGCCGTGTATGAACGGAGCCACGTGCACGAACACCGGGCAGGGCAGCTACACGTGCACGTGCAGGCCGGGCTACACCGGGGTCAACTGCGAGCTGGAGGAGCGTCACTGCGACAGCAACCCGTGCAGGAACCGAGGACACTGCGTGGTGAGTTCTGCTGCTGATGTCTTAATGTGAAGCTTAGCATGCTAATAGAGCGGTCTGCTAAACGTGATGTATCTTTCAGGAGCTGGATAATGGCTACACGTGCACATGTCTGCCGGGGTTTGAGGGCACACACTGTGAGCACAGCCTCCTGACCTGCGCAGACATGCCCTGCTTTCAGGGTGGCAAGTGTCATGAGAGGGACAACGGACGCAGCTATTTGTGCGACTGCCCTAAAGGATACACTGGACTCAACTGTGAGAAGAGGGTGGACAAATGTACGACTCTGCCATGCGCTAACGGTACGTCCCAACCCAACCTGCTCTGTGTGTGTGTGTGTGTGTGTGTGTGTGTGTGTGTTTACCTGTGTGTAACTGAACACCCGCTGCTCCCCAGGTGGCGCGTGTGTGATCCAGGCTGGCGTCCGTATGTGCAGCTGTCGAACAGGATTTACAGGCCAGCGCTGCGAGATCAACATCAACGACTGCTCCTCGAACCCCTGCGCTAACGGCGGCACCTGTCACGACGGCGTCAACGACTACACCTGCTCATGCGCTCCGGGGTACGCCGGGCGGAACTGCGAGCTCCACAGCGCCCCCTGCTCCTCACAGGATCTCTGCCTGAACGGAGGCTCGTGCACCAGTGTCCCCGGCGGCCCTCCTGTGTGTCTGTGTCCCAGCAGGTTCACGGGTCCGCGCTGCGACTATTTCACCGACTCGCCTCCCTCGCTCCCAGTCGAGTCTCGGGAGAACTTCCAGTGGGCCGCCGTGTCCCTGGGCGTAGGTCTGGTGGCTCTGCTCGTGCTCGTGTGTATGGTGGCAATCGCTCTGCGCCACGTCCACAGGCAAGCGGCTGCAGAAAGGACTCACGACGCCATGAACAATCAGTCGGACACGCAGAGGGACAATCTGATCCCGACCTCGCAGCTGAAGAACACGAACAAGAAGGTGGACCTGGAGGTGGACTGCGGTCAGGAGAAGTCGAATTACATCCTCAAGAACTACCATTTGGACTACAACTCGTCTAAAGAGTTTAAGGAAAGCCAGACGCAAGAGGATAAAAGTCACAAGTACGAAAAGTGTTTAGAAGACAAAATGCCGTTGAGTAGAATGTACAGGTGAGTCGAGGAGCCCTCTATCAGCACTTAAAGATGTTAATTACATTAAAACTGAATTCAGTAATGATTAATCTGACCCCTCCACTTTCCTGATGACTTTAAACGTAGCTGCTTTTCCTTCACTCTAACATTTGTGTGTGATTTGTGTGTGCAGTGAAAAGCCGGAGTGTAGGATATCAACGATATGCTCCCCGAGAGACTCCATGTACCAGTCTGTGTTTGTAATAGCGGAGGAGAGAAGTGAATGCGTCATAGCGACCGAGGTGAGAAGGGACGAGGGGGAAACAACAAAACAAAACAAAACAAAACAAAACAAAACACAACACTCCTTCATTTCTTCAATATGTCCAAATGGGCCATGTGAATGTAATTATAATCGTAATTGCACATTTCTTTCCCCCAGGTATAAACGACATGACAGGAGGATGAAGCTGGAAGATACGAGGGGGGGGAACACAATCAAAGCAGAATTTTCTGGATTGTTTACAAAAAAAACAAAAGAACTGAAAGACTGGAGATGATTTTTGTGATGTCCACTGCTGCTCTGAGAAACTTGAGGACGCAATAGATGAAGTTTGCTTTTCGTGTACAGACGTGTACAGTCCTGGACCATTTTTTTTCTTTTCCTTTCTTTTTGACCCCCACGGTATGGTTTTATGGGTTTTCCCTCTCAAGCTTGTAAGGAAGAAGAAAAAGCAGGACTTACACTGACTGCACTGCAGGAGGACCAGAGGGGGAAAAAAGTCTTTGGCACAGAGACGTGCCCCCTCCCCACATCGAGCGAGCAAGTGAGCGCTCTCTCTCTCTCTCTCTCTCTCTCTCACACTATCGTGTGGTAATCACAGACACGTCATCTGCCAACTAATCACTACGAGGGTGCCAGGGACTTCCAAACCTTCACGCCAGCATCATTGCCCACTATGCAAAAAAAAAGAAAAGAAAAGGAAAGGAAAAAACCAGAGAACGGGAGAGGTGGGTGAGCAATCGCAGCCTCTCCCATCTCAGTCAGGAGGAAATGAATGTCTGTACAAAAAAAACTACAAATCATATCAAGACTGTTTTGTTCCTCTGAGATTGTATGCAGCCCAAATTTCACAAAAAAGCCTTAAAAGGAACGAGACAAACGGAACGCTCAGCTTTGTTGGATTCACGGAAGACCAGGAATCAATGCAATCAAGATACCGCGTGTAGCAGCAGGGATCGGAGACAAGAGTAACAAAATAAACCAAGTGACTGCACACCAACCACTGACTGCCTATAAATTTAGACCAATAATGTAATTTTTAAAAGAAAAATGATTATTTGCAGAGATAATTTAATTACGACACACTGCTCTTTATATGTTTTATACTATTATTTTTTTGTATATAATGCATATTTATAAAAAAAAACAAACAAACAAACTGAAGAATAAAAATAAATAATTCCTTCATGGCTTGTTTTTGAAGCTGAATTAGATATATATTTTTTTTAATTTGTCTTCACATCTCTGAAAAAACCCTCACACACACACACACACACACACACACACACACACCCCTTCACTTGTACATTGGCTTGAAATTCAAATCCGTTGCCTCGGCTACAGGCCCCTGGAGCTGGCGAAGTGCGGAGAGTGAAACAGATGCCCCCGGGGTGCAACCCTGCTCCGCCATAAAAACAGCGGCATATGCCACCCCTCTCGCCCAGCTCCACGTGGCGAGCGCTGCGGCTATAAAGCGCCTGCACACTCACACGCACGTGGGTTTCGGCGCCAACAGCCCTGGCCTCGCCTTCATGGAGTGGGGTGGGTGAGGTGTGGGGTGTGAGGGGGGTTATAAAGGAGAAACGGTGCTGCCGCTCCCCCTCCTGTTTCCCGTAACCCGTAACAAAAGATGGAGGCCGAGCCGTGCATGTGGTCGTGTCCCGCACAGATGGGCTTCAGGGCAAAGCTGGCACCACGAACAAAAAACTAAATAGCTACGGGCTTTAGAAGAAAAAAAAAAGTTTAATTGAGCAATCTGGTGCTTGAACCTGGGATTATTTATTGCCGCTTTTTCCATATGGGTGGCGCGGGGTCACCTGGGTCTCCACTTAACGGAGGAAAGGCCAGAAAGGTCGTCTGTTAGACAGGCTGGAGCTGGGGGGGATTTACGTCCTCCATTAGGAGTGTGGGCCGAGACTCAACAAGTTTAAAAAGATATGTTCATGTGTTACATGTTTAGGCCCCGTGTCAAAGCCGTGACAAACACCTGAATGCAGGTCCGGTCTTTTTTCTCGGGCCTGGAAATAATTCACCATCCAGTCCGGCGTCGAGCTTCACTGAGCAGAAGGTCAAGGATGTAAAGTAAAGGACTCGGGATTAGTTATTTATTAGTTATTATTTACGCCACCATCAGCAGTAAGCAAATCTCTCTCTCACACACACACACACACACACACGGATAAACACACTCAGCGTCATCCGTGTGTCCGGGTGAAAAGGATGCTCGAAAAGCAACAAGGTTGGCAAAACGCTTCCGTCACATAACACTCGTTATCGCAGCAATTACTCATGTGGTAAAGCTTTCGACCTGCAACCTGTTACACAGAGACTCCGTGTGTGTGTGTGTGTGTGTGTGTGTGTGTGTGTGTGTGTGTGTGTGTGTGTGTGTGTGTGTGTGTGTG
>JAQQZX010000020.1:15076395-15089843 GCA_030068355.1 Notoglanidium maculatum | reverse complement strand
GAACTCTGAGGGGAAAAAAGGCAGAACTCTGAGGGGAAAAAAGGCAGAACTCTGAGGGGAAAAAAGGCAGAACTCTGAGGGGAAAATGATTTGACATTTTTCTCAGAATTCTGACTTTTTTTTCACACAGTTATGACTTTTTTTCCCTCAGAATTCTCTGAAATTCATTTCATATGGTCCTAATCCTCTTCCGTATATATTTAATCATTTATTAATTTGCTTTTTAATAATGGGTCATCACACTGTGTTAATTAGTCTTTGGATGCCTTTCAATAACTGCTGTATGCTACAGGGACTCGTGTGACGGATTTAAAAACTCGACGTTTTTAAACTTTTAAAGTTTTCGCTATTAGCGGTTTCTCATTGCTGCGTTTGGTTTGGTTTTATTTTTGTCTTATTAATTTCAGGAGAGAAATAAGGAAAAGAAAATAAATCAAAAATAAAGAAAGTCTGGCGAGGGAACGTGGACATTCCACAACAGTAACTGTAAATATAGCAGGATAATAAAAAGTATGATATGTCCTTTGATAAATAAGAAATGTAACTGCTGGTGAGCTGCAGCGGTGTAAGAGGAATAAAACACTCGCTTGGGGACGTGCTGCTGTAAGGAAATAATCAACCTCGGAGGTGTAACTGACTCTGCTCCATACGTTACATACAATCAAACTTGTTTTGTTTATATATTCTGTGTTTTTTTGCACTTTTGAGTGATGAGTCACTGGGAACTCAACTCAAAAGTAAGCTAGATATACCTGAAATCATAAAACTTTACATTTAAGGCAATTTAAGACATGTTAATTTGTTTTGTTATGGAATAGTGAGTACGTCAGAGTGCATAATTAGTTTAACATAATTAGCTTAACGCATAGCTATTCTACCTGGATATGTCTCGGTTGAAGATGGTGGAGGAGTGCCGGAGGAAGGCGTCAAGGCGGAGCGAGCGCTCCAGGTGCTGCAGGTGCAGCGGTTTGGCCAACTTGAGGCAGGTAGAGGCTCCAACACCATCCTGCTCCGAGGCCATAAGGAGACAGAACCGGTCCCGGACCCAGCAGGGCTCTCACTGCACAAACACACACACACACACACGAATAAGTGTGGGCCATGAAATAATACTGAGGGTGAAACATGACTGATAAAAAAAAAAAAAACCCTCTTTAAGGATTCAATAAAAGTGAAGGGTTCTTCACACCATCTCTCTGAGGGATACAGGCTGCTGCAGGTGTCCACATAGAACTCGTAAGGTTCTCCCTGCAGAAACAACCAAATCATTCCTGAGAGAAGGAAGGATTTATCAGATTGCTTTCTGTTTTTAAATAACAGACAAACCACCAGATTCTCAACATTTTTCTCTCTCTCACTACACGAAAATCAATCATTCATACTTAAATAACGCTTTTTTCATAATCGGCGCCGCAATTAATATAGAAATAAGAATAAGAAAATAGTTGTTTTTGCTCTATTTTGAGTGGACAGAGTAAAACGTGCTGGCAGTCGGAGTTAACGTACAGAACCCTTTTCTCTGTTCAGAGAGGGACTCAATGTCGCCTGGTATAGAGCAAAATGATCTTCAGTTTGAGTCAATTTCACTCTGGCTGATTTACTGTGCATCATGGTGAAGATTTCTGTGCAGTCGTGTTTATGTGACGTTTATGGGAGGAGTCTCCAGTGTCGGTGCTTTGTAACGGTCAGAGGGAAAGCTGGAACTTTAGGTTTTGCAGGACGCTACACTTTGCAGCCTCTCGGTAACATGTTTGGGTCTTTTTTTGGTGCTATAGGAAAACCATCCATGCAGCCACTGATTATTTTACCATAACGGAATGACACAATGTTTTATTCCTTACATAATCAATAACTGAAGACGACAAAACTAACACGAAAAAGTAAGCCTGGGCGTTAAAGATCGAAAAAATATTCATAAGCATGGCAAATGGGTTTAATATCCTGATTTTAAGATTTTTTTAAGCTATAAAATAAGTCACTACTTACTACTGAAAGATACTTTTATGGGGCGTCACCAGAAAATGAGACCAGTTGGTCAAAACATGTTAAGTTGCTTTTTTTGGACATTATAAAGCTACAGTCAATTTTCTTTAAAATAAGGAATGATTGATTCAATGTGGTACAGCTATTTGAGAGAAATTAGCAAGGCAAAATCAAGTTTGGAGAAACTCAACTGTAAACTTTGTGACAGTTGTCATATTTAATGATCTATGGGTTATTTTGGTGATGGACACGTTATAGATTACGGTATGTTTTTACTGCAAAATTGGAAAGACAGTACGTGAGTGATTTTTTGATGTGCTCTCGAGTCATATATAACTCATTTCATTCATGTCTCGGATTGAACTTTTACAGCTCATTTTGTGGCGACGCGCCCCGTTTAGCGCCGAGTATAAACTGATATCTGAATTCGCTTTGTTTTACTGAGTGAAAATGAGTTTAGAGCAGGAATTTATTGTATTGTCAGCTCCAGTCATCAGCCTCTGAGTAAAGAAATCATCTATAAACTTTATATAAATATCATATATATATATATTACTATCCTGCTCAGGGAGGATGAACAGAAGTGGAAACCGTGATCACATAAGCAGAAATCACACACCAACCTTTTATATGACCTTTTATCAAAATTCTGTATTTATTTCAACCAGAGCAGGAAGTGGTAAAATAAACATTGCAAAATAAGCTTTAATATTCTAGTTACAGGTAGTTTGACTATCATGTTCCTGTTTCCAACAGTTCCCTCCGTTTCCTGTATGTTTGTTTGGTTTGTTTGTTGACACAAACATCCAACATCTTGAACTCTTTTTCACACCTGAATTTGCTTATTTTCCACAATTCCTAGCCCACAATACTAATATTAAACTGTTAAATTCCTAAGCACAATGAAAATGTATAGGTCTTGGAATACTGATATTAACAGCTAAAGGGTATATTTGTACATATTAATAGATTATGACATTTGTATTAAAGGCAAAGGTGTAAAAATATAGGCTTCAGAAAACATCTTAAACATTATTCCGTAGATATTATTTGTAATCGTATGTAAAGTGGCATGTTTATGAAAGGGGCCACACTGATAACTACTCTCTCAAACTATTTTGGTAGGATGTCGGTTTATTGTCGAAAATTACATAGTTCACCTTTGATTAATTCTCTTTTAGGTGTGCAGAAACATCGATCTGACTCCAATGTGTGCGGAATCGACTCTGAATCATTGGTATCGGTTCTTCGTTGACGAGTGAAGAGTGGAAACAAAAACCAACTCTTTTTCAGGAGAATCGACTCCCTGCTGTCACGTAACCATATCGATTCCCAGTGTGTAGAACCAGAGAGTCGACTCTTTTTTTTTTTTTAAATCGACTCCCATCGTTCGCCTTGTACCTGAACTACATTAAAACATGAAATGTTATAATTAAAATGTATCAATTTGCCCATTATTAATTATTATATTCGAGCTAAGCTAGGAAAACAAACTGCGTAAATAAATGTTTTCTATACGACTCAGAATTGTCATTTAGCCGATTAGCTAGCTAGGAAACAGGCTAAACGTTAGCTACTGTACATTACATGGAGCTAGCCGATTGGCTATCATGCTAAGCTAGCTCGCCTCGCGCGCGCATCAGCGACGGGCTAGTTAGCCAGGCTACGCTTAGCTAGCTAATCCGAGTTTAACGTTAAGGTCTGACACTTTGACACGCAGGTTAGCCAGCTAGCATAATTCAAACGAAATAACGTTAATAACGGTCGCTGCTAAACTTCAATCTTCGTGTGTTTACTCGGCTAGCTCAGCTCGGCTCGTTAACCTTGAGCAGCAGTTAGCGTTAGCGAGTAAGCTAGCGAATGTGTTTTGTCGCTGCTGGACGTTTTGGCTTGCATAAATTTTGAATAATTCAGACAGGCCCTGTCTCTTTAAGGCCACATCCAGTGGGGCAAATTATATAAACCGGGCAACTAGTTTTATTAATTATTTTAAGGCTCCTTTTTTTCCCATCCACGGGCGGACACCCACACACGCCGCGCGCGCGTCTCTCCGACCGAGGAGAAGGCGTGGATCAGGCCACTGCTCTCCCGATTCCACTTCTCTAACTCTTTCTCCCTCCCGGCCATCTTACCCCCAACGCTCCCCCACCATGTCCCTCATAAACGCAGGCTCACCTCGTCGCCCCGTGTCCCCCCTGTTTTCGCTCCGTCTCCGCTGCTGCCGACTCGCAGCGCCGCTCTGTCTCCAAAATGGCGCTTGTGAACAAGGAGAGAGACTGAGGCGGTGGACTCGGCAGCAGCAGAGAGGCGGCCACTTTCAGTAACCGAGCGAGCAGGGACAACGGCGCCATGGCGAGGACGGAGCACAGAACAGGCATCCATAATCAATCGCCGAGCACGCGCCACAACGACACCATCCTTTGCGCACGCAGTTGCGGCGTGATCCTTCCTGTAGGACACATAACACTGACTTTTATTCACGTATAAACACCAGGAACGCGGCTGCTAATCAGGTTTACGCGCTTTAACGGAGATACGGATTTCTGCAATCGATCAGTGATGCCTTGAAGACTCACGCGCGCGCTGATGCGAGGATGACGTCACCGCCACCGCTTCCAAATATCGCGAGAATTCGCGAAATGATTTTTAGATTCGTTAAAAAAACTTCTTAGGCTTTATTATTGTTTATATATGACACTTAAATAAATAATAATAAATAAAAAAACACGTTATTCAACAAATAGAAGGAAACTCGAAAATATACGCCTTCTAATATTTATAAATCCCACACACAGCCAGGAAAAGAAAACACAGAAGTGTCTAATCATGTCTTGATGATCGTTTGTACGATATTTATTGTGATATGACGCAATATGACACAATACTGTTATCGCGAATCCTTCTTGCATCCAGAAGCGTTTTCTTTACATGAAAAGTTGTTCGTGTTCGTGTTCTGCCAGAATACGACCCGCACATGCAGCGCACATCGCTTTCTCTTCGCTATAAATATTACCATTTTTTTAGTCAAGCTGTTTATTTTTATCAAAGCAAAGCTAGCAAACAAGCCATGCTAAATTGTGCAAATCACTGCAGACGACTCATCATTTCCACACAGGAAAGAAGTGAAATATTAAGTAAAATAAAATCGAGTAAAATAAAATAAGGCGGCTGCAGAAGTTTGAAGTGTTGACGACTCTGTCGTACGTATCGTGTATGTAGCGATTCAAAAATGTGATTACACAAGCAAATGAACATACACTCTTTAAAAATGTAACCTGCCTTCATCAATTGTATGGCAACACTAAGTCAGCCTGGAAAACATCAGATCATCAGTACATTTACTCTAATACTAGTGAGAATAATAAATGTGTGTGTATATATATATATATATATATAAATAAATAATAGATATACTTTTCATTAAATAAATTATACTATTTTGCAATTAAAGAACTAATCCATTTATATTATTCTAATTTTACTATATAATAATACTAGAACTAAAATGAATAAAAATACTTGGACTCATAATAACATTTGTTATTATATTAGTCATGTGTTTTAATAACTATATTATAATGCATAATAATATAACTAATAATCATCTTATAATAATCTTATAATACTGACACAAAAAAAAAAAAGCATACTACCGCTACAAATAAGAAGAGGAGAAGGAGAAGGCAAATGAAATAAGATACTACTTGTGATGTAGTTTTTCGTGCACACACGCAGGGTAATCGTAATAATAATAAAAAAAAGTATTGCGACAGAAACACAATGCTGTAGGGTTTATTAGTGTAAATCTGTGTGATACACGTTAAAGCAATTACGCCTTCACACACAGAGGCACAGTTAAATTAGTGGAGTTTATGATTTAGCTGTAAATCTTTAACAGCGCCTAATGCTACTGGTCTCGGTATTCAGTCACACATACACGGGCATTTTGAAAGCACTGATATATTGATGCGTGTACAGCGTGCTCCGCACGGGGCACACACTGGGAGCTCAGGCGCACTTTACAGAAGCTATGATAGAGATCAGTTTCAGAGCCAGCTGGACATTTCTTCCTCGAACCTTTGGGGATCGATGAAAGGCTTATCGATGGATTTGATCATCAGCTCGCCGCAGTAGGCGCACTCGGACGCCACGATGTCGTCGATGTCCGACTTGATCTGCTCTCGGCTGCCCTGCCCTTTCCCCAGGCTCACCGAGTCCTCCTCCTTGGGTCTGTGGCGAGATTTGGTGGTCTGCGCAGTGGCGTCGAGCTTCTTCTGCAGTTCCTCCAGCTTGCTCTGCTTGTACGCCGAGAGGTGTGGCGTGACCTCCTGGCAGAGGCAGTCGTAATGGAACATGTGTCCGCACAGGAAGAGATAGAAGGGTCGGTTGAGTAAGGGGAAGTCACAGGTGGCGCACTTCTCCTGAGACTCCACCACGCCGTACTTGTTCCTCATTTCCTGGATGTCCTGGCGGATGCGCCTGGCGCTCTCCGTGGCCTCCTCCATCTCCTGCTTGAGCTCCTCGATGTGCTGGTTGTACTCCTCCAGCGAGAGGCAGATCGCCTCCTTGAAGTGGTCGATGGTGACGAAGTCCGGGAAGAAAGGCAAGATGTCCTCGATCTTCAGCAGGTTGCAGCTGGACAGACAGTTCATCGCTTTCTTCACGTCCTTCTCCTCCTGAACCACGTGACGGGCGATTTTCAGCCACAGCTTCTTCCTCAGCTCCTCGTCGTCCTCGGGGAGATCAGCACACGACTTGGCCAAATCGACATCCACCTGAGATCACACACACACACACACACTCTCACACTTAATATATTGTACGAATAAGATCCATTGTCTCTGAGGAATCATCTATGGCACTATTTATGCTCTTTATTTTCCAATTTAAGCTAAAAACCCACTAAAACGGAGCCGAAAAGTGATTACAGCTACACACTTTTCTGTAGCTCTGTCCTAAATATTTATTCCACCGTTTATGTGTTTCATTATATAGGCTCGACAACATGACTGTATTAAACTATATTATACCCTATGTAGGGAGCATCAGTAGGGATTAGCAAGTAGTTTAAGATTTAGCCTAGCTGTTAATTATTCCTCTGAAATTCAGGTATTTACACTAAAGCTAGCTAAATATCGTTGACAGCAGGCCAATATGAGTAGATAATTCATATAAAATTTAGAAAAAATCTTGTTAATATTTTCTTTTAGAAGCACAATTAAAACTAAAATGAAAATAACGCACTAAATACTAAGGGGAAAAGTTTAATCAAATTGTGAAAATGTTTCTTAATTTGTTTGTTTATTTGTTTATTTATTTATTTATTTGCATGTGATAAAAATAGACTATGTAAAAGTCTAATTATGGTGTTTCGTGTATCGCAGTGTGGCTATTAATAATTCTTCAAAAAATTATTTCATTCTTTATCTTTGAACATCATACCCTATGTAGTGAGCACGTACGGCGAACAGACAGCCAGTTTAAGAAATCTCAGAGCTACAAAAACATCATTTTAAACAGAAACATTAATGTTTCTGCTGTTATTATTATTATTATTATTATTATACTACAATGTTATATCCTTGTGCTTTGTCTTCTTCTGTAGCTAGTCAAAAGATTTTCCAACCTATATTTTAGAATTTTTTTGTTTAAAAGACCTCATTTGACGTACTCAAATGGAATATATTTTTAAGGACTTCATTAGCACTTCTGCTAAATCTCACCTGCAAGGCCAAATCCACAGCTTCTTCGTACAGCTCCATTATCCTGTAGACCAACACGCATGCTTGGAGATAGCCGTGTTCAGCGCAGAGGCGTAAAGCATATTTCAGGTCGTAGTGGATCTCCGAGGCGTGCGTTCCCGCCTGCTCAAGGTACCACAGCAGAGAATCGGGCTTATACTTGGCGTAGAGTGATAGCAGGTAATTGTGGATGGCCTCTTCTTTCACGCTGAGCTCATTCACGCAGAACTCCATGTAACGGATGGTCTCGTTGATCTGCTGGGTGCTGCCAATCTGACTATAGTTCACCAGCGCCGGGATCAGCTGCTTGGGATCTAGCTGGTTGCCCATTTGGATCCAAGCGTCCACTACTTTCTTTGGAATGTGCTGCATGAGAACCGGGGAGAACTTGTAGAACAGCTTTTCATCGCAGTGCTTGGAGAGGACTTCGAGTGCCGCGGTATAGTCGTCATGCTGGCAGTGGTGAGAGATGACCCTCTCGTAGTCCTGCATAATGACGGAAAAATAAACCATATCGTCTACGTTGCCGTGACTTGCCAAGAGATCGTAGATGGTGCTCCGGTAGTTGTACAAGCTCTCCTTGTGCTTCATGTTACACAGGAAGCGACGGAACTCCTCACGCGTTTCCTGAAACAGAGCTCTCTTTTTGTGGTCTGACTCCGCCTCCAGTTGTCCGAGACGGTTCAGGTACAACTCGGTCAACCAGGTGACGAGCAGTGTGATCTGCGTCTTCTCGCCGGGTTTGAGGTTGTCCAGTTTTCGTAACAGGAACTCCTTCAGAGCCTCCTCCTGCTTGGCTTCGATGAACTTCAATGCAATCTCTTCAAAGTAGTTCTGAGTCAGGGCGTAGCACTTTGCGCTCTCTAGATAACGTTTGTTCTGGAACCAGTGCTCCGCTTCCTTGGCAAGCACCATATCCTTGCACTCCGGACGATCCTTGCAGTACTCCTTGGCCAGGTCGAACTTCTTCATGCTCATGTACATCTGCCAGACGTCTCTGGATTCCCTCTGGATGTGATACCGGAAGACAGCTTTCTCGGTGTAGATCCACACCAGCCCGCTGACCGGATCTTTGATCATCTTTTTCAGGGGGCCAAACTTATCCGGGAAGACGTCTTCGTAGACGACTTGTCCGTTCAAGGTGCAGATGGCCTTGACACTATCAGGGAGCAGGAGAAGGAAATGAAACTGGGTGAGTACGATGGAGATGGGCTTGTTGTAGCTGAAGTCGATGTCTGACGTGTATTCCCACACCTGGACATCGCTGAGAAGAGAGTCAGGCCGCGAGTAGTCCAAGTGGCCATACAAAACCCCGTTTCCCATCATCCAGGCGAAGGAGTTAGGGCTCGAACGGAGCTTGGAGGTGTAGAAGCCGATCTCACTGTAGCCCATATTAACAGGAAACTCCTGAAAGCTCGGTAAAAGATCCTGATTCTGAGCAAAGATCGAGCTGAAGCCTTGTTGCTCGGAACCCTCGGCTAACTTGCCGACGAACTGAAAGAGACGTTTGCGAGTGGTGGCAATAATGAAGTACTTTGACTCGATCCCACGTTCCACCTCAAGGCAGCAGACCGGTGCTGGCTTTCCGTCCTCTTCCAAGGAATGAACCTGTCTGAAGTACTGGTCTGGGTTGGTGTTGAAAAGGGAACCCTCAGACGCAGAGATTTCTGCCTCAAAAATGATGCCTTGGCTGGTTCCGACCAGAATCGGGCCGGTGTTTGTTTCATTGCCTAAAATCGTGTTCCAGCCCACGCTTTCTATTAAGTGACCCCTCCACCTAGAGAGGCTGCGAACCTTCTGTGTGTTCCTGTTCAAGTAGACGCACTCGCTTGTGGTCAGGCTAATCACCAAGTGAGATCCTGCAACACAAGAAACGCCTTGGGTTGGTACTGTGTACCGAATGAAGGTGAAATGGTAAAATGCCAAACTTTGACCCTTGAAGATGCTTTTGTGATGCGTTAAATCTGATGAAATACTAGCAGCAAGGATGCAAAAATACTACAAAGTACAGTATTTAAAATTTAGAATCGCTGGCTGAAAAGTTACTATCTACAGACTCGCCAACCCCAAAGGCTCCACAAACTTGTTACTATAACGCGGGAAACTTAACTTCCTTCGTTCTTATTCTAGGAAAAAACTGGTACGCACAGCAATTATTAAGAAGAATCTTTAATTCTTTGATGATTCGCACGTCGCCCATCGCTTTGTAGCTAGCAGCTGGTCGCTAGTGCACAGTCCAGGCTCTGGTTGACTAGGTATCCCTCTTGTATATTTATTGGTCAATCAATGGTATCCTTGGCTCTCATTGGTAGTTGAGATTAGTTTAACTCAGTTCCCGCCCACTTTGTGTCATCGTGACAAGTCGCCCAATTTCACTGGCATTCCATGGTCTCTGGTCACCACATCGCCGCTAGTCTCTTCCTTTATGTACGTCTCTTTAGCTAATACACATGTGTAGCAGCTTTTCCCCCCCAAGCGCCTGATGTTTTCCTTAAAACCTCGTATGCACACTTCAGGTTTGACCGCATCTTTCTCTTTCAGCCAACATGGCATTCTTTATAAATATACACTTACAATAATATACAGCCATCATCCTTATATAACATCTGTACTGTTGGGTCCAAGTGTAAGTGTTTTCAGTTTAGGTTCATTTTTAACTCATTAACATACTCATTCGATAACTTTACATTAGGACACATATCAGGTCATCACGTTGGGGCTCAGGATATACTTCTCAGACTCCATTATGCTACGTATTTGGAAGTAAAATATGCAAAATTATATCTCTTGTATGTTTCGAAAGCTTTTTATGCAGTCAAGGCGTCTTGCTAATCCGCTAAATAAACTCAGGAATGAATTACATTTGGTCAATTCGGCCGTTATTTTAGCTCTAATACGAGTAAAATGTTTAACTCATGCAAAGTTGCACAAACAGAACCAAATCCTGCCGAAGGTGATATAAGGGTGAATGAATGACACATTGACATCCTGAAAATCCATCAACACGTCTGATCACAGTTTAGCTCAAAACACAAGCGGAGGTGCAAATGGAGGAATAATAACCTGTGGGATCCAGAAAGAGTTTATGCACTTTGCTCTCGTCCTTCCTCCCCAGCTCGATCTGGTTCAGCTGATCTGGTTTCCCCAGATCGATCCTACATCAGAAACACCAGCGTCATTAACATAACTGCACAGCTTCTCACTTTCAAACCAGATCACTTTACGGTTCTGTCAATCGCCAGCGTTAACGATCCGAGATCGCACGCGACGATCGAGTCTGATCCGATCAACGTCCAGGCTTATCAAAGTGAAGCTATGGAGATGGGAATGCGCTGCGTTACCTCAGCAGAGTGTCCTTCCCAAGGCTCATGCAAAGCTGGTTGTTGCACACGGCGAAGTGATTTATCTTTTCAGGCGGCGAGAAATCGATCCGCTGCTTGGTGAAGATGGGCTTCTCTTCCTCCAGCCTCACGTTCACGAACCCTGCGGACGAGAGGAAAGGAGCAGCGAGCGTTCTTACTCTGAATGCTAACGGAGGTGTCGTACAGTGGATCCTGTACGAGCCTAAAACACACCGAGGAGAAAATGACGAGGAGTTACATCACAAGGAGTTTTATTCCCCTGATACCACTGCGGCTTTCCAGCAATCACGTCTTTCATTTATTAAATAATAAAATGTGTATCTGTTTACAGTTATGTTTAATGCTGTCTAACATCCATGGAGAAAACGCGTAATTAAGTCACCTAGCTCATCTCTCTCGAAGTTAAGACAGAAGAACGCAGCTTGTCATGTTACTGAGAAACCCTGGAGCCTAAACGCCTCTGTCCTGAAACCTGAACACGTATGTAAACACAGTTATGATTCTGGAGCCTGTTTGTCAGTCTGTATGAGTGGACCAGGTTAAAACGCAGCTAAAAACAAACCAAACGCCCGCCTCTATAATAACCCCGACTTTCTATTTGCACAAAAATGCAGCTGATTAACTCATATAGCTGTGTATATTGCGTTTGCTACAAAGCGAGAGACGGTGCGTTAACACACACTCCCCAGATCAGAGCGCTCGTTAAGTGGAGTGGAGACTGTCCTCCGTTAATCAGTCACGGAGAGGCAGACGAGCCGATTATCCCCGAGTAATGCAACAGCGTCATCCTGGCTTTATCACAACATGGGGCAGGAAATACAGCTATTTATACATAAATATACTCATTATCATGACAAACTGTCTCAATACACACTTTCTTTACACACTTAAACATTCTAGTTTCATACGAGACGTTTATTTCGACCCTGAATCGTTTAACACACCGAAGTCTTTATTCAAGACGAGCAGAAATGTGTCTCTTATACACACAAAACCTTTACAAAACATTACTGAACCGTCTTTTTTAAACCAAAACTGACAAATGTATATTTTATAGCACACGATTTAGATGTTGTAATGTATTTATTCCAGCACAGAAGCCACTATATCCTCTAAATATTTACATATTAAATATAACATAGTTTGGTTATTCCAGCAGGAACGCCAATATTCAATATATTTACAGTTACTTAAATCTTATAATTAGTATTTAATAGTAACCAGAGATATTGTAATGAATTAAATGTGTAAATTAATGTTATAATTGATACATATTTTAGATTTTAATGGAACTATCTTCTGCAGACTTGCGTTTTATTTATTTATGTATTTATTTATTTATTAATAAGGAAGTCTATAGACAGTACACTGTCTGAATATTTACACATTACAGCTTATTTATTCCACCAGGGAAGCATGGACTCTGTATCACTGGGCCAAAAGCAGGTTCACACTGAAACAGAGTTTAATCTGGTATTATTATTAATTTATTAATTATTGAATTATGTCTTCCTATTATTCTTATTATTGTAATCATCATAAACTGCATGTCTTTTTCCATACAAATAACTGTAAACCTGCTTTTTCCCGCCCCTGTGTTGTAACTTAATTAATCTAACATGAAACCATATAAAGCATAAAGACACAATATGTGTAATTATCTGCACATTTTTATCTACATGTCTTTTATGTACATAATTATCTGTGCATCATCATTTGTATATTCACTGCACTGAGGCTGAGACTCGTGTCGTACTGTATCGTAGCGCAGGTAAATGATGGTACCGTGACACCACATGAAGCCCCGATTTTATTAATTTTATCATTCTACTTTCTCACATGTTGAAATAAACATGTCCACTGCTATAGCTGTTACACGTGACATGACGTGATGTAATGTTACATAGTGTAATGCAACAGTGTAATATATTGTAGCATAGTGTAGTGTAATGTACAGTGATGGGATGTGATGGGATGGCTGTGTACCTGATGTGATGTGTACCTGATGTGATGTGATGTGTACCTGATGTGATGTGTACCTGATGTGATGTGATGGCTGTGTACCTGATGTGATGTGATGTGTACCTGATGTGATCTGATGTGATGTGATGGTTGTGTACCTGATGTGATGTGATGTGTACCTGATGGGATGTGATGGCTGTGTACCTGATGTGTACCTGATGTGATCTGATGTGATGTGATGTGTACCTGATGTGATCTGATGTGATGTGATGTGTACCTGATGTGATGTGATGGTTGTGTACCTGATGTGTACCTGATGTGATCTGATGTGATGTGATGTGTACCTGATGTGATGTGATGTGATGTGTACCTGATGTGATGTGATGTGATGTGTACCTGA
>JAQQZX010000020.1:15046658-15062516 GCA_030068355.1 Notoglanidium maculatum | reverse complement strand
GTGTGTGTGTGTGTGTGTGTGTGTGTGTGTGTGTGTGTGTGTGTGTGTGTGTGTGTGTGTGTGTGTGTGTGGTTTCACCCATCCTTCAGCTGCCCATGTGTAAACATGAGAAAGTTTATCAGAATGCTAAATAAGCTCATGGTAACAGTTATGGTGCAGCGATTAGTCTGGGAAAGTCCAGGACCAGTAACATGAGGATGCTTGCATGAGTGTGTGTGTGTGTGGGTGTGTGTGTGTGTGTGTGTGTGTGTGTGTGTGTGTGTGTGTGTGTGTGTGAGAGAGAATTCAGAAAGGGCTGGAAAGGTGTCACAATCCCACACCCTGCTCCCTGCAGTTCCTGGGCTCTTCACACCTCCAGTGGAGATGCTTATCCTGTTAGAAGACTCCTCACAGCGGGCCGAAGCACCGCCCTGTGAAATTTCTCCCCTCTGGTCGTTTTCTCAGCATCTACATATAACAGAGATCTTCATCCCAAGCACCATCACAAAACAACACAAATGGTCTGGAAGAGCCACACGAAACCACATGGGAACCAGGGCTTGAAAACGGTCCCTGACCTCTGACCTTTCAGGCTATTCTTGTCTGGACACGTTTCAAGGGCAAGCACGAGGAACAACTGTGCGGCTCTTAATCACTGTCGATAGATAAATGCCACATAAGGTTGGTCTGGGAGTGAAAACAATACGGCACGGGTGCAAGTGTGTGTGTGTGTGTGGTGGTTCTCTTTCTTTTTTCAGAGCAGATGAACCAGAATAACCTCTCCATCTTCACAAGAAAGCGTGGTGCAAAAAAAATAAGTGTGTACAAGGCTATTAAGTGCAGGGTTGAGCCTAAAGCCAGACCTAAAGCTGCTGGATTGGTTTCACACTGATTTGTGCATGGAATAAGCCCTATTCGGGCGGGATTAATTTTATGAGAGGTGTGGTGATGTAATCGTTACTATAGTATATCTGGGATTTTAGCCTGAATCGGTCACAGACCTGGAAAGATTTTACATTCTATAAAAAGAGCAGTAGAAATAACCCCAGCTGATATATCTCCAGTCTGAATTGAGATTTTGGAAAAGATTGCATTGTATCCTGTCGGTGTAGGCGTTTTTTCTTTTTCTTCAGTATAAGGACACAAGAAAGCGTTCGCTTTTTCTTTTGTCTCATGCCGAAACCAAAAACAAAACCGAGTTTAAATATATAGATGAAAGACGTGTCCGAGAAAAGCAATGCCTCCGGGGATTTTGGGCAAGTTAGGTACTTCCTAGTACAACTAGAGCAAACATTCATGCTATGATACATAACATTCTACTAATGATAAAAACATGGCCACGCCCACAACAAGGTAAAAAAAATAAAAAAAATCAGTGTGTAATAAAAATAGATGTGTGTAGTACACAAGGAGTTTTTGATTTGATGTGCATGTGTACATCATTAATGGACAGCATTACTGAACACGGGTATGTACTATAGATTACAGACAGCTTTTTAAACCTCCATCGACCAAGGATGGATTAAATTTAAATCCTCTAGAATTAGAAAATCTATGAAATAAGAATTATTCATAAGTGAACTGCTTTATTTAATAGGAACAAACATCAAGCTGATTTGAATCACACTAAATATGACATTTGTGGGACAAAAAATATATTTGGGTATTATTAACTACTGGGTAATTACTCAGTAAGGATGATGTGAGTAGTTCATTATTAACTAAGCAGTATGACCGAGTGTTATGTTGTGTAACTAGAAAAAGCAAAGAACTTGGAATTCCTACTCGTAAAGTAGGGGAGGTGTAGCTGAAATGCTGCGTTCCATTTACCTCGGAAGTTGGAGCTGGGAATGACGCCTCACCCGAGCTGACTGAGTTACAGTACAACAAGCTGGAAAACCATTGTTAGCCATAGTTAGCAACACCAGTTGATAAAACCATATTATGTGATATTTTGCATATACAAACATCATAGCAACATGTCCACAAAAAGAGGTGTGTACAATTGATTTATCAAGAGACAAATAAGACAGAAGTGCTAATAAACACTACATTTCTACAGCTTTCTTACTGTGGACGCACAGAGCCGCCATCTTACATTTACATTTATACATTTATGTATGTCATTTAGCAGATGCCCTTATCCAGAGCAACTTACATTGACATTTATGCAATTGAGCAATTGAGGGTTAAGGGCTTTGCTCAAGGGCCCAGCAGAGATAGCGTTGCAGTGTTGGGATTTGAACTCACAACCTTCTGATCACTAGTCCAACATCTTAACCACTGAGCGACCACTGGCCATCTTGGATTTAAGGTCGGGGTTGGTGAGGTTCTTCTGACTTTCCGAGTCGGAAATCTGACTTCAAGGGTCTCCAGGTAACACCTTCAACTGGGAAATTCCAACTTCCTGGTTCAAACGGACATATCTGCTCACAGCACCAACAGTAAACACCACTTTACCTTTAAATTAATTATACTATATATACGATTATTAGCTTTAGATTAATCAAGATACAGACATATTCACTTGTTTAATCTATAACACTGACTCGACAGTTTTGAGGAGGAAAATAAACATCATTCATTGCAGTTAGCTGGCTAGCTTGTTGCTAAGAAAACACACTGTAAACCTGGACTTTGTTTTTAAATCATTTTTTTAGCATTCATTACTTAATCTCTTATGTTTTGTAAAAAAAAAAAAAACTGACCTCATTAATAAATCGAATAGTCGTTTGTACTATCAGGCTGAAAATATACAATGTAATGATCATGTTAAGTAGAGATTATAATGTTATGTTTCTGTTTGAGAGGGGCGGGGTCTCATTCAACTTTGAACTTGGGACACCTGTGGAAGATTATGGCCGTGTGAAGAGAAGTCGTGGTTTTCAGAAGCTTTGCTGCACCACAGGTGCACAGTGCAGCTTTTATACTTGTCTTTAGCTTGGTGATCCATGCTATTGCTGCAGTTGTAATACCTGTTTTAACAGGTCTCTTTCGGTTAAGATGCTGTTTTTTCTTTTGGTGACAAGATCTCGCAGTCTCATTCGATAACGTTCAATAAAAGTCTTGAGCATTTAAATTTGTTTCATTTCTACCTTTCCAGTCAGCTTTCTTTAAACATTGTATTTAACCTTAAAATCTAGAGTTCAGTCCAATTAAATGAGAAGAAAAGACATTAAGTGTTTTCTAATAATGTTACACGTGTTGCCTGCCATTTGTTAATGTGCATTTGACTAAAAATAATTATTTAATACAATTTTGACCCTTTTTAGTTAAACTAATGATTTTGAGTTAAGACTACTAATCTAAGCTGGAATGTGTCATACGGTTCAATGTTAATACAACTTAAGCACTTTAGTTTAATGTGATGTAAAAACTTAAACGGGTTAAGGCAACGGGTTTCCACGCAATTTTCTAGTAACGTCAACTAGTTTGGGTTTAGAGTGCACATACATGGAGGTGTCCATGTTTTTTTTCCCACTTTGCAACTCAAACACACAGAGGTGAGAAATTCCGAGATCCGACTTCCCACTTCTGAGGTAAGCTGAAGGCAGAATTACATTTCTCCTACACTAGCGAGCTCTTTTACATTAATAACTAATGATCAATTATTGACCGCGTAACATTCATTCCTGATTGAGTCTTACCTTCCTCCTGGACATCTTTCAAATGATATAACATGGATGCCATCATTTTAAACTAAGATTTATTTTAATCTGTCGTGGTTCAAATTTCCCCGAATAAAACAGGGAATGACGTAAGCTGGATCGTGAAACATTTCTCAAGTTTTCATGCATTTCGATGATTGATCTCGTGATGAGCATCTCAGGTCGGGATATTAATGAGAGCTTTGCGACTTGTTACTGCAACCCAACATGTCACCAAACTGAAATAAACACAGTCATAACGTACATATAAAGTTATATAACATAAGTATGTAATTACTTACTGTACATTACATGCAATGACAATTCTAAATGTCATCCTGCGGTACAGATTCAGTTACTAAATTAATATGAAGAAAAATGTGATACTATAAATACAAAGTGATACCGTTAACATATGCTTTAAAATATATTGTAATAATATTTATATAATTTTCCATTATAAACTTCAGCACCAAGAGATTTTCCATAAATATTTTTCTCAAATATTAATAAAAGTATATATAAAGCCTTAAAGTCAGGAGGATAATGAGTTAAGTGTCCAGACTCGACAGCAGCTGTTCTACACAGAACCACGTGAAATCGATATAATGGAAGCTTCACTCACCTCCTGACCCGTGACTTTATACACACGAAGCACACGAGTAGAGCACACTTACAGACTGAATACAAATACTAAATACTTCAGCACAGCTGAATTCTGGATTCAGAGCAGCCCTGACACTAACCCCAACCCGAGCTTGTTATTGTTTCTATAGCAACAGCTCGTCCAGAGGGGCATGTACTGCGGAAACGCCGCATAAACGGATGAAAAATCTGTAAGGAAAAATGTGTTTTCTTAACAACAACAACACACACACACACACACACACACACACACACACACACACACACACATATGCCTGAAACCTGAAACGACTATGACACAACAAACATTTTAACCCGCAAACATACAACTGACAGAGTTCAAGAAACTATTGTTTAGGATCTCTGTTCTCCTCCTTGTATTTCTATTTTAATAAATACAAATTCTGCGCAGCCTGTTTTATTCATTCACCAGCACCAATTACTGCTTATAACTCCGAACTGATTAAATACTCACTATTAACACTGAATAAGTTGGATGGAAGGAAGGAAGGAAGAAAAGGAGGAAAGAAGAAAAGAAGGAAGGATGGAAGAATAGATGAAAGGAAGGAAGGAAAGAAGAAAGGAAGGAAGAATAGATGAAAGGAAGGAAGGAAAGAAGAAAGGAAGGAAGAATAGATGAAAGGAAGGAAGGAAAGAACAAAGACAGGAAGGAAAGAAAGAAAGAAAGAAAGAAAGAAAGAAAGAAAGACAGAAAGAAAGAAAGATGGGAACTCAACACCAAGAATGAAATATCAGCTATAGTATAGAGGTATAAAAGCCTAATTAACACCACTTGCCCCAGGCTTAATTAAATCATTATAATCTAATTAAAACCTGCACTATAACTGTTGTTTATTTGACTTCAGACGCTGTTTTTAAGCTGGCTATCATGACAGTTGTTCTCTCGTTAAATAAAGTCTACAGAGACTGTAGTTTTATTGGTCTCACACATCGGACCTCAAGCTCCTGGAACGTTTCATCCATAAACATGGTCATGAACTGCAAACTTTCACAGGAACAGGCAATTTGATTGACATGGCAGGCGACCAATCACAGACATATTCCCATCATTACTTCAAACAAAACTCTTTTTGTTTGAAGGAATTGTGTTTATTCAGTTCAGCAACTAGGAGAGAGAGGAGAGCAGACAGCCAATCAGACATTATAGCCTTCAAGATTCTGAAGCGCGTGGCCAGAAAAGTGTAACTCACAAAAACAAAAAGTAACCGACGCTTCAAGATAGAAAGTGTTTGAGGAGAAGACTTAGGCCAAGTAAACACTACAAAATCAACCAATTTAATCGCATGAGATCAGTTGTTTGGTGGAAAGTGCGGGTGCACACACTATCCGAGTGCTCAGAGACAACGCTCACATACTACAGCATTTTTCTCCTGATCCCATAACCCTGCTTTACCACTACAATAAATCTGAATTTGAATTTGTGACACGAAATAAAAGAGAAATGAGAGAAAATTTGGAGAAACAACCTATCAGCACCTCAGCAACCACTCGCTCGCAGACTGAGACGATCATAACACCGAACCGTTCACAGGACACGAGCGCTCGCTGCAGGACTGCTGTACTTCCACACGGTCCCAGATCAAAATTCGTGGGTTTAACATGAAGAACTCCAGATACACTGCTAATAAGCGTCTATCATATCATATATCTGCTAATAAGCGTGTATCATCAGCTCGACGTCCCGGCAGCCTACAGACATGGCCGCTGAGTACCGCACATCCCAGCACCCCCCTGCACTTTCCCACTCAGACTCCCAGAACTACTGATCGGTACCAATCAGCACGCTACTGCAGAACTCTAGTTTGGTTCTTTCTCTGGGAGGTTTAGTACTGAATTCAGTTCATGCCAAGCCTTTTGTTTATGCTCTCGACACTCTGGTTGTAGACTTTGATTTGTTACTCTGATTAAGATTCTTGCCCAGCCTCTCTTAACCCTGTTTGCCTGCTTTCCTCTCTGCGTGTTTTTGGGCTACCCGTGACTCTCTGTCTGACTCCGTAGTTTATATTAAACTCCCTGTTGCTTTTACACCCACCCAAATCCTGAAACCTGAAAGTGTGAAAAAAAGGTGTGTCTGCGTATTTTCACTGTTTCATAATGTTTCTGAAATAGGTGCAGTTATGAAATCGTCCTCATTGTTATATCCACCTGTCATATTGAAAGTGAGCTCAGTAGAATTTCTACGGACGGCTGTAGCTAGCTAATAGTTTCACAAAGCCAGATCTTTAGCTTCACTAAATAACTTGTTCGACTAATAACAAAATACACTTTATTTTAGTTCATTTTAATTTGCTCTCATCTTTGCAGAACTATTAAGACTTTGTTGGCAATAAAGTTACAGGTCTTGGACTGATTTCTAAAAAGAAGAAGAAGAACGCAGAACGCACTGGAAAAAAAAATGTTTCCGCAAGTAAAAATTCCTTGAATATGGTGAAAATGATCCAGCATTCCCTATTACAAGACACCAAATCTGGTTTCAGTAAACCTGTTTCTCCAGATTTATACGCATTACAAGCTTGAAATCATCTCGTTCGATCGGCAGACAACTTTTCTCATTTTTTAATAAATGATCTGCCAATAGAATAAAATTATTATTTTTTTAAATAGTAAAAATATATCTAGAAATAGACTTAATAATCTTTGGTTTATTGTAATCTTATGAAAGGAAGTAGTTGATAAATTTGACTGTATTTTCACTTGCTAATGTCATTCGTTGCAGCACAGGAAAATAAAGAAATGTGAAAGCAACTTTAAAATGCGAAGTCAGACATGCTCGTGTTCATCAAGAAATTAAACCTAAAATCCGAGTTCTGAATCATCGTAATTAGAAACCTGTGTGATTTAATTAGATAAACAGTGTGTAAAATCCTCTAAACTCAAAGCACTTTTCGTAACAATGGCGATCGAACAATGGATCACAGGAACAGAGCGGCGAGAGGATTTGCTCGATCCCTCAGGCGACACACGACAATAGTGAGAGCGCAGGAAAGACCACCGAGATTCCCGTCAGCATCCATGCAGCTACTGTGACGAGTCGAGTAAATGATTACCTAAAGCATAAAGCCAAGAACAATGAGCTGAAGTCACACACAGCCCTCACTGTTACACAATCCGAGATCATTAAGCAGATACACTTACAGTCTGTGCTCAGCTAATAAACATTCATTTAACTCTGCACACAATCAGCATTTTATTGATTTGCTGATCTGGAAATGATCTGACAATTCTGTGATCTTACAATAAAGGTTTCACCATAAGACTGTGTGTGTGAGTAATGAGCTGCTGTGTGAACGTCTCGTTGCTCATGTAACAGCAGTATTTATATATTTTTTTTTACATTTTTTTTCATTAATATTTTTTCCAGTGAGCAATACTGATATTACTCCTTCATTTCCAGTTTCAGTGACACGTATTATGATGCAGATTATTGTATCTGACGCATAGTTAATACAGAATAATCGTAGCAGCTCATGGTTTCCCCCTAGCGGTCAGGTCGTGTTACTGCGTCCATTTATTTAGAGAACAGAAAAATGTAGACGGGAAGGAAAAGGAAAAACAATCATTTTATTAAAAAACGAATCAGAGTTAGAAAATACATGACATGATTGTGGAAAAATTCCCTTTAATACATTTTCATAATCTATGAGCTGTAACATTCTTCCAAACTATTCACCAGTAAAAAATCTCCAGTATTAATGTCGCAGTGGAGATGAATAAATATTCGTAATTCCTACTTCTTGAATCACTACTAATAAATTAATCACATATTAATAAATAATACTTCGATCATCTCATACACCAGATTATTTATAGCTGGAGTTAGGAAAAATATTGGCACCCGCTTGGTTTCTGAATGAAGAAAATTACAGCATAGCTCTGTATAATGAAGTTTAGAGTAATAATAATAATAATAATAATAAAAGAAAATCATTAGTGTTTTCTGATCAAGATCATGTTACATGTTGCCTAAACATTACTGCTCTTGCTCTTTTATTTTGCAGAGCTCAAATGTGCCGACATAATTACTACTTGACTTACAATTCATTGAAATAATCCTCTTTAAGGTGTTTAATGACTTGCATAAAGCCAAACAATATTGTCTTTTCACCGAGCTGGAGAAGAATACAGAAAGAAAAGAGTGTTTATAAAGAGATAAAAAAAAAAAAAAAAGCATGTTCAAGAAGAGAAAAAAACCCCATGAAGACCTGACAAATATTAGCAGAAAAAAATCCAAACAAAACCTCAAGAAAAAAAATTTCACACTAATTTAATTATTTTTTTTTACTATCAAGTAATATCTTAATTTGTCTATGATATGAAATACATTAAATGTCAAGCAAGGGTTCACAAACTTTTGCTCTCAGGCATAAATACAGCTTGAAATGGCAGCAGATTTTAATTAATCACAGATTGATGTGCTGCTGTACATGAAGTTGATTAGTTTCCTGTCAGTTCAGCTTGTTAGTTCCTGTTCTCGCTTATGTTATAGCAGCTATAAACAGTCATTACCTCACCAGAGTGAGTCTCTCTAGAAACGAAGAAAAAAAAAAAAAACACGTCTTGAAATCGTACCAAGAAATCGTAATCATGTAAAACGTAACGTGACAGCTTTACCACTGATCGTTAGACAATGTGTCACTGTATCGACAACTTTCTGACCTGTTCGTGAGGCGTTTTTGCCCTTTGAATGAGCTGTTACTATGGAAACTATAACGTGTCAGAACGAGTGCGTTAATATAAAGCTGTGACGTGCAGCTGCGCTATCTGACCAATCAGAACGCAGAATCCTACGGCGCTGTGTGGTGTTTTGATGGACCAGGTGAGAGAGGAGATATCGTTAGCCTGAACTGTCACGGTTCACATGGAGACAGGACTCAGGAACCCTTTCTGCTGAAGAGACACCGAAAAAAGGTAAAGGTTCAGTAAATGATTGCGTAAGTGCAGAGACATTCGGAGCATGCGGCAGGACCAGACGCGCTGACATTTACACCTTCGGCTCCTCCGTCAGCGTCTGCGTCGTCACCGCGTCTGTCCCATTATCTCCTGGCAGCTCCTGTACACGCGCACCAGGCAGCTCAGCCTCGGCTTGGAGCTCTGAGAGAAGAATGCAAGCGGTTAGCGTTTCTCCTTAAAGCTTTTTATCAGGGGCTGAAGTGTAACTAAGACCTGATCAGGACACGAGGGCAACCGCGAGCTTCAGTAGTTAAAAAAAACAAACATTTTCTGAAAGGATCAGTATCACAATTTTAATCGTATAATTTAACAGTTTCGTTTTATTTAGCCACTCGTCACTGTTATTAATGTTAATCTCATGTAAGAGTCTTATTCGCTATACACGCTCACTACACGGGGTATAACGGTGCTACTAATTTTGTTGCATTTTAACACCAGTATTACACTCAAGCCTCACAAAGATTAAAGTATTGGCGCCCCCATTGACACAAACTCTCAGATTTATCCAAATACACTTACCAAGTTTATCAGTCTTGCTCAAGGACACAGTTGTGGCAGTTCTTAACTCACATCCTTCTGATCAGAAGCTGAAAGACTTTCCCACCAATCTCAATTCTCAATATTTCGTTAATTAGTAGTAATATTTTATCCTGATCGTGTCTATCGCCAGTCCCAGCTCGTCCTTCCCCGAGGAACTCCTACTCTCAGAGGTGTCATTACGCGATGAGAAACAGACACGGAATCTGTACTGAAGAAAAGGAACTGCAAATGGACCTGCTGAGTCGGACTGAGTGAAATAAATACAAACCTGGAAAAGAGGGACAACGCTGCTGACTCCATCAGGCTCTGCAGGATCCTTCAGCAAAATGCACAGGTAGTAGATTATCGTTTGCTGAAATTAAAACACATTCGTTGATATAATTGAATTGATCTTTTTTCCAGTCAGATCCTTTCATGTGTTTCGTACTTCGAATGGATGCAACGTTAACGGGAAAACACACAGATCCTGGCGCAACACAAAAGCGTTCAGAGATCACACGTTCCAAGCAGCACAAATGAGGCGGACCAGTCGTGTTTAATAGTGATACTATTTCTAGCTCCACCGCCACATCCTGGTTCACTTCTTTTGGCACCCTGATAAATTACAGTACATCTCAGAGAGCAATGGAATGAATAAAAAATATGCAGGAGGACAGATATGAGCTCAGATATCAGTTATAATCTGTAATCAACCACGCTTTCTCACCATGTGGATGGCCTCGTTGATGACGATGTCTTTTATCCTGCTCATCTCGATGAACTTGGTGCTCTCCCGGCCCGAGGCGTAAGCAGAGGAGAGCTGGACGCCGAGCGAGCCGACGATGAGCAGCGTCTCGTGGTCCACCTTTACAAAGTGGACGTGCAGCAGCATTCCTGATAAAGTCACGAAGATGGCGCCGGACAGAACCGCCGTGTTCTGCAACACACAACATCAACATTCACATCCCATGAATATTACTGTATGAAATAACTTCTCTATAAATACAGATCTTTTTTGTTACTTGTGATAAGACATTAAGGTCTGTGATGTACTAGAGTCCTGTGGCATGCAGCATCTAAATAAACTGGATGTTTTTACATTGTTTATGGATTACAGTAAGCATTTCCACCACATTCCTTTAGTAGGGTGAAGCCAAAATAGTGTCATTATATGAACATAAATCTTGCACCAAGGGAAAAGAACAGCTCTGCAAATACAACATGATTACAGCTGCTATAATTACTCCACACCTGTGGGTGAGACCTTCTCCTTACCTGTGTGAGATAAAAGGCAGCATAAGCGAGCAGCCACACCATACAGGTGAACACCATCACTCTGACCAGAGACAGTTTTGCAGAGCTGACAGTGAACTCCCTGCAGAAAGGAGAATAATTCTGGCAGGATAATTTAATCGGCTTTCCACTGATGTCCGTGAACTCTTCCTTCTCTGCCATGTTGGATAGAAAACCTGTTCAAAACGCGAACTAGAACTACAGCGCTAATTATTACTATTTTTTTTCTTCAATTTATTATTATTTGTACGGAATAAAACTTTGCACGATTTAACACGATTAACCTACCAGATTACCTTTAAAAAATAATTACATGTCTTGCAGAAAGAAATCGGTGCGCAGCCATGAACGACAGCTGCATGACCTTCAAAACTGCGCGTTGCATTCTGGGAAATGGTGTTGTATAGATTCTCAAAATGTTGCTCGTCCGAACGATCTGGTTAAAATCATGAACTAACATTTCACCTATTCATATAAAAAATCATAACATTTCATATTAAACTTAAAATCGTTGACATGGAACGTTATGTATTTGTAAATCGCTAAACAAACTCACGTGCGCACTACGTATCCCGAAAATCCTTGCGATGCGTCACCTTCGACCTTGTAACAAAAACAACTCGATCAGCTGATGTGACTAGGCAACACTCTTACCCACCCGTATTCCGAAAGAACTCGCCTTCTCAGCAGTGATTGGCTGCTATTTATAGCTTCGCCAATAAAAGCTGGTTAAAATGATCCGAGGACGACATATTACCCAATCATATTACGGATAGCGAAAAGGTTTAGTCAATCATAGTGTAGGGGGCGGGATCTGTCGAATACGGTTGGGGAGAAAAATTCCGCTGGCAACAACGCTCTACCGGAGAGGGGATACATATATTTTTAATCAATTTGTTTGCCAATTTAATTAAGTTTTTAACATCATTGACGTCTTCCTGGGAATAACTGGTATAATTCACGGCGATTAATGTCACTCCGAGGCTTGTCTTGTTGAAAACAGGAATGACACCGTGTTGGGAAAGGACTTGTTTTGGTGTTTTGCTAGGTCAAGAAGGCTGACCAGCAGTGCAGTAATATTATCTGGGTAACGTAGAGTGAACTTTAAGCCAATTTATAGCATAATTTGTCACGGGAATATATTCACTTTTGTCTTATAATATAAGTAAATCTGACAGTTGTGTAGCGCTAGTTAACTTTAGTAGCTAATATCCACTTCTTTTCCGATACGAATGCTAATGTTGGCTAGATTAATGAACAAAAGCTGAAGACGTCAACAGCGCTCGCGACAAGCACGACAGTCTGTTTTAAGGATGCTTAACATTTTTTATTCGTATTTAAATTATTATCTGGTGAATAATATTTGCTAAAAGTCTCGTTTATGCGTCTGCAACGTGTTTAGGTTTTGAGCGCCTGTGAACTGGTTTACTTTAAAGCATTACATAAATATATATTTTTAATTTTCAGATTTATATGATACTTTTCCTGACTAATAACAGTACATTAATTTGACATAAAACAAGAACTATGCCTAAAATGTATATACAGTAGATACAGAAATACATTTCACGCTTTGACCCTAAATATCCACCTTATTGTTTTGTTACGGTGCGAAAGGACTTTATTATATATTGTGTCAGACTTTCGGTTAATTTAGGTCACTAGTTAAATTTTTTTATTTCCTCAGGAGAAATCACTACACACTAGCAATTTTACAAATTTGAGTTAGTATTTTAATAACGTTAACTTACTACTAACTATAGATTTGTGTTGGGGGGAAAAATATATAGTTTGTCCAGGATTTCCATAAAACTGGTACAAACCGGAAATGGGCAGTTAGCTAGCTAGCTAGAGTTTTTGTCAAGATTGTCACTGTTGGCAAAAAATTGCTTGTAAAAGTATTATACCGAACAAATTAACTGTTCTTGTTGACAAATCCAAATTTTATTTATGTATTCATATATTTATTCAATTTAAGTTTTGTTGAGTTACCCTACTCTGGAACCCTGTCAAGCCAGTTTCCATGACAACTCATCCAGACAAATCTTCATTCTAGTTACACCACGCCTCGTGTCACCATGTTGTTTTTTAGAACTGCTGCATTCGCAATCATTCTAAGCTAAAGTGGCGAACAAATCTGACTCTCAGACAAAAAAAAGAAACTTGCAACGTATGAATTTAATATATGGTGGATATCTTTTTTTTTTTCTTTCTTTCTTTCTTTTTTTTGTTGATATTAACAATTTGACAGTATAGTCAGAGTCAGGGCTGTAACGAACATTTCAATACCATAAATACCGCCATATTTTAAACTGAGTATTTCAACAATACTGACTAACTGCTTCATTTCACCTTTTTTCGGTGTTAATTTTTGATATTTATTGTAGTCGTAGGTACTTCTCTGGAATACTTTGCCGTATCCTGATCAATAAAAATCAATGATGAACTGATTTGGGAGTTTTCAGGTGACCGGTTAATGCACTGGATCAGTTTTTCTTCTCCAGAACAGAAAGGGGTTGCTTTGGGCCAGAGCCCTTACCTCAGAATTCATCCCCATCTTCCCCTCTTGTACTCTTTACTAGTTTAGTGGCAGAATGAGTGGGGCTGGAGATAAGGGCGTAAACGGGGTTCTGGTATGTCAGGAGAGTTATGCGTGCGGTGGATCTGACGAAGCCGCCTACGAGTGCGACGAATGCGGCAGCTTACAGTGTACACGCTGCGAGCTCGAGCTCCATCGCCAAGAGCGAATGCGCAATCACGACCGGATTCGCATCGCGCCGGGTCACGTGCCGTTCTGCGACCAGTGCAAAGGACAAGCAGGCAGTCCGACTAACGGAGCCCGGCACAGGGCCGTCGTGCGCTGTCAGGGCTGCAAGATCAACTTATGCCTGGACTGTCAGAAGCGGACACACAGCGGCGTGAGCAAGAGGAAACACCCGCTCTTTGCTTATCCGCCATGCAAAGCTCCAGAAAAGAACCTCAATGCCAGTGATGCGGAGTTCGATGATGGGAAAGCTCAGCTGGAAAAAGTTTGCAGTTTCCTCCTGGTGGACGAGAAAGAGGAAATGCAGGTATGGGACCGGAGATGTTTATCCGCTTTAAAGTCAAATCTTTGCTTTGAGCTTTACGGTGTGTTTAATTCTTGAAGTTGTAGAGCACAAGAACCGAAACATCTACATGTCTCATGTTGGTCTTTTTCCCCGCTGTGGCTGTCGATGCTAAACAGGTGAAGGACGCAGACGACTTCGTCAGCAGGCTGGGTTGTGCCTCGGACGAGCTCCTGAAGGTGGTGTCCATCTTCGGTAACACGGGCGAGGGCAAATCCCACACCCTCAACCACACGTTCTTCAGAGGCCGGGAGGTGTTCAGGACGTCGCCCACGCAGGAGTCCTGCACGGTGGGCGTGTGGGCGGCGATGGACCCGCTCCATAAAGTAGTAGTGGTGGACACCGAGGGGCTTCTGGGAGCCGGAACTAACCAGGGCCAGCGGATTCGTCTCCTGCTGAAGGTCCTGGCCGTCTCCGATCTGGTGATTTACCGCACGCACGCTGACCGGCTGCACGACGACCTGTTCAAGTTCCTGGGCGACGCCTCGGACGCGTATTTAAAGCATTTCACCAAGGAGCTGAAAGCCACCACGGCCCGGTGTGGTCTGGACGTGCCACTTTCCACCCTGGGCCCGGCTGTGATCATCTTTCATGAGACCGTCCACACCAAATTACTGGGCTCAGGTCAGAAATACAAAGTCCCTGATATTAAAATAAAGCGGAAACACTACCGTGGCTTTTTAAAGCATCAAAGTGAATCTCAGTAGAAAATTGTAAAATAATAAGTAGTTCATATTTTAGTTTTCTATAATGCTCTTGGATCCTCTCTACACCTTTACCCGTGAAAATGAACTGCGATCTTTAAAGCTACATGAATATGCAAGTCTGTGTCCTCCTGCCGTCCCCAGCTGGCTATCCAATCACTCGTAAACTGGCTCACGTTTATTAATTGTCCAAGTATTATGGTTCTATAAAAACGATCAACGTTATATTTCATGTTTTAAAATCTCCATATCTGTTGCAATAACATCAATAATATCCTGGCTTTTATTTAAAGCCTCCAATAGTTCAGACACACAGAATATTTAACAGTGAAGCAGTTAGTTCAAAAATACACTTTATCATAGACTATTTAGTTTATTAGAAAAATAAAGCAATATTTAGCAAAATATAACATATCTTACTATACATGTAAATAGCCTCAAATTTTCTTTTTTTTTTCTGCAGATAAGCCCACAGAATCGGCGGAACGTCTTCTCCAGGAGCGTTTCCGAAAGCTTGGCCTCTTCCCTGAGGCGTTCAGCTCAATCCAGTACAGAGGCACTCGAACCTACAACCCTCCGACCGACTTCAGCGGCCTGCTGCGTAGTGTGGAGCTGCAGCTGGACAACACCACCACACGCTCCCCACGAACGGCCAGCGTCATCTACAAAGCCCTAAACGTGAGTTTCTGACAACGGAACAACGGAGGTCTCTGATCATCTGGGTCAGAATGAATACGCCTTCATGAATAATAATGAATTAATAACCTGTAGCAATAATAATAATAATACTAACATGCAACATTAGAACAATAATTCCAACTACTCCTAAGTCTAAAAAGAAGTCTTGGCCATAAGGTGTTACGTGTGTGTGTCTGTGTGTCTGTGTGTCTGTGTGTCTGTGTGTCTGTGTGTCTGTCTGTCTGTCTGTCTGTCTGTCTGGTCTCAGGCCCTGAGTGAGCGGTTTAGTGGTGAGATCCCAGACGAGCACCTGTC
>JAQQZX010000020.1:14957928-14976232 GCA_030068355.1 Notoglanidium maculatum | reverse complement strand
ATCATTATCCAGTCTCTTTTAAAGTCATAAAAATAAAGAAAAACATTGAATTAGAAGGTGTGTCCAAACTTTTGACCAGTAGTGTATGTTCTGTACTGAATTGAAAAGTTTTGCCACCTCAAATCATAATTCCCACCTTCCGACTGGGAAAAACTGCTCACCAAGTGGGACTTTCCAAGTCGGAATATTGGGAATCTATATTAAAAAGTGTTTCTGACCGTCTCAGATGTATTGCGCCACCCACGTTAGTTCTATCACAGATTATTAAGAGATGTGCTAATGTTTAACAGCTACATGCGAAATCTAGCTAACATTAGATTCAAAGCGCCATCATTTTTTGTAGTAAAAGAAATGGACATGGCACAATTATGGAAATGGCAACACTTTCAGGTCAGAATAGCAGGATAATTTTCCATCCTACTGAATTTCCATGATGTGAACATGACAGTGTTATCACAACTATTAGAGGTTAATATAAAAGGCTACACTGATTAAAAGAGAATTACCATTAGACTGAACTGTTCTTGCAACAATGATTAGTTTCGCTTCTGATCAATCAACTGTCTCAACATTTTATTTGTTAGGGAAAGTGTAATTATACCGCGTCACAGATTTCAAGCAGGGTTTTATTCTAAAAAAAAAAAATATCGATGCTAATTTGTAGCTAAATATTAATCTTGTTATTTTGGGATGTCACTGATGAATATCACAGTATGTAATATGGGATATCACAGTATGTAATCTACCTTTTCTGACTGCTGGAAGCCTTTTAAGCAGGTTTTCCACCTTACATTTGCAAAAGGAATCGTTTGATCATTACAGGCTTAATCCGTTTTTGTGGAATACTGTTTGCATGTGTTGATATTTTTCCAGCACCACTAACAGTAAGTTAAGGGTATTTATATATAATGAGTGCTAATGTGTTCCTGCAACTGCTAGTGACACAAAGTGGGCGTAATGCAAAGTAATACAAAACAGTTGGTATACATTTAACTTAATATTATTGAGAATCAAAGTGATTTGGTGACTACCAATGCGCCACCAGGCAAATAAAAGCTCCAGTGTGCTGCCCAGTCCTGTGTTTTGGTTGCCCTGCAACAACCTGGTAGCTTATGTAATGCAATAACATATAGACAGCTAGTTATGTGCATTAATACAGACTGAGGGAAATGAGCTGGTAAACAGTACCCCAGGCCGAAGACAACGCTCTGAAGCCAAAATGATATCTTCTGATTTTGTTAAGTTGCTGACCAACCTTTCACCTCTGAGCTAGGGTTCACACTTTGCACATAAAATATATCCACAGACTCTAGTGAGCAACTTTATTTTCTCTTGATATGTTTAAGTGCAAAGCGACTATAGCAGTAAGCAGGAGAGGTATACAACGATCATCTGTTATAGTTTTACAAACGAATTAGTACAACTTATTAACCAGATCACACCTCGGCTGATGTGTGTGTATTGCAGCAGAGCGTGTGATTCAGAACAAGTAGCATGTGCTGGTGTTTTTCTTAGCTCTATTTCAGTACATCCAACACTTTAATCCTGTCAAAGAGATATCAAAAATCTTGAACAAAACATTGCTGCAAGGGCGCATTTTATACACAAGCTTTTCTCTCCGAAGTGGTTTTTTTTTTTTTTTTTTTAGTGTGATGTGAGTGTGTTCTGTAACTAGCTTGGGCAGATATTGTTGTTTATGTGGAGATCTAAAGATAGTCTGAGGTAAAATAAAGATAGCTGCACCCACTAGCATCCAGCTTGGAAACACAAACCTTGTAAGAGATTTTTTTTAATCCACACACAACCTAAACAAGTGCTATGCCTTTTTCTGTGGTACTGCTTGGGAGAGGTTATCTAAGCTGACTGAGATACTGTTATACATGCATGCTAATGCATTTTTGGCCTTTAAATAATTGAACCGTGTGGCTAATGCTAATTTAAGCCAATTAAATATAGGTACTGGTGAGCATGCTAATATCTTACGTCATTATCTGGAAATGTTGCTGTGCAAAGATTGCAATATAAACAAGCAGCGAGCTAACTGTTGCCTATAAATAACCTGCACACTGGTGAAAAAAAGGCTTTTACTCAGCAGGAGAGAGAGTAATCAGATTAGGAAGCACTTTCTGCCGCCTAGATTGTCATCGCCATTCTCTGACACTCAACACTGGTTTGCATGGAAGTGGTAAGACCCCAGACATGTAATGCATATCTATATATAAACCCAAAACAAAAGCAATCAGCAAACCGCTGAGCTGGGCTGAGGTGAACAAAGCGAGGCCTCCTCACATTAACGCAGTACACACATTATCAGACATGGCACACTCCGTCCCTCAACATGTAATTGCATAAATCCTGGATGCAAGTTACTCAGCCATAGTCAGTGCACTGCAAAAATAGATGAATAAACACATTACGTATGTGGACAGATAACAGTAGGCAGATGGGTTTCTTTGGACCTTCTTTCCACCCACATGTATAGACCATATATAAGCTATATTTTGACAGATTGGAAACAATCCCAGATAAATACCTGCATTTCTTCTCTTATAAACAACAGCTGTATTTATAAGACACACAGTGAATGTAGAACACACTTTTTTTTTTCAAGTCTTCCCTGTTAATATTTTGGTATTTAAAATGGAACACATTTATTTATTTAAATTTAAATAAATAATTTAATAAATAAATTAAATAACAATTTATTCATTCAATTATTTATTTAAATTTATTTTATTTCAATTGTTGTTGGGGTTTTTTTTGTTTTTTTTTAACATAGGCCATAGGCCTGTGTTCAAAGTTGTGTTTTGTATTATATATTTAATATTTATTTTATTAACATACATGAAAATCCTCTCAGAAGTCTTGTAAGGTTGGCTCCTGTTAGCTAGCTGGCTAGCTTTGACTATAAGGAATATATAAATTTATGAGTTTAATATCCTAAATATTATTAACCCTGTCAAGTTAACTCATCTTAGCTAGCTGGCTAGCTTTAGTAAAGATAAGTAGTGTGTAAGTATGTTTTAAAAATCCTGTCAGAGATTGTGTGTTTAGCTAAATTGCAGCTCTGGATAGCATAGCAGTTTAAATGTTTGTGCTAGTATGCAATTTAATAATTGTAAAAATGTTAATAATGTATATCTGTAACTTTAAATCCTATCAGAAGTCTTGTCAGGTTAGCTTAGATTACCTAGTATTAGCAGTGAATATTATTCATGTCATATTCCGTGAATATGACTAAAAAGCCTTCTTAAAAACTCTACCAACGTAGCTCGCATTAGCTAGTTACCGAGTGCTAGCAATTAGTGCTAACTGGCTAACACTGACAGTTAGGATTACAAATTTCATGAAAATCATGTCAGGTTAGCTCACTGTAATTGTGGCTAGCAGTTTAGAGTGTTAATATTTATGAACATGATCCAAAATCCTGTCAGAAATACTGTCGAGTTAGCTTGCTAACCAGCAGCCCAGGAATCCTGTCAGGTTAGCATATTTAGCTAGCTTCTTAGTGTTAGTAATTCCTATTATTAACATCTGTAAGAACAACTTTAAACTCTTGCCAGAAATCCTGTCAGGATAACTCACATAAACTAGAAGTAAAAGTGAATATTACTAACATCTGTGAATATGACCCAAAAACCAATTTAGGTAGATAGTTAGTGTTAGCAGTGAATTTTATTAACATGTGTAAGAATGACTGTCAGAATATTATTATTCCTAATTCAGAATATATTCTTAATATTATTAGCATACTACAGTTGCAAGCATTACAATTGTTGTTAATATTTATAAATATGGTTTAAAATTCCTGTCAGAAATGTTCTCATAACTGCATAATATAACTACAAATGATGTTCTTCCTTGTAATCGAAGAATATATATATTCAAAGAGTACATATAAGATAATTGTTAGCTAAATACTTCAGTTATTATTATTGTTTTCTTTTTTTATAATGTAGGTATTAAATAACGCTGTCTAGGTCCAGTTGTAGTAATCAGTCCCCAGACAGTTCTCTAGCTTGACTATTTCCAGATCTGGCTATATAAGGAGTAAAACACTTAGACCATGCTGTTATAGGAAAATAATCAACAATGAAGTGATGCGTTGAAGCGGAGTTAGTATTACCACTCAGTAGCTGATTATTTTCCTATAACAGCATGTCCTGAAGTGTTTTATTCATCTTATACTACAGAAATTGTTTATCAAACAATTATTTATCAGTGCATGACACATTTTATCCATTTATAAGTTGTTGGTACAAGTTACATCCTGTTCTCACTTACGTTATAGAAGCTATAACAGCCGTTCCCGCTCGTCTCCCTCAAAGTTATTAAGACAAAACAGCACTAGGACACGTAAACGCCTCTGTCCTGAAGCGGTGAGAAAACGTAAAGTCACAGCTTTACCTCCGACTGTTATAAGGCAGAGCTTGCAGCCAAAACTATTGTCCGAGCTGCTGTTTAGAACATTTTAATAACACTTTTTGACCAATCAGAATTGAGAATTGTGAACTTTACATAAGAAATATAACACCAAAATATGTCGAATGAAAATCATTCTTTTTTTTGGCACTGCTACTGAGCGATCCTCCATAACCCCTTATCAATATAACCATTTTCTCCACCATCACTCTCATTACTCCTGTGCACTATATTTTAACATGTGCTCCACCCTTCACCTCTCCACCCTGAAAGTGCTCTAGGCCTTGCTCTAAAACACTATAAACAGATCGATGAGCATGTCTGTGTCTGCCACCCTGGGGGCTCTGCTCAAGACAGCTGGGTTTTATCTTCATATAACGTGCTAGCATGCTCCCATTTCCAGCCCCGAGGTTAATACACCGTAAAACGTAGCCGACAAACAGCAGACCGATGCATCTGAATCAGTATCGATAACTTTAGGAATGGTGTCAATCCTCTAGTTGGTAAAAGTGATGAAAATAATCCCCTTCAGACTCTGCCTGTTTTTGATAACCTTCAGAAAGGTACAAGCAAACACAAGATCTGTTGTCTGTACTTCGGTCATTACATTAGTAGCCTTGAAAGCTAGCTAACTGGTTCATGTAGTTTCCTAAAATTGCAAATTACAGTTTAGTGTTAAAGGGCCACTATTCAACCCCCTGAATGCCCCTCGCTTACCCCTTCCTTTCCAAACATGTATTCGAGCGTATGGTGGCCATCTGGTGCATGTAGTATACTTTCAAGTACTTACATTCACACTCGCTTTCTTTTTCTAAATAATAAGTATGATCCTCCATTTTTTAAAAAAAATTTGGGTTCTCAATTTGTTCTCCAGCACCAGCAAACACTGATTCCTCTTCTTTCTTCTTCCTCGTCTTCCTTTCTTCTTCTTTGTCGTCCTTCCGGTGCTTCATTCCGGACTCATGTTGCCACTTGTAAAACTGCAAAATGTGGAAGGCGCTCTCTAGAGGTTTGTCCCTTCTGGGCTACTGTAGTGGCACACCATGGCGGCTCTGTAGAGGTGGACCCGCTCAATATGTAGATATAAAGGCCTCATTCTAAGCTTACGAAAAACACAGTGATTCGTAGTTACAGCTAATTATACACTAATAAGGACATACTTAAGAATTCCATATGTATGTTATAGAGACCCTTAAAATCCTACATAGTGGACCTTTAATGCACTTGTTCTAATACGTAATCGTTTCTATAGTAACGACTTACAAATGAACTTGCTGAACATACGTTGCATGCTGAACATAATCAAAGCAAAAAGAAATTTTAAAACCAAAGGTGTGCACTTGTCGATATGGTGACGTTTGATATGGAGATGTTTATTTAACATTTATGGAAGGAGTCTCCAGTGTCAGCGCTTTGTAACAGACAGAGGTATAGCTGTGTTTCCTTTATGTAAGTTGGTATGGCTGGTAAAGAAATGACTCTTCATATTTATAGCTGCTATAATGTAACTTCTAACTGAAATGAACTTCAATATTAAATGCTACTATTATTGGATAAAAATTAATTAATGTCATTCTTTAATAAATATAAAAATGGTAACTTTTGGTATATACTGCTGCATTGTAAAAGGAATAAAACACTGATGTGCTGTAAAAGGAAAATAATCAACTTCAGGCTGGAAATTCAAACACAATGCATTCTTTTTTTCTTAGTTAAACATGATGTTTGGGCAGGCGAGACATTTGTGCTATTTATAGTAAATAAAAATACATTTACTTTTAAATACTTTTGAATCCTCACTGAATTATCGTTGCTTGATGATTTTGAACTAATTGTTTCAGTTAAGATGAATTTCCTTTCCTTTTCTTCCAGCCCTGTTGTCTTGTGAGGAATCACTACAGTAAATTAATTAAAGACTCTTCATTTTATAGGACGAGAAATACATTTTAAACCTAGCCTTGCCTTCAGTTGCTTTGCTATTTAAACCCATCTTTTAAGTTTTAATCACAGGATAGCAAAATGCACAGAAAATCCCACTTGGGATGACCGCAACATGATGGTGCAACATGAATGAATGTCATCTTCGCAACGGTTCAGCTTATTCAGCGGAAGAGCGATCAGGGAGAAAGGCATGTAACACATGCTCTTTGATGCCATCTGTTTTTACATAATTTCAGTCATTTCATTTTCAGTAATCACAGCCTTCTGGAAGCACAAAACACTGCATATAAACACGAACTGATTATAGCCAGAGGGGGGAGTAAAAGAAATGATTTGGAGAACACTAATTGGGATGAACGAGTGTATAAAGGGGGGCAAACATGATCTTTACAGGGGGCCGTTTTTTTTGCAAAACCAAGACTACTTGAACTGATTTTACTTTCATCACTGTGAAGCTACCTTCCAACTACTGGATGAAATGCATGTAATGAATGCGCCAATGCTCATTTTACCTCCTTTATTTAAAGATACTTGGCCTCATGCCAGTGAGTTTGTTCATAGTTGCATTCTCAGCACGGTCCTTTCTGAAGGAGCTGTTTTTCTGGAGCCGCTCCAGTGATGTACTTCCACAACACTTCCTGTTAAACGTTATACAACAGCTCGGTGGTTGGTTTTTCACAGCATGCTTATCTGAAGCTTCTGCTTTGAGGATTTTGCACTAAATAAAGTACCAGACATTACTGTGCCCAAAAACAGAAACTGTACTTCTTCATTTAAAACCAGTCCAAAGGTTTCAGCAGTTTTTTTTTTTTTTGTGTGGGTGTGTGTGTGTGTGTGTGTGTGTGTGTGTGTGTGTGTGTGTGTGTGTTCAAAAATGGGGAATCTGTTAACAGGCTTGAAAAAGGCATGTTGCCCTGAACTAGCCATGCTAACAACTCCAAACACGCCATGCTAACAGCCCAGATCCAGGTATGCAAACAGTCCTGCACTAGCCATGCTAACAGCCCTGAACTAGCCATGCTAACAGCCTAGAACTAGCCATGCTAACAGCCTAGAACTAGCCATGCTAACAGCTACAAATGAGACATTCTCACAGCCCAGAACTAGCCATGCTAACAGCCTAGAACTAGCCATGCTAACAGCCTAGAACTAGTCATGCTAACAGCCTAGAACTAGCCATGCTAACAGCTACAAATGAGACATTCTCACAGCACAGAACTAACCATGCTAACAGCCTAGAACTAGCCATGATAACAGCCTAGAACTAGCCATGCTAACAACTCCAAACAAGCCATGCTAACAGCCCAGATCCAGGTATGCAAACAGTCCTGCACTAGCCATGCTAACAGCCTAGAACTAGCCATGCTAACAGCCTAGAACTAGCCATGCTAACAGCTACAAATGAGACATTCTCACAGCCCAGAACTAGCCATGCTAATGCCCCAGAATTAGCCAAGCTAACACCCCAGAACTAGCCATGCTAACGCCCCAGAATTAGCCAAGCTAACACCCAAGAACTAGCCATGTTAACGCCCCAGAATTAGCCAAGCTAACACCCCAGAACTAGCCATGCTAAGAGCACCAAACTAGTTGGGCTACTAAGTGTGAATCAAGTACAATGTTTTTTCTCCAGACAAATACATGTACAATAGTGACATCATGAACACGGGTTTGAATTCCTGTCACATCCTTTTCCCCAGTCTCTATCTGGTATTAAAAGTATATTATATCTGCCCTAATAACCAGTAACGTCAACCGTCATCACAGAACAGCCGCAAGCTCCAAAACACAGCAGCAGCTGAAACATGCTACAGCTAGAGCTAGCTGGTTCACTGTAATAATTAGCTGGTTAACACTAGCTAACGAACTAATGTAGCATTATGGTCATTTTTATGTTGCACTAGGACTCATCTGTTGCTGGTTGATTTGCTAAAGTAGGGTTTATTTTTGTTAGTGCGTTACTGAACTAACGTTATAGAGATTTTGGGTGTGTTTATGTTCGTGTCTATACAATGGGTGTATGGTTCAGGTAAGTACCCCTGCAAAGGAAAAATCACCACTTAAGTTCATATTGGGCATCCTCTAACTAACAGATGCCACCGAATCATCATGAAGTCCCAGTGTAATCAGTCCTTTAACACTTATAACACTAGCATTACTGTTATAGTTCAGTCAAGAACTTAATTGAAGAATTTTTGGCAAAATGTAGCGAACTCTGCTAATGCTAAGGTTAAACCTGTTTTTCCCCCTCAGCTTCCCAGTGCAAATAGTGGTCAGCAGTACATTTTAAACATTGCGCAGCCAGCACTTCACACACGGGGAATATAGGATAGATTTGATGTCAGAATTGTCGCGAAATACACTAAAGGTTCTAAAGAATCATTCGGTTCCGTCTAAATTCCACACAAATCCAGCCAGAGGCGAGTTTCTCTCTCCGTCTCAAGAGAAAGTGAGTCAAACTGAGCCAAAGCAGTTACTTAACATTACTCAGCTTATCTAATGCTTCATTTTTTTTTTACTCAGATGTCACATATGTATAAAGGTCTAGGCACATTATCATTTTTAACCTCTTCTGTGTTTAAAAAGAAAGAACTGTTCAATAGCAAAAAAGAATGTTAATACATGTATTATCTGTTGTTTGTTTAAATGTTAAAGAAATAATATACATCTACATTAACTCATTATTAACTCATAAGTCCACATAAATTAGCATAATTTACATCACATGTTACTAAATACTGATAATGACCCAATCTCAGTTCTCCAGGTGTGAATATTAGATTAATTATAGTTAACAATTTTGCCGGTTAACAACCACAATCACCATTTTAGTTCACGTTAAACATTATGAGAATTCCATTCAAAATTTACATCAATATTTGCTTGTGGAAAGTTCAGCGTATTTACAGTCCTGTTAAGTTAATTTTCAGAGTTTCACATTCAGATGATTAAAATCATGTATCATGTATGTACTCCATGCTTCTGAGGTTGCCAGATGTTTGCTGAGTAGACGTGTCAGAGATGGGGTTTTCCAAACTGCGTCTAGACCACCACCGTTAAACGCTAACACTCATCTTTAAATATGAATAAATAAACAAATAGAAGACATAGACGAAGCTTTTTTTCTTTGCTGTCATGTTTATGATGTATAAAATATGATGGAACATAAAAGCAAGGTAAAATGAAACATATATAAATGATAAGATGATCATATAATAGGAGTCAAAGCGCAAATTGGGTCTGATTTAACAACATGGCTCCCACACTCATTGTAAAATAGCACTTGATCCAGCACAATGAAAAGCGTGACGTTTAGTCGGGGTGAAAAGTTGACTTGGTGAGGAAAATCTGCTTAATTACAAGATCACACACAAGTAGCTCTTATATTTGCAATTATGTTCGATGTCTGAATATTGATGCACAGTTTCGCTGTTAACTCCACACTACATCTATTTAATGGTTTATTTGTTGGATTATTACTTTTAGTGTGTTAATGTTTATGCTTTGTAGTTCTCTAAAGCAATAAATACTGATATAAACCTTAATGTATTATGTACATGTACCGATTTGTGAAGACTTGCATGATATTGAGTTGATATTGAGAAAACAACCGTAGTCCTTCCACATTGTATTAGCCGTTTGGGATGCGTCAGTGTCCCCAGTCGGAGAACAGATTTGCTTTCAGAGTTGCTGTAAATCAACAACATCCTCCATCAAAGTCACTGAGCAGACTGTGCTTTGTACTAGACAGCTCCAAAAACTAAAGCAATCAAAGGTGTAAAATCGAGCATTGTACTGATGAGATGAGCGTGAGATGAGTCCGCTCTCTCTCTCTCTCTCTCTCTGTCTCCGTCTCAGAGGGTTTTAAAGAGCAGACGGCGTCAGATGTGGGTGGTTAGACGTCAAATACACCCAAAAGAGCTCCTTCTCAATCAAACCCACCCTCGCAAACTTGATTACAACACTTCACAAAGGCCTGCGACTGCCACTTACTGAAAGGAAGAAAGAACAACATGAGAGCTTTCTGGCTCTACTTCAGCCAGGGTTAAGCAGCAAGGTCATTTCAAGGCAGCGCAGAGAGATGTGGGCTGACAATGAGCACGCGCGCCGATCGACTTCTGCAAAGACGAAAGAAAGCACGTCTCGGTGAAGACGCATCAGGGAAACTCTTTTTTTAGTGGGTTGAATCTAGGGCAGCGTGAGCAGGCGCATCACTGCAGGAGGCGGTAGTGTTGCTATAGATAACTGCACGAGGAGAGCGTGTGACGGTCATACGGCATCCTGTGGATCATCAGGCGCGGTCCTGCCGGAGCCACCAGCCCTGATCGATGCTGCTGATTTTCCACAGCTGGTCTCCGATAAACGGCTCTCGAGTTCACCCGCCCAATCATACCAGCATTTCTCCGTCTGACGCAAACAGTAGGCGGATAAAAAAATCAAGCGAGGAAATTGAGGAAAATATGAAACGATGTGACGTATGGAATCAAATTCCGTGCTGTTTTGTTGAATGAATCAGAAACTGAACATGTGGCTTGACGTGCCATTTAAACAATGAAAAAATAATATGATAAACAAACTGTTTAAGATGTTTTTAATGCAATAGGTTTAAAAAAAAAATCCCCGCAACTCTTTGCATATAGCCAAACTGACTATGCAAATTAGGAAATTAGGACACGCCCACTTGTTCTGCTCTCCCAACTCATCGAATGTCACCAACTTTAGCTAGTTTCGTTGACTGGATAACTAAATACTAGTTACTAACTAAATACTACCAAAACTGTTTAGTGGCTGAACTTTCCAGGTATCTTATCTGATCCTATTTATCCTTTAATCTAGGAAATGATTGGTCCAAATTTGAGTTTATTTGGTGACATCACTAACCGAGCTCACACATAGCTCCGCCCACTCAAGCAGCTTTATAAAGAAGTTCTGAGTAAATCTCAGTTTTAATCTGAAAACAAGCAATTCAGAATGCACAAAACATCACGGCTGACAGGATACAACAGCAGAAGGCTACCCTGTCTTGTCGTTTTATAACATTTCTACTGTTTTCAAAGACATTTTACTATAAAAATCATAGTCTGGTATCATCTAGACGCAGCAGCTGAATCACGGCTCGCCGAGTGTTTTTTAAGCCACCTGGCGTTGCAGCTGGAACATAAAACGAAGTGGAGCTGCAGGTGAGGGAGGATTTCGAGCGTCCTCGTCTCTCGTCTCTCATCAAAGAGCACCTCTGTTAATGTACATGTCAGGAGCAGCTGTCGTGACACCAACTCTCCACCTGAGACTTCAAAGCTATAGCGAAGTGCAGCTCAAACACACCCACACTAATCACATCAAGTTAGTTACACATTAAGGGTTTCTCCACCTTCCTCTCTCGCTCTGTGTCTGTCTTCAAATCTGCTATTAGGAGTGATAATAACACAAGGATTTGATTTTCCCTTGCACTTTTTAGACCATAGTCCAAACACAGAGCCAAAAAAAGCACAATATAAATAAAATATCATATAAAAACTGTAGCGGAGGTGATCACTGTATAAAATTTCAGCGAGTCTACTTTCCTGGACACAAAGCAGCATGGCTTCTGTAGCAGTTCCTCTGATGAAGTTCATCCACGCACATGAAATGATGGAAAATACTGAGCTGAAATTATTTATCGAAACAGCGACGAGCTACAGGGACAGCTAGAAAGGTCAGAAGTTTTCACAGAATTTCATGTTTTTAGTTTTTAATTTTTCCTTATTTACCCTCTCGGGTCTGATTACAGCATGTGGGGGAAAAAAGCACAATGAAAATAGAATATTTAAAGACAAATGGATAGAGAACATAACCAGCTTGAAGTGTGTCAAATCTGATTTTTTTTTTTTTGCCTTAATAAGACACAGGTGTGAAATCTGAAATCTTTTCATATCAGATTCGAGTCACTTTTATATGTGGTCCTAGATCAGATACGTATCCGATTCGTAGCCACGCGACATGAAAGCGAACACTCGGATCAGTGTTCGCGTGGCCTGTGCGTATGTTCTGAGCTGGCTCCTTTCTCGTACCCACACATCTCTTGGTGCGGCAGCGCCAGCAATAGCTGTGAAAACAGCAAAATCGAGCCGTCTGGCTTTGTTGACCTGATCGTGTGCAGCTGACAAACTGTTTGCCGTCATCCAGGGCAAAACGCGGTGCATACGTTATCTACTCGCGTATCCGTTTTGTCGGGTTTTACACCATGAGTCGTCTCACAGATATGACTTTATGCTGTCGGTGATGCAGACTCATGCAAACATGTATCGTGTGAGAGGAGAGATGCGTTCATATTACAGTTAGATTGCAAAAAATCGGAATTGAACAACGAGGCTTGTAATGTGAACGCAGCCTAATTCTTGTTTCTTCTGGTCTTGAAAGAATCATTTAGTAAAAGAGTTAATTCAGTGGTTCTCAATGCGCAGTGGAGCACGAGCTGAGCGTTTCAACCGAAAACAAGTCAGTCTCTAATTAAAACTTAGTCAACTTAGATTCTAGTGGTGAAAAGTCCTGGGCCACAAAAGCAAGAATATTTCTGCACATGTTCAGATGGTTCTTTGATCATGTAAACTTAAAAATCTTTGATTTTTTTAAATTACTGATTTGTTTATATATTTTGGAAATAGAACCCATTAGCATATTGCGGGACGAGACGATCAAAAATAACTGCTGGAGCAAGTTTGAATGGGATTTAGTTCAGTTTAAAAGTGGTAACGTGAAACGACACAAATCATGCATTTAATGAACTTTTCTTATTTATTAAATAACGTACGACTAAAAGCTAACCATCATCTCCGTTCAGTCATGTTAGCTGCTCGTCCAGCGTGGATTCACAGCACGGATTATGTAATTGGACCTTTTAGCTAAATTTCAGTTGAATACTTCTGATTTAGACCTTTAATTTGATCACTAAGTTATGAAATCTCTGAACAATTGAAGCATTAGTTTTGAGTCAGAAGAAAAGAGGCATAATTTCTTGTTAAAAATCTTCCTTTCCTTTCTGTTGAAAACATTTCATTCAGAGCTGTTTAACCGAAATCACATTTTAGACCCGGTATTGTCTGACAGAGCTGCACCACTAAATGAAGCCTTTATAATTCATGACTCCACTGAAACAGGGACAATAGTCACGCTCCCTCACGCTGCGCTTTTTGCAACAGCGCCTTTCATTCAAGATAACTCCTCGTTCTTCACTGAAAGGCGAAGAGGACGGAGAGACTCGTTCTTGGAGGAACGAGATTAAGTTCATGTAAATGCCTGGCTGTAAGGCGTAAACCACACACACGCACATTTATTTTCAGAAACAATTCTCTGTAAACGAAGTCCGATTAGCTACAATCACATAAATACCACAACCTCCTGATGCTTGCAAATCACTCTGGCCTCTCTCTCTCTCTCTCTCTCTCTCTCTTTCTTTCAGTCAATGCAATCAAATTCATCTTGCACATACCTCCAAAAACGACCTGATTAAAGCATCAACATGAAATAAATAAATAATGAATGAAGAATGAATTGCTGATGTAATGGCCACGGCTACGTTTACGCTCCCTGGCTGGATGCTGTACAGCCTCGCTTCCGCAGGCCGTAAGCACATAATCAAATGGGTTCTGCTTTCGCCGAGGAAATTTCACACAGCACAGAGGATAATCCACGTCCCCGAGGTAGCCTCCCGAAAAATCGTTCTAATCAAATCTATTCAGTCGTAACAAAAGCACACATGTTAATCATCAGCTGAAATAAAATGCCTCACACGAGCGGGACGGGGGTTTAGTGTCATAATTCATAATTAAAAGAAAAAGAAAAAAAACCCACAGCGGACGGTTAGCTTTGAAGCGCCTGAAGGTCAGACACGGGGTTTGAGCTGCCGCCTGTTCTGAGCGGAGGGCCGGAGCTGACAGCTGGAAGATGTATTTCTTAATGGGAATGTAATGACAGGGCCGTCAAGTGCAGCACAGCAGCCACAGCACATTTCCTCTTTTCTGTCCGAATACACCACACGGTAATGACTTGGCCATACAGCTAAACCGTGCATAAACCGGCTGTCTGTGCTGTCCTGTACAGAGAAGTGGATCCCGAACCTGAGGAGATCCTCAGAGAACCTGCTGAACCTTATATAGAGCATAATACACTAGCGGTTCTCAAAGTTACAGTGGTGGAAATCACAACTCGCGATCATTAAAGTTGGTTGAGAATGTTGTGTTGTGACTTTTAAACCTGTCTTACATTCGAACTGTACAGGAAAATCCATAAAGGTTTATTCCAGCAGGCACGGGATTTGGTAAGACTTTACCTAAGGTGCTCATAGGGCAGCGTAAGGTCTACATGAGCTAACTTTCTTAAACTGAAATGAAAAAGTACATAAATATTCATAGACTTACTCCAAGTGTGAGAGTGATATTTAGTACGCCTCTACTTAAGGTGGTTAAAAGGTCTACGTTCTTAACAACTGATGAGGAAAACATCATAAAAACCTATTGAAGCAGGTGGCAGCTGTCATAAATCTGGCACGACACAGCTGTGCTGAAAGGTCACCTATAAAAAGTCAGGAGTCAAGCAAACACGTTAGCAGTGACTGAGAAGATTCTTAAGCACCGAGTGACCAGGTCAGAGGAGCTACTAATAAAACAAGAGAGTATTTATACACAGAAAATTGCGTGAAAACATTCCTTTAAAAGCCATGCGTTCTTATCTCTTATCTGCTTCTTATATCTAGAAGCAAGGAGTCTACTAATATACAGGAAAAGAGCGAATGAAACGAAAAGAAGAAAGAAAACTGTTTCTCGTCTATTAAACACAATGTCGAAGCAGGGATGTGATGTCTAGATTGTATAGAACTAGGAAAGCTTTTATACCGTTGATGTGATGCCTGCCCTCTTCTTTTAAAATGAATATTGACATTTTAATTCCAGTCCTGCTAACAGGAGAAACGCAGCTCTGAGGGCATCCACATTAGCCTCCGGCCAGAATGCTGCGCATTCAGAGAGGTCGCAGCACAGAGACGTGTGGGGCTCTCACACCGCCTAGATCAAAGTTTTGCGCTTTCCTAATGAATGCAAATGGTTTTGTTCTGCTGTAGTGGTAGGAATTATAAATGCAGCCTGACTCAAAGTATATTTATCAACAGCCAAGGGGTGAGTGATGTACATGCAGCAATGCCACACAGATACTGGGCTTCATTCGTCGATCTTTCAGTAAGCAACGTCGTGTGTACATTTTTGTAAACCAAACCAAGCTAAAAATTCCCACCAGATTTACAGATTTTCTTCGTACGCAGGTGTGCAATTTCATAATCTTTGGGGGTCTGTGGTAGCTCAGTGGTTAAGACGTTGGACTAGTGATTGGAAGGTCGTGAGTTCAAATCCCAGCACCGCCATGCTGCCACTGCTGGGCCCTTGAGCAAGGCCCTTAACCTTCACTGCTCACTTGTATAAAATAAGATGTATGTAAGTCGCTCTGGATAAGGACGTCTGCCAAATGACATAAAATGTAAATGTAAAATGTCATAAACGGCTTAAGGTGTTCATAAGGCTTCATAAGCCCCACATACACCGTCGGAAAAAGTATACATAACACTGTTACTGCGTAAGATATAAGAGCATAACCGCTTATACCCCGCTTACCAAGCGTTTGTATATTTACAGGCCTAGAAAGAATGCACGAGGAGTCATTTTCTCAGAAACAAACATGTACTTTTGTCCTGAACAAGGTTTGGACGGTCTAGCTGGTTTGGTTGTTATGGTTACCGGCTGTGCGAACTGCCAGTCAACGGATAATTTACTATGGTTGTTATGGTTACCATTCAAAAGTTTCCTGGGCATTGATATGGAACGGTGATAAAAACTTCAGCCAATCAGAAAAGAGTATTCTCATCTCCAGGGTATAAAGCATAATAAAACTGTAGGAGCTTCATAATGAAGCTCACTGAATCATAATTACAACAATAACACGTTCAGTCAAAGTATGCATAACTCTGTTATTACGGTATGAAAATTGTCAAAACCTTCACTACGTCACAGTGTTACAAAGCATGTGAGCTACATGCGATGATGTAACCTTCGTAGCTTCCTAATGATGCTCACTGGGTAATAATTACCATGATAACGCATTCGATCAAAAAATACACAACATTACAGTATATTAATTAATTAATTCTTATTACAGTATAATAATTGTAATAATTGTTATAACCTTCATTATGTCAATGTTACAAGGCAGAGTTATAATTTATGCCACATTCAGCAGACGCTCCAGAGCATTTGAGTTTCTTTATTCAACCATTAATCGTTACTCCGATATTCCAGATGTAGTGATGTGTTATGACGTTCCAATGAACATTAATTCAGCCCACGAAGGGACACAACCTTATTGCAGTCAAACTTTTTCAGTTGACTCAAGTGTTATTTCAGTAAAAAACAGAGTAATGCAGTCTTTATAACAACTGACACGTGTTGGTGTGTATCTGCTCTTATAAAGGCCTCACGCAGGCTTTACATAGTGTACTATTATTATTAATGCAGTTATCAACATGATTGAAAATTACTGAGCATCAACTGAGAAGATATATATATACCGTACACATACATAGAGATTACTTTTTTATATTTCCACACTGAATTGTGAACTTGGTGGAACATGAATGGTGTTTCCTTCAATTTAAATGCAAATATCCTCAAAGTAAGCAAACTCTCAACGTTCTCGGCTTCATTTCAAACCAAGTGAGCTGAGACATGGAGCTGAAAGAATCTGTCCAGTTACTTGCGATCTGCGCTGTACATCACCTGGGCTGACTAATACCGTTATGTACTATACTGCCTGTGTTTACCGAAGTGCATTAACCACTGATCAAATGCCCAAGATGTTTTTAAGCCATGTGATCATGAGAATCAAACATCCAGAGGCTCTCAGTACAGCTTCCTGATCTCTAACCAATCTCAAACTCATGCCACATCTTATGAGTTTTTACAAGCTAACAACTCCTTTAAAAAAAAAAAAGGAGTTAAGTGCTCAGCGAGACAGCAACGAGGATGAAAGTCATGTGTATCCATGGCAACATGCCAAGGCGAGAAATGGCATCAAATACAAATAAAGTGAAAAGAAAGTTTACTCTCTTTTGGGGACGAGACGATCGTGGGATTAAGAAACGGAGTGATTGGTGCTCAGATTAAAGTACAGATCGACCAATTTAGTTCAAACAGTTTGCATCCTCTTCTGGTTGATAAAATGAATTGAAATATTTTACTTCATCACTTTTAGACAAAACTGTGTATGCAGCTTCTGATTGTGTGTCGGCTTTGTTCAGGGTAATTACTGGTTAAAGGTTGGTTCTTTGTTATTGTTCCCACGCCTTTAATGAGAACGCTGATTTCATATATTGGCCACATAATGAGGTATAATATAAGTACAAATGAAGAACGAAGCTGGAAAGAGTTCTCGTAGGTTTCTAAGGACACAGAGGAAAAGCTGGAGATCTCATGACCGTCAAAGTCAAAGATGCCTGAAGTTCCAGAGACAAGTTTCCAGTTTGCAGAGACATTTTTAAAATAAATCTTAAATCATAAAAACATTTTAGTTAAAATAGTAAATCTATAAGAATAATGTTTTAAAATATTTTAATTACTGATACTCATTTGTAAACATACTAAATATATATATATATAAATGATAAAAAAAATAAATTTGAATTATTATTTAGATAAGTTTATTATACAAATTATATAAAAAAAACAAAGTTATTAATTACATTATATATGTTTACCTATTGTGATTATTATAAAATATAAGATCTATATAAGAAGAATAATTTGAATATATTTCCCATCCATCCATCCTCTATACCGCTTTATCCGTTTGCTGGAGCCAATCCCAGCATGTTCGGGCGAGAGGCGGGGTACACCCTGGGCAGGTCGCCAGTCCACCACAGGGCCGA
>JAQQZX010000020.1:14939423-14956820 GCA_030068355.1 Notoglanidium maculatum | reverse complement strand
TAAAAACAGAAAACTAGACATTTCAAATTGCAATACTGTATACATAATATTTTTGAACTGTGTTTTATAGCGTATGAATTATTGAAACTTTCCTATGGTGAAAAACAAAATACAGCTAGTTTCACACATTACATTTATATGATGGTGTGTGAGATACATTAACCATATAGTGAAATATAATACATCAATACAGGTGGGCTGTGTACTGTACATCAATGAAAATGTGTTTTGCTAGTGAGTTTAAATAAAATCCTGAGAACAGGAGATATTCTCAGCTGAGCTCAGCTTCTTTCCCCCTTGTTTTTAATCATATTCATTTTCCCAACACCTCATCCCTGGGATAATGTACACAAACAGTGTGTGAACGCTTGCCCAGAGAAATGCCAGTTTTCTTCTCCTGTGCTGAGAAAATACAATGTAGAGCGTGCAGCTTCATGCAAATGGCCTCACGAAGACAAGGCAGAAATGTGTGGGAGGGTGTGAAGCTACGTTAATTAAAGATTATTTTATTTTTGGAGCCAGGCGCTAATGCTAACAGATGGAGGGTGAGTGAAAAGTTTCAAAGCTGCTAGCAGAAAGCTTTTCATCACGTCTTCTTCTAATGAAGTCTTAAAGTGCCTTCTTGAGTGGTTACTAACACATACTCTCAAGTACAACCTGTTTGAAAAATATATTGCATAAAAATATAGTCAAGATGAGATACAACATATGTAAGAGATGTACAGCAATGTCAATTTGATATATTAAAGAAAGAAAAGTTGGTACTTATGTTTACTTTTTAAGCAATAACAAAAGCGTCAATTCCGACAAGTTAATTTTAATGAAATTTATTTCTCTACAAGGTGAAGTAAATACTTTTTCTCATTTGCTTTGCTTCACATTTCTTAATTATTTAATCAGTTACGCAGTTTTATATCTCATGTAGACACAGAGGTCAATATCAAGGCTTTGAAGATGCATTAGCTAAATGCACAGAGGCGATGGAGATGAAACACGTCTTTCAGGAGCGGCGTGAGAAGTACGGCTCACTGCAGGCTGGGATTGAATATATCTCGACGTATCCTCAATACTCAACTTTAAAGCGAACACAAAGATGATGACCTAGATGCGTTAGAAAAAACTAGCAAATCGGGACTTCTGACAGGAACTAACGTTAGTGATTAGACCTTGGCTAATAAGATGCTAGTTAGATAGCTAATGAGCTAAGCTGACAGATTTTTTTTCATTCTATATTCACAGGTTTTCACTGCTGAAGCTAGTCCACTAGTTGACACAAACTACAACCAGTTACACACTATTTCTGAGAGGATTTCTTTGTAAATATTCATAATCACCCTTTCAAATTCATTACTTTCATCACTGCTAAAGCTAGTCTGCTAACATTAACTAACAGGATTTTTGATTTTTTTTTTTTATTATTATTATATTTAAATGTCCATGCTAAACCTAATCACCTTACTAGCCAATATGAGGTAACCTGATATGATTTTATTCATAAATTGGGATAAACAAAATAATAGTAGACCACTATAGCTAACTTATAGCTAACGCTATAGCTTGAAAAAATTTCGGTCAGAATTTTAAATTCATGTTAATGATTCACAATCTGCACTGCTAACACTAGCCCAATAAAATGAACTAACCTGACAGGATTTGTTAGGAAATTTTAATTAATTAATTATGATTCGTTTTATTCACTGCTTGCCCTAGCCAGAGAGCTAAAATGAAACAGTATTTTTGAGAGTTATATTCACAATAACCTTCCTTGCTAACTCTAGACTACCAGCTAACAGGAACGTCTGTGGGAATTTACACATTCATATGCAGCTAACAGCAGCTAACCTGACAGGATTTCTGAGTGGATTTAAATTTATGTTCATAATTCATGATCTTTACTGCTAAAGATAGACTAGAAAAGTCTAGAATCACTGCTAATGCTAGCGTACTAGCTAAAATGAGACAGTATTTTTGAGAGTTATATTCACAATAACCTTCCTTGCTAACTCTAGACTACCAGCTAACAGCAGCTAACCTGACAGGATTTCTGAGTGAATTTAAATTTATGTTCATAATTCATGATCTTTACTGCTAAAGATAGACTAGAAAAGTCTAGAATCACTGCTAATGCTAGCGTACTAGCTACCATGATGCAGCATTTTTCAACTTTTTAAATTCATAGTCCTATTTGTTTTACCAGCGAGACAGCTATATAACTGTTCCCCTGCTAATAACTTGACAGGACATTTTATAAAGGCTTTTTAGAGCAAAATCATAGAGACACCTACTCAGAAATATTTCTACCACTCAAAAACATGTCACTTCTCACTTTATGTCTGCATGGGGAGCATCTGTCAGCTTCCTCCTCCTGCTCGGCGTTCGGCTTGGCCGGCGTTCAAATCATCAGCATCTGATCTCTCATTCTGATTGATAAGCTACTGTCAGACACGAGAGCAGATACAAAAGCTAACAAGAGCCGTCTGCATCCCACTCAGAGGGAGTTCAGAGCGATTCAATGGATTGTGTTTCAAACGAGACTAAAGACGCTCTGACGGCTCGAGCACCCTAACCCTTCACGGCTCTGTGGGAGGGAAGGCAGTAGGTGGCATGCTGAGATTTCACCTACATGGAATGGCACTCACACTTATTAACTCCAATTGAGAATCCCCAAGAGGCTCTTTTCATACCAAGAATATACTTAGCGTGGGTTTGGAAAAAGAGGCTTTACGGGATTTCATTGTTTACATGTTGCACTCATTTATCGCAGCCACATAGCTGGACGTGCAGCCCTTTAAAACAAATCTTTCTAGAAATGTCTGTAACTTCGCGCGGAAAGTTTCTTTGGTCAGAGGAGGTAGATTTTGGCTTCGAACCCCTTGAAATATTTTACGATATTTTTAAATGCTTATTCGTGGGTGGCTACAGTAACACACAGTGCAGCTAAATACACGTCAAATAACTGGTTTGTAGCGTAAATGTGCTATAATGATGTTAAAATTAAAATCATTACAATTCCTCCATCCAAATGTCAACAAACACGTCTGTTCACTTAGTTCAAGCATGTTTTATTGGCTACCAGCTGCTACGATGAGAAAAACAGAATTAACCAATCAGAATCCCTGTTTCTGTTACTAGCACTAGGACTGTGTACTGGTTAGCACTGTCTCTACGTTGCACTGTCTCTATGTCTCACTGTCCTTTATTGCTCTGTCTTATGACGTCTGCATGTATGTCTTTATGTAGTTCATGTTGTCTTCTGTTGCACGTGTTGTCTGATATGTAGCACCTTGGCCCTGGAGGAACGTTGTCTCGTTTCACTATGTACTGACTAAGTGTATATAATCTGAGCGCAGGGATTTTGAGAAAAAGAAGCGTATGTACAGTATGTTTTTATAAGATAAAAGTAGAATTTCTTGCTATTATTAACGTCATATTTGGAACGTTGTGAATATGACGAGTGGTTGGTGCCTTAAATGATTAAATAACAAATTCTTATGTACCTAATATAAGAGCAGGGTTCATTTTAACAGTTAATCCGAGTCTTTTGATGAAACTGAGTAATATGGTCTTGTTACAGAAGTCTTAGGTTTACTTGATGGAAAACTGAAGCAATTTTAGGAACTAAATCTGAAGTGTTTTCAGTCAAAAGGCAGATTTTCTTAAGGAATGAAACTCACAAAATCACGTCACTGTAATCAAAAAGCTTCAAATGAATAAGAGGTGTGATGGTGTGTTTCTCTAATCACGTAGTGTTAAAACCAGACAGATCCAGAATCTACATAAAGTGCATGCGTATTTGGACTCTAGAATCTGAGATGCTAATCTGTTTCCTCAAAGGTCCAATTAGCACACTTCCTGCTCCCTGTGAGCCTCCTGGATCTCAAAGCACCAAGGTACTGCTAACCACTACAGCGCACACAGTCGCTCTGGAGGAAGGAGTTGGCCATGCTCCCTAGGAACCAGCTAATGAAGTTCTTCATTACAGTGCAGGCTGTGGTGGGCTCAGTGGCCTCGGTGGGCGTCCTGGCGATCTAAGAGCTCAGCTTCAGATGCTTCTGCGCCATGAGATTGGAGAAAAAAAAAGCAGAGGCCAGATGGTGGGGCAGAGCGCTGAAGGCTATGGGAAAATTAGAAAAGGAGGATGCATTATTGATATGCATTTCCTCTAAAGGAGTGCTGGGTAAGCAAACCTCCGGCCATGCTCATTTCACACGGATGAGGGAGGCGGCGTGCTTTGGAAATGGATTGCCACGATTGTGCATGACAGATATATTTGCCCAGATTTATCACCTTCCTCCATCTGCTTTCATACAAATGAACTAAATACGGTCCCTGCAGTCCTTTTAATAGCGGTTCCGCCATTTTGTCTGACATTTACTCAGCTGAAAAACGGCCAAGGTAAAGAGAGTAAAACGCTTCCCGATGGCCGCGGGTTCTGCTGCAGGATAATCGCCTTTGAAATGGAGCTTTAAAACACGCTTTTAATTAAAGTAACGTCACAAATTTATACCTTTTATCTGTTCCAAATCTAGTCAAAGTGTACATGGGTTACAAAGAGTGTATTAATTAAACTAATTTATAAGTGAAATTCCACGATAAAGGGAAAACAAGTCTCTGCCCTGCTTATAAACCGGTCAATATTTCTGATCACTTTGCTTTTTCTTTTGTGAATCTTTCTCTTGTTATTACTTTCATACCGTTAAATAAATTGAAGACTTTATGCGTGTCTACTTTGACCCAAATGAAGGATTTGAAGCTGTATTTCAACTTCGACTGTGCTGTTAAAGGAAATAATCCACGCCAGGGTGGTGTGTGGGATGGCTGATTATTTTCCGAAAAGAGCATGGGCTGTTATTATTCCTTAACGGAGTCGTTCAAATGGCGAAATCTGAAAATCTTCTGCAGCCTATCCACAACTCTGATCAACACATGAGAGGTATTTTAACTCTTATCTTACCATTTTAATTCTTTCCCCACCAATGATAAGGTATTCCGTCAATTACGATTTCCCACCAATGACCAGATACATGTCGAATCAGAAATAGTTCAGACAAATGAAGAATATACAGAACGTGATTTCATTTGACATTTTATTAGTTCTGATTACTTTTTGAATGCCAATATTTATTATTAAATACTTTATGGTCATTTCAAAATGGAAAATGAAAACCGTTTTATTTATTTATTGTAAACGATGTCTCGCGGCCCACCTGCTGCAGTACCTTCGGAGACCACCGAAATCATTAGATATCGGGGGTATCGCGATACATTAAGGAGGTGTTGTTATTTATTATTCCAGTTATACCACACTGATTTACCAACCATCACAAATTTTCATTTATTAATTAATGAACAAAACATTGCGCTTCACAGCTACATTAAATATCAAACAGATACAAAATGAGTTCGTTTCTGTTCTCACTTGTCCTCTTATAAAGCGTAAACTCCTTTCCTTCTGACTGGAGAATTCAGCAGCACTGTACTAAAACATTTATACTGTAGCAGGAAATAGTTTGTGTAAGCTATATAACGATCATATTTACTTGACTTAGAAGGATCGGGGTGAAGTAAGTTCTTCTTCCTATTATTATTTAAACTTAATTGTCCAAGTTAAAAAGGCTCTACATATAGTATATTGATATAAACTGTGTTTGCAGAAGGGCTCATGGGAAACACTGAACAACCCTGTCCTTTTACAATTTTGGCTCGTTTCCTCGTTGAACGTCCGAGTTGATTTGGCCGGGCTGAGGAAACAAAGTCAGGCTTAATAACTACTCCTGCAGGTAGAGAGAGACAGAGGAGGAGGAGGAGGAGGAAGAGGAGGAGGAGATGCTGTCAGAATGAAATGAGAACAGAGAGAGTGGAGGAGTTTGGATAAGCTAAAGAGAGCACTGAGCGCGACGGTCTTCTCATCCAGGAGGCTGAGAGAAAGGCACTAGAGAGGAGAGCGCACACACCCATGCAGATATAAATATCACCACACACACACACACACACACACACACACACACACACACACACACACTACTGTCTAAGAATTTGTCCAACATGAGATAAATACATCTTACTGAGAGCTCTGTTGCCTAAAATGAGTCGTCATGTCATTAATATCAGGTGTCAAGCTGCACACCGAGCTTTTTTTCTCTCTGTTTTTCAGGTCTATTTTGGGTGATTTTCTTTTTTCTTTTTAACCCCTACACTGCAAAAACAGCTTATCGAATAAAACCATTTAGTCAAATTGATCTGATATTTCTCATGATAAGATAATCAAGCAATGAAAAGATGCTCAAGCTTATTTCTAGACTTCTAGGCTTCAAATTGTCTTCATCTATTGGTACATTTCTTATTTATTAAACAGTGTTAAATCATACATTTTACGCATTCATGAATACATTTAATGTTGTGGAACCCAAAACCCTGCAGATTGTCATGTTACTGAGGTGAAGTTTCAGTTTGGAAAACAGCCCAGAAACAATCAGAAACAATCGATGTCCATGCTAACATGCCTGAAAACACGTATCACATGACCATTCCCGTACACGTGGGTGTGTGTGTCGGTATAAACAGGAAGCAGATTGTCTACTCTGCGGTTGGTTGCTTAGTTGCAGATCACTCGAATATTACTTTGCCTCCTGCGCATGTGGACAGTTGTAGGGTTATAAAATGCAGAGTTTAACTGCGCAACAGCTGCTAGCAAAGACAACAAGGTCAGCAACGCTTGTAATTCCTTATACACGCTGCGTTCACCACTGCTAGTCCAGGCTGAGGCAGTTTTGGTTTTTTTTTTTCAGAAAAAGGTCATGTGAAAGGAGCATGATGAATCAGGGAAGGATACGCCGTGACTGATGAGTCCCAGTCAGGAAGCGGACATGGGCATCTGCGTCATCGTTTCCAAAAGTCTACGTTTCCCCTCATCCACACTACAACGCTTTTAAACTAAAACAGGACCAGCAGCGTTTCCAAAACTCTCCGTTCTAGCAGCAAGAAATCTCTGGAGTAGTACAGACAGCAGGCGTAAATGTAGCAAAAGTGATGCGTCCTCTGTCCTGAAGATGTCAGAGACTTAAAGTCACAGCGTTACCTCTGTTACAAAGCGCTGACACTGGAGACTCCTTACATAATTATTAAATAAACGTCTCCTTAGAAGTAGAAAACTTCACCGTGTCAATCATTGCACATTTATAATCTGCATATGTCGCGTGTTCACCATAAAAGTTTTAATGTTACTATAAAAACAATGTACTTGTTTTGCAGACACATTAGATGTAACTGAAAATAGGTATGTAAATGTATGTCATGTCATTCTTTAATCAATGAAAATTTGTAATTATGAGCAAATTGCTGTGATGTAAGAGGAGCTTGGAAAATGCTGTTCTTAAACTTTATCACTCCACTTTGTGGTTTATTATTTTCCTATTACAGACAAAATTGAGTGACAGACAACCATTTTTGATTTAAAATACTGTCTTTACATCTCAGTAACCCACACTGTTTAAGCATGAATTTGTTGCGCAGCCACATTTCTCATTTTAATCATTTTGTTTCGGTTTCACTGGATACTCTTTGCTATGAATCACACACACACATATACTGTAGAAGTCACTTCTTTCACACTACAGTGCTTCTTCATTGGAACGTGTGGATAGTATCCGCCACAAAGAGAGAATGTTAAAGCAACAGATGCAGCGGCGCTTTAAGGTCAGTTCAGGTTAAAGGCATCTCAGAGGGCGATGTTCCTCTCATTAAAAAACTGAACTGAAACGTGGGGCCGAGTCTCTGAAAAGAAAATTGTCATCAGTGTGGAGCAGTTATAAATGGTGACAGGCCATAACTGAGCCGCAGAACAGAGATACAGCCGGCGTCTGATGTCCTACAGGACGAAACAGAGACGCACGAAGAGGCAGAAATGAATAATAATGAGAGACACGAGGCAGGAAGGTGGTGCAGGGATCGGGAGGAAGCAGTCAGTCGAGGATCTGAGTGTTTAAAGATCTACACTTTTATAATAAGATTCAACGTGTCCTATGTAGAACCCTATAGCAGGGCGCTTTCAGAAAACATTGTCATTGTCAAGGACAACGAACCTGCAGAATCCTTAATTATTCAATAAACCCCAATATGTATAGTTGTGCTTGAAAGTTTGTGAACCCTTTAAAAACGTTCTGTGTTTTTGCAGAAATATAAATTTTCCTCAATAAATAAGTGACCATGTCTCATTTGTTTAATTGGGTTCCGTTTATCTACTTTCAGGACTTGTGTGAAAATCTGATGTTTACGCAGATCTATAGAAAATACTAAAGGGTTCACAAACTTTCAAGCACGACTGTATATGTTAAATAGTTTCTTCTTAATATCTAGAGCTGGTTAGATGTCTACCATTTGGCTACACTATTCTTCTATTTAACACTTTTTCTGATAAGAAAATACTCTACTCGGGTTCTGCGTAGAAATGTTTTGAATGAAAACCAATTTTCTGTGAGGCTAAGAACCTCTAACCCATGAAGAACCCTTCTAAAGGTTTTATAAGTCAATGTATTAACTGGTAAGTGTGTCAAGATAGTATCAAGATATTCTTGATATCTAGATCTAGTCAGGTGTTTAAATGTTTCTATCTTGCTACATGGTACACTCTGAGAAAAGGGTTCTTTAAGAGTTCATTAGATGATTAGAGGTTATTAGTCTCGTAAATATGTCCTAATTTCGGTTAAGGAAATACTCTGATGGAGGAACTTAAGAGTCCTTGGTTATCTTCGAACATGTCAGGAGTTTAACTTCTAGCTCTTGGCAATTGGTGCACTCTGAGATAAAGGGGTTCTCCAAGGGTTTTTTAAGGATTCATTGGCTAATCAGGCTCATTAAAACTTTCTCATACGGAAGTACTCTCCACATAGAAATGTTTCCAAATAAAACCCTTTATTAGTAACTCAGAAAGCTTAGTCATGCACTGAACCCTTGGAGAATATTTCTACAGTTAAACGTCAATTACTGACTTTACATAAGAACCCCAAATAAGCTGAGTGTTTGACAGATCTGTGGTGCATCAGAAACCCAGCTACAGAACCGATTCAGAAAAAGTCAACAAGTCAACTGTGCTGGGTTATTTTTCTTTTTATTATGACTCACGGATCGATATGACATCTACAACTCTGACTTCTTTGCATTTTTATCTGAGGGTGTGGATAGACTTCCTGTCAGAAGCCTGGGATAACAGTTAGAGAAAGTCGATATTTACACCACCTCTGGTTTTTCTCTACTACGCATCAGACAATGGAGAAAAATCCCGCCATTATCCCGCCTCATATTTGTTTTTAGAGTAGCACTCAGTGCTCGGGCACTCAGCTCGTGATTTCCATGACGCAGGCTTGACCGCTGTGTATGCTTACTAAGTAAAGAAGCATTAAAAATATCTGTTCCTGTAGAGCTATTGTAGCGCGGCATTGTCCGTCATATCAGCATACATTTAAAGCTCTCAGCGTGCAGTCATCCGTCCTCCACTGTCACGATGTGAACATGTGACTACAGTTTGTATTATTATTATTATTATTATTATTATTATTATTATTATTTCTATAAGATTATATGAAATGAAATATGGGCACATGGCAGTAGAACCACCTGCCCTGGGGTGGTTACAATTTTGCCATCTGAGAAGACTACAAGGATTTCTCAATGTAGACTCATTAGAGTAGAGATCGCTGACCCAAAACTATGGGTGGGGCGATATGACAAAAATATCATATCACAATTCTTCACAATACATGATAGCACTCACAAACTTCCAGCATTAAAGCAGTGTTGCATTTTTAAAAAGAGCCAGTTTTTACCGAATGCCTATAAATTTATATATATATATATTTTTTATTCAGTTTTTTTTTTTTTTAAATAAATAAGTAGAAGAACAAATAAAAATGAACTATTTACAAGGTTAAAAAGAATTTTCTTTAATATCATATCAGCTGATTCCAGTTAGTTTATAATTAAAAATATAAATATAATAAAATGGAATCACAATATCCACAATATCCCAGAAAAAAAAAACCATATCGAGGCACAGTTTGTCATGATATCAATATTACGATGAGATCACCCAGGCCCGCCCAGAAGCAGTGTGACGACTGGCTAGGACAGAGAACAGAGAAATGAAAACAGTGATTTACAAGTTTGATGTGATTCATTTAGCATTATTAGGTTTCCTAATGTGGAATTAAAACAAGTACCTTTTATCAGTTATCTTGATATGTTCCATTTACAGCCTGTGTTACAGGAGAACTAAAATTTATGAAAGTTAAAAAAAAAAAACCCTCCTTATGTAGATCTGGAAACGCAAGTAACATGAACAAATTAATTAAAAGCTAAAAGTCATCCTTAACCATGTGTCACAAATTTGCCGCCGTAGTACACGACATTGATGCTGTTCTGAGCATGATTTCACGTGTTATGTCATGTTTTGTTTATATAGGCACATGTTCTTTGTCTTCATTCCGTCCGTGTCGCCGCTCCGTCTCATCGTTGCTTGTCAACACCTTTTGCTTCCTGATTACTTTGTTTATACGTAGTTTATACGTACAGTCTGTTGTTGTGTTTTAGGACTTACATACATCTTATTTTATACAAGTGAGCAGTGAAGGTTAAGGGCCTTGCTCAAGGGCCCAGCAGTGGCAGCTTGGCGGTGCTGGGATTTGAACTCACGACCCTCCAACGTCTTAACCACTGAGCTACCACAGACCCCCAGATTTATGAGTAACATAAGGGACTAAAAACTTTCCAGTCTGTTGTTGTGTTTCAGGAAAATAAGCCATGCCAGGATGGTGCGATGCGAAGCAGAGGAGACTGCTTTATACTTGGCGCATGATTTTATGCGCACATGCAGAAGCAAAGCGAGCAGCATCGTTTACACATTCGCTGCGTATCAATCCGTTATTCACTAGACGGCAGAAACAAGACATTCCTGTCCATAAGGTTTCCAAGTCAAACAGCAAAATGTTTAGTGAATTTATGCACATCGATGTTAAACACACTAACAAGCCCCGGTTCTCTTTAATCTTTTCGCAGTCATCATGATTGCTGTCAGGATCTCAATTTGAAAATCCAAATCAATGGTATGCAAAACAGACCTTTCAGTAGGTTGTAACAAGACAGGAGAGTTTGTTACATTTCAAATGCTAACTGTAACAGGAAAACCGATTTCAGAATATTAACATCTTGTTCATAATTCATATTAACATTTCAAAATATTAGTATACAAAATCCAATATTTCTATTATTAATTTGTAAAATAAAATAAATGAAACAAAACAGGAAACTGTGGCGTTTTTTTTCACAACCTTGTTTGTAAATCAAGAGACCCCATGTGGGGTCAAGACCCCTAGTTTGGGAACCCCAGGTGTAGAAGTACAAAATTTTGTTGTGGCGCTTTCGTATTTGTAGGTTCGGATATTTGTAGTTTTAAAATAAAATTAATAAATACCATAAAAAACAAACCAAAAAAAAAACCAGATAGCACACCTCTAATTTGTATACAATGAGACGACTGTTATTATCTGTACATAACGAAGAATGTATTCATATTTGGTTACATCCCTAATCGTTAATGTAGCAAAGCAGAATTTTACAGCTATGAAAAGAAAAGCTGTCATTTCAGAGCTGTGCAGAAATTAATCTTTAAAACTGGTCAGAGTCCAAGTCTCTGCCACACCTAAGCAAGTCTCCCTTTGAAGGAGAAATCATGAACAAGTTGTAAAATGCACAGCAGAAGCCATAAATGTCATCCTGAGGCTTTGGAGGTTCCTGAACTGGAAAAAGATTTGTAGGGTTTGAAATGTGGAATCACAGCAGGATATTACAGTATGATCATGATGCATGATGATGATCCTCACGCGCCAGCCTGATGGACTCAATTTTGTGTGAGCTAAATCCCAAATACAGCAAAAAATCATTTCCATACCAATCTACCAGGAAGCTGCCAACCAATCTCTACACTCCACATCTGTTGTAGAATCATGGAAAAGTTTAATATTTCAACACATCTTTCCAGTCAGGTATCTTTCCTCTGGTACTATGTCCTACATTGAGAATGACCTCCAGAACAAAATAAGAGCTGTCTGCAAAACAGGACAGATAAAGAGTGCAAGAACCTCATCTGGTCTTCTTCCAATCCATCTTGCGCCTGTGTCTAATGTAGTCTCAGATTCCTGTTCAAGATTCTGCAGGAATCCACTACATATTTGGCAGACCGAAGAAATAGTAACCTTCAACTGGCTCAGCTCGGCGCTTGGGTCGAAACAATTATTCATAATAGATCATTCATCTTCTCCATAGAGACATTTTCAAACATTTGGACATTGGAAACATTTAAAAAAAAAGGGCCACAAATAGGCACCACAACCCACCGCGTGAGCTGAATATGAACTCAAACAAGAAACAAAGAAATCACCTTTACTGTTATTTAGTGACTATGACGTGCTGGCATTTAACAGACGATAATGCGAAGTTTCTGCTAATTAGCAATGGCCTAGAGAGGATCAGTATGTTTCGACTGTGACATCTCTGTGATGAGGGTTAATTACATTTCAGCCTTGTTTCCTGACCATTTCAAACGAAGGCCTCCTGGGTCCTGACATCGACACACTGCCACTTAAGAGCGAGCAAAAAAGCGTCTCTGTGGATTAATGTGCCCTGCATCGGGGGCCGGGGCGGCAGAAAGCCAATTACAGCCAACCTTAACCATCATTAAGAAAGTCATACATCAGATACTGAAGAGGGGAAATGAGTTACACAGCAAACGTCTCCGGGCTTCAGGCATTTACAGTCAATATATTTTTGTTCTTTTTTTTTTGCTGGAACAAAATCAACCCACGTGGTTAAACCTACGATGTAACAGTTCTTTCATTAAATATCACGTCACTGCCGTTTAACAAGTTTTCCGTGACGTATTGATACAATTCCGCCTGAACGTTTTTTTCTCTTAATCTGATTAACTCTCTTTAGCACAGTCTCTGCAATGTAATTCATTTTAAACATTAACCCTTACATGTGCAAATTTTATAACTCATATCCAGATTGTGCAGTGGTTTATTGATCAGACACTGCGTGCAAATACTAACAAATTTCAAATACTAAAAAATCAAATTTTAAGTAAAAATAAAACTGAACTGCTGATTTCTTTGTAACTAATATTGTAGATTTTTTTTATTTTACTTTTAAACAATGTATGGTTACATTTTTTTTAAAATACAGTAATTATGCAATTTAGTTCAGAAGTATACGATTTTTTTTTTTTTATAGCTATATGTTAATTCGTTTGCTAGTTGTTTTAATCAGTTGATCTTTATACCTGCTGTAGCTGTCATTGGTGGTGAATTACATCCACAAAATTATAGAAAGGGTTGTGACTAATCATTACGCATAGTAATAAGTCATATTAGTTCTGTGGTGTGAAATTAAAAAGCAGCTTTTGAATTAATTTCACTTAATTTCAATTCAGTTACTCAATTTAGTGCCAACTGGTTCTATTACAGTAGTAATGAGTGAGGCTTTCAGTGCTTTATACAGAAAATGGTTCAATTTTACACACTGTAACAAATCAGATTTACACGTTTGCCTCTCGATAGCTCTGTTGCAGCAAATGGTCAGGGTTTTCTCCCTTTATTTGCACTACTGCCTCCTTAATAAACATTCAATTTGACATTTTAATCTCTTTCCAATGACAGAGTTGAACATCTTCCCCTGAGGCACTCCAACACCAATATTCCTCTAGTCTGCTTTTATCAGATTAAAATAAAATCTTTTTGCTGCTTCCTGTGATGCATTACCCAATTAAAAAGGTGGAAGATTTTGTTCAGTGCTTTAAAAATAGCTTCGAACTAATCAGTTCCATCATTTAGTCCTGCATTTATGGCATTTAGCAGATCGACGGAACCTGTTTTCTCACTTTTTTTAACAGAAAAATCACTACTTGTAGCAGTTTTAAGTGCTTATATGCAAACAAACGCATCACATGCTGTGCATGCATGACGTGCATGCTGTAACCATAATTTCACCAGTCTTAGCTAGTATCGACTAGTTAGCTAGCCTAGCTAGCTGCGATTCTCACTAATGCAGATGTAATGAAGATCAATGTAACTCTGGCGATGAGAAGACATCACATCATGTACCAGTTATTGTTGTTATTGTTGGTTACTTTTGTAAGAACGATTCATTTTTTGCCACCACTCTGTCCTCCATGTTTGTTTTTCTCTCATGTCTTCTTTTTCTGAGCTGCAACCTGATTGGTCAGGAGTTTTTTTTTTTTTAAGTGCCTGATTTCACTCCATACTTTCCTGAAAAGCTTTTCAGCTTTTGGAAACTCCTCTGATAACATCTGCAAATAAAGTAGCCTTGTTTTGCTTCCCATGGGATTACATGTAAAATGTTGCAACGCTTTGGAGGTTGAGGCAAAAAAGCACAAAGCGATAAAACATCCTTATGGAAGTGCTTGGTTATTGACTTGGAAATAAAAATGACAGCGCAGATTGGCCCGAGTTTACAAATCTGAATCGGCAAGCTACGACATTCCCAGGAACAGCAGACAGTGCTGATATAAAAGTAAATAAAAACAGTCAGCATGCGCTGAGCTTCAGGTCTCTCCAAGTCTTTTTGCACTCAACAGTAATGTGAGAAGCTTTCATATGAATAAAAGAACAGATAGAGAAGGAAAAGAGAAGTGGACTGAGAAAGGAGCCTTGTGGAACACCAACAAATGTGGATCCTTTCCACATCGCCTGATGCAAACTGTTAGGGACTTTTTCAGACATAGTTACTTAGGTCTTTTGCCCCTCCTGGAGCATAGGCCATCTACGACGGCTCTCCAACGCCTTCTGTCCTGCGCCGCTGTCAACAGTTGGCCCCATTCCTGTCCGGTGAGCTTGACCTCTGCATCGAGGTCCTGTCTCTGGGTGTTCCTCATCCGTCCACTCTTTCCCTTGCCCTGGGGGTTCCACATCAACGACGGTCTTGTGACATTTGTTGCTAGTTTCCTTAAGGTGTGACCCAGCCATCCCCATTGTCGCTGCAGGATTTCTTCCTCCATGGGTTTCTAGTGCGTTTTCTGCCACAGGTCGATATTGTCGATCTTTTCTGGACAGTGTATTTGGAGGATTTGTTGGAGGCACTGGTTTACAAATGTCTGGATTTTCTTCAAAGTGGCCTTGGTCATCCTCCATGTCTCCGACCTGTATAATAAAATGGACTTTACGTTTGAATTAAAGAGATGGATCTTAGTAGAATAGCCAATGGTTCTGGAGTTCCAGACATTCCTGAGCTGGATGAATGCTACTTGTGCCTTGCCTGTACTCATCTTGATGTCTGCAATTGTCCCTGCTTGTTGGTCCACCACTCTTCCAAGGTAGATAAAGGCTTCCACTTCTTCCAGGGATTCTCCGTCCAGTCTGATTGCCTCTTCACAGGCCGGGTTGACCTTCAGGACCTTGGTCTTTCTCATGTGGATGTTCAGCCCTACTTGTGATGTCAGCAGGTCAGAAGACTTGTCCTGCATGTAATGGAGACTGTGAGACAGAAGTGCCAAATCATCTGCAAAGTCAAGTTCAAGATCATCTACTTGGGTCCATAGTGTCCACTGAATACCATTCCTTTTCTCGCTGGTGGTCCTATTCATGACTGCAATAAGTAATAAATTTCTATTAAACACACTGTTTAAATACCGTAAAGATGTTTTATCAGGTTTTCTGTTTCCTAAGATGATGCCGTAGCTCCTCTGATTCAAGTTCCAAGTGGTTTCATGTGTACTAAAATGTTGTGGACATTACAGCAACACCTCCTGATGTCTCTCTTTACTCAAGTTCCACCCTGGCGTCAGTTTCCATGAATATCTTCATCTCTATAATCCACAGAGCATGCATCTACATCGTTTCACTCTCAGCTTGCATTTATAATGAAAGAAGTTTCAGATTAAAGTCCAGCTCACTTAAAAGCTCTCTCACTAATGTATTTGTAACAGTTCCTGTCCGTTTAGTCACCATTACTCCGAACCTGATCAACTCCCAATGTTGCTTCAGTGAGAATAAAATATAAATGTTTTAACCCCTTTCATTCCCAAGAGTTGTTTGAGGAGTCATTTCTCATTCTCGCAACTACATTCAATTCCTGTTAGTGTCTCAAAAATGCAAAGCATTTACTGAGTAATCTGCTTCCAGATGATTAGCTTAATAATAATCTGAGACTTTTAAGCGGTTAAGATTGCAATGTTGAGTTTCACTAAATCACCAAATGCTTAAAAAAATGTTAATAATAAAGAGTTTAATTAACAGATTTATTTATGAATTAGTGGGTTTAGTTGGTGTGTTCATTTTAGTTGCGCCACTTAATTTTAAATATTTTTTGGACTAATGGTATCGGTCATTATACACTGATTTTGTTTATATCCCCTGATTATATAAATAGATGAATGAGAGCTTGATTGCATTAAAGCATTTTAATATTAACTAAACAGAAAGAAAGAAAGAAATAATAGGATTGATCCTATCTTTCTATTTATTTGATATTTTGAATTAATTTAGGTTAAAGCTTAGTTGCTACAACACTATTTACACACACACACACACACACACACACGTGTTCTACATGTGTACACATAATTCTCAGCAGAAGAGTAAACCCACAGATTTAGTCAGTGTGGAGAAAAGCATCCCACATCCCTGCTCGCTTTACAGGAGCAGGATGTTGGTTCACGATTAGACAAATGAGTGCTCAATAATGCAAGACGTCCTCCCAAGACCAGCAGCCAGCCCGTCTGATGATGAGATTGAGGAGGAACGCTCCATTAGCCATTGCACTGACGTGAAACATTACCATGCTGCCGTGATGCCAGTATAATCCATGAGGACGCTTAGTGAACTGTTAAATGTCACCTGTTAAATGAGAGCATTTCGGTAAAGCAAAGAGCAAACAGCTGGGAAGCAACTCCAGAATTATTGGCACCTTCTTGACCAAAAACACTATCACTTAAGAAATAGTTCTTCTGAGAACGTAATTTGTTTAAGGGATGGTGTTTGAGTGAAATGTGTGTGTAATAATTATATAATTGTTCTTGCCTGCTCTGGTGTTGACTGGAATACATCTGGGATAATCATTAATTATAGTCTCCTGTCAAACATTAGGAAGGTGTTAACATGAAGCAAAATAGTGTTTTAGTATAAGACCATGAGTATGAGGTATACTGTATATTATTGTTTTAGACAAGAGACTAGAGAAAAAAAATCTTGTGACATTTTTAACTGTCCTGCACTAGATTCAGCCTATCACTGATCACCATCGTTCCCAACAACCAATCACTGATCACCATCGTTCCCAACAACCAATCACTGATCACCATCGTTCCCAACAACCAATCACTGATCATCATCG
>JAQQZX010000020.1:14927048-14939323 GCA_030068355.1 Notoglanidium maculatum | reverse complement strand
TCCCAACAACCAATCACTGATCATCATCGCTCTCAACAACCAATCACTGATCAACATCGTTTCCAACAACCAATCACTGATCACCATCTTTCCCAACAACCAATCACTGATCACCATCGTTCCCAACATCCAATCACTGATCAACATCGTTCCCAACAACCAATCACTGATCACCATCGTTCCCAACATCCAATCACTGATCAACATCGTTCCCAACAACCAATCACTGATCACCATCGTTTCCAACAACCAATCACTGATCACCATCACGCCCAACAACCAATCACTGATCACCATCGTTTCCAACAACCAATCACTGATCACCATCGTTTCCAACAACCAATCACTGATCACCATCTTTCCCAACAACCAATCACTGATCACCAAATAAATTATGTACTATGTATTTCTCTATATTAAGAAAATCTTTCTTTTACATATAGAAATTTTTGAAACACATATACTAATTACTATTAATGAATATGTAAACAAGTCTATTGCATCATCTGGTGACTTCTAGCAACTTTTTGAGCATGCATACGCTACTTTCCCCTGAAAAGCATTAGCAACGCTGGCTGTATACATGACGTGCTGAGAGAATAAATACAAGAAAGTGTGATGTAACCTGCAATAAACAATTTCGCCAAACAGTAACAGCGATATAGGATTGAAAGTGATGAGCTGAGTGTTTTATGTCCACACTTCTGATTGGCTAAACTGCATTCAGGGCTTTGTGGATAGAGCGCATATAAGGAGAGAGTGTGTTTGATGGTGGGTTTTTATGTTTCCACCGCTGAGAGGCTTTTTGTGAGCAGTGTGTGTCTCGCTCTCGGCCTGACAGAAAGCCGTGAACGTTCTCTCCGTTCAGCAGGCCATAGGGGGACGGTGCGGGCATCGCCGAGTGATGAGCTTCTCATAAAATTGGAGGACATAAAGCTATAATAACTCACTCAGCTCTGTGTAGACCTCTCTGTCCTAGCTATCGCTGGCTTCATGTCATGTTGTATAGGACTGCTGGGGTAATTTAGTGTAATTAAAAGCCCATTAGAGGAATAAGGATGGAGCACGGAGACATGGAGTGCTGACAAAAATTTTCCCCAAAAATTGCTGCATGACCATATATAATTACCTACGAGATACCAAACACTGACACTCCAATCCACCCCCTGTCCATCAGAGCTATCCAGTAAAATCCAATTCTAAAATGTCTAATGGTTTCATCAGCTTTCTGCAGGTTTTCAGGTTACTCATACAGCGTGACGGTTACCCGTGGTATAAGATCAGACTTCTCCCTAACCACTGACGTTCCAAAATATCCATTAAAATGCATTTCTGTCTATTTATTAATCACGTTCCTTCCTCCAGTGGTTGTCTTCTGTTTTTCCATCCAACAGGATCGAATCCAGAAGCTTGTGGCCGTGAGGCGACGGAGCTAACCCCTGCACCAGCACAGACCGATGTCGGGTATAAATATCAAGGATAAATAGCATTCCAATCCACTGCACCGTTTTCCATTTCTCTTTCATTCAGAACGACTTGTTTGGTTGGGAATTGCCTGGATAAAGTGCGACAGGTTGAATGACAGATGCTCGTACCGCTGTGAAATATATGAATAAATCTGAATGTGTTCTGCGGTGGGCTTAGACAGAGCCCGAGACCAACTGTCCATTATCCACACACTGCTCCTCTCCTCTCCTCCTCTCTCGAGCTTTGGCTTTTTATTGCATTAATGCAGCTATACACTTTAATGCCTCTTCTTTTCTCCTTGCTGTATTCCACATAGGAAAGCGCTCATTCGTCGAACAGCCCTCTTGGTTTTTTTTTTTCCTTTTCCCTCACTCCTTATTAGAGAGTACATGATAATTCAAATTAATGGTGTGTGAAAGTTCCATTTGGGAAAGCACAAAAGAGTGTGCCTCATCCCCGCAAAAAAAAGAAAAGAAAGCCATTGTCACCCGCCGGTGAGAGCCGCCGCTGTGATTCTTGTTTTCATGGAAATGTGTTCAGTGTGGCGACCGTGGAGATTACGGTGTTTACAATAAGACAATGAGCAGAAGGAAATGATGAGCATGACAAAAGAAGCAAACACTATTTTATAAGAGTGGAATTAGACAACAGAGAGAATAAATACATAAACAGTCTGTGCTTTCAAGTGAATCTTCAATATGGCAAATTATAAGGAACAGAGTACAACAGCAAAGCAGGACACTACAAGTGCTGAATTCTGGTTTCTGATTGGTCAGAAGGTGTTGATTAGTTTTCTGTAACAGCAGGTCTGACATTATTGCAGCTGCAAATCATAGGATTATATTAATGCTCTTGTTCTAATATGTTATTGTTTCTATAGTAACACACAGACATTAAAAATGTGTAGTTGTTGATATGGTGTGTATTTGTAAGGAGATTTTTATCTACGTAACATTTTATGGAAGGAGTCTCCAGTTTCAGTACTTCGTAACAGTCGAGAAGATTTCTGACACAGAAAAGAGATCGGGCTGTTGTTATAACTGCTATAACGCAAGTTTCAATGACATGTTGTTCTTTATTTTAACCCTTTCATCGCTGAAGAAATTTGTAATGCTTCCAGTGCTGAATATATTTTGGGCAAAAAAAAAATCTTTTTCTGAAAACTGAAAACAGAAACATTTGTATTGTATTCACAACGGGTTATTGCATGAGCAGCAGGTTCCAGTTCTGTCTCCAGTGCGTTGTTTCACCATCACTTTCCACATCATCCATTTCAAAGTCAGCGTCTGATCGCTCAGATTCATCAGCGCAATACTTTCCTTTTTTACTACATCTAGGCCTATTACAACACCACAATGCCATGCTAATATTTTCACCAAGCAATGAAAATACTTAGCACGCTGGCAACTGCCGTGCAGCACACTAAACCTGGGTTAGGCCATTTCTGCATGCGCATGTGCCCTCTTGCTGCACCCGAACTCTAGTGAATGATCTCGGCATTCACTATATTTGTCAACCGCCCTTGTTAGGAGCACTGTAACCCTAGAAGTCCACTTTCGTTAACATCTGCAATGCACGACTTTAAAAAAAACCCTGTGGTACGAGAGAAATAAAACACTCCAGGGTGATAACAGTGGCTTCATCACCCAGAAGGGTTCAGCTTGACAACATGCCCCACCAACAGACTGCTTTTAAATAGATATGAATCTCATGCAGGGAAATAAATGACACTTCCGGTGCTAAATCATTCCTTCTCACCTCCAGAAGTCCCACTGAGGGCTAGCCGGGAAAAGGAACAGTTAATTTTATCTCTACAGTTTCAGAGAAAGTGTTCAGCTCGATGCCTATATAACGGCTAAAACCGCGTTCTCTTCACATTCGGAAACGCCTACAGTCAGTAGTGAAACTTCCAAAACTCTCAAAGGTCCCACCACCGCCATCTCCACCAGCCGTTATTACAACAATAATTAGCCTCCACACTGGTGCGTCTTATAAGTAGCTCTAACGAGCATCGACTGACCAAAAATGTTCATTTCTGCTCATGATTTAAACTGGAAATCAAAAACTGGCCCAATTCTTGCGGCTTAATTTAGCAAATAATTAGAACTGGGAGGTGTGATGCGATAATATCCATATTTTGGTAAATCAGGTGCAGTGTACCTCATCTGAGATGAGCACAAATCCTTTTTTTAAAAAAATTTCAGTGTTCATTATAGCCCTTATCTCCAGAAAGACATTTATTGTAACAATTTTTATGAAGAAATCTGTAATGCACTCTGCGCATACAGATGTCCTGTTCTAATGCATTTATATATCATAATGTATGAAATGTATTCATTTATTCATCATGCATTATGAACAGTTAATATGATGCATTTCATATGTTCATAACATATCACCAAGCCTTCATAAGTCTTAATACATACAGTATGGCGTCCATAGGAAACTCTTGTCAGTTTTCTTTATATGCACTTAAGCTCATTATAACGTTATTAATGTTTTCATTGTCATGAAGACGCGACAAGAAATAAACAGAATTAAGCAAGATGTCTAGAAAAAGGCTTCGTGATCTGAATATATATCTATTTGATCCTAATTTTAAGAAATATTATCTTTTTTCAAGATACCACTTAAAAAGTCTTCGCAGTGAAAAATAACCAGCTGGAGAAAGCGTGCTCCATGTTGGTGAAAGTGGCCCGAGTTTGAGAGTGTTGTTTAACAGGTTGATCTGGAGGATCTGTTTTCCAGCCAGATAAAATAAAACAAGTGCTGTTGTTATATTTCGGCTGGGTAAGAGGATACGGGGCAGTGCACCACGCACAGCTTTATTACCACCGGTCTTGCTGAGTGGCGTGCAAGCACTTAAGAGGAAATGACCGCTCAATTTAGCACCATCGTCTGTACCTGAGCTGCAGCTCGGCTCTCAGGAGCCGTAACGATACAACGCCGACACGAGGGTTTGTGGCTGAGAGTCAGGCATATTGCTAGAGGTCCAAGCTGTTCACTTGATCTCCTTCCTGTTTGTCAATCACTGGGATGTGGAGTCTTTAATCTGTTCACTGCTCATGAAGGCTGGATGAATTGATTGAAATTCTCAAATGTGTATTTGCCAGAGTCAAGACCAAGACCATCGAGTCATAAGAGGCAAAGTCAACATCAAGTCCATATGAAAGTGAGATAGAGTCAAGATTAAACATAAAAACATTAAAATCCTTTCAAGACTAAGCCTTTATTTCAACTCCTTATGAAATGCGCCAGTGATTACGCTGATTCCTGGATGAGGGAATGGTCACATTTTGATGTCACATTTGAAAACAACCCTAGCATTATTTACAACACGGAGCACATCTGGAGACCAGACTCGAGCCCAGCAGCTCTATAAGTCATTATCAAAATACAACACAGTTCTCTTTATTGTTCATACACACTAGCGGATGTCAGCTAGTCGGGGCGATGGATAAACACAGCAAGGCAGGCGGTGAATACAGTGTGAAAATATTTCAGACTAGATAAAGCAGATTCCAAAACCACCTGCACAAGATTATTCTGGAAAGGGCTTTTTTTCCCCCCTTCACTTCAACGGGCCACTAACACTCAAAGTGTAGAAGTACAAGACTGTCTTTAAATTCCTATTTCTCATCTGCTCCCCCCAAAACATTCCTCCAACATATATTTTATTATTATTATTATTATTATTCAGATATTAATAAAGTGAAATAAAATGAAAACGCCTCCCGGTACCGTCCTGAAACCCCAGTACCTGCTGTACACATCCTCCTTCCATCATTAAGCTATAAGGAGTTTCACAATCAACAAATAGTGTAATATAACAAAATAGAACATTTTGCAGATCCTATTTTCTCATCGACAGTGCGGCCTTAAAAGCACTGAAACTGGACATGTAATTCGTACCCGTGTACGGCTGTGAACCGAACCGCAGTTAGACGCAGGCAGGCTGCATAAATAAAACAGCCTAAAAATAGCGCAGTCCTGGAACAGTTTCTGCTTTAACTATACAGAAGACGACTCGTCGAGTAGCAGAAAATAGTAGTCTTAATAGAAGAAGACAAACTTCAATGTCTAATACAAACGCAAGGCTCTTCATAGATCTGTGTGTCCTTTTCTAAACCATTTACAGCAGGAAAGAGCTCATTGCAGATCCTCCGCCTGCAGGTAATATCCCCAAACCCCAAGCACTTGGGAAGATCAGTGTCTTATTCATAATTGATGATGGAAGCAGAAGAGTTGTTTTTCAGGATTATTATGAGTGCCGAGTCCTTCCCCGTGTGTGTGAAGACAGAGAAATTTGCAGCTCAAAGTTTCATTTAACATTATACACACATCTGAGAGCTGAGTCAGGCCCTGGGGAGTTGACTTTATTGAAACGCTAAAGGCCTTGAGAAGATTGTTTTGTGGACCAGGACAGGTGCATCAAACACTGAACAGAATAATAATAATGCTATAGCAGGGCTTTGTCTCTAAAATAGCAGTGATGCATCGCATTGCCATTCTGCTCACCTTTGTCGCTGTAGCCGTTTAAAAAAAAGGAGCTTGTGGGATAATGGTCACAATTAACTCGAGAATAGATTTTCTTTGACATGACTTACATGGAGCTTAATTTGCATTTAAATGTGTCCCCTATCGCTTGTCCCCTCGCAGAGTGAACTACTGAGCAGAAGATGCAGCGAGTTTGGTAGAATTCAATTCTTTTGTAAAGTGCTTTTAGCAATATATAGCTTATATAAAAATATATACATTCCCGATATAAATTTTATATCATGAACTTATACATTTTTCCTATAGATTATATAGAACTATAAAGAAATCTTAAGAGGAACCAGACACAAAAGGGAGCCAGACTCATCCGGGTGACGATATAATACTGATGAGTTGATGAGTGACCCAAACCAGGTCAAGGGTGCCAATACTTTCATCTTATGATAAGTAAACTTAGTGTTGAGTTCAAACTTTGCCAGATGATGTTAAAATACGACAAGGGGTGGCTGAATCTTAAAAACAATGGCACTACATTGTAGAGCACTCATGGTACACCCTATGCAGTGAGCAAATCTAGTAAATAAAGAAAGCAGCTGGGATTACTCGACCAGGCTGCATTTGACGGAGATCACAGCAAACGTTTTAGCTTACGTTAACTATCAGCAACAAGAAAACATCACTGCATGAACTGATTTCTGTTCAGAGAGTGGGTTGAACCATAGTGTGTGTGTGTGTGTGTGTGTGTGTGTGTGTGTGTGTGTGTGTGTGTGTGTGTGTGTGTGTGTGTGTGTGTGTGGGAGGTACACAGATGGCAGATGAACATACTCCTGGACTGCTGGACAAAACGATAAATAATTGGTATTTACGGTTGAACACAAAAAGAGAAATGTCCTAATTTGAGAAGAGAAGGAAAAAAAATTACTTACAAAACAAATAAATAAGTTTTTAAATAAGTACAGCAAGCTTTCCAATCTTCACAGAACACGAGATGTCGGTGTGCTATTTCAGCCACGGTTTCCACTTTAAAGTGTTTCTTTTGATTTTGTTTTAAAGAGGCTCAGGAACCCGTCTCGCCACAGAAGAAGTAGATCTGCACTGCCGATAGCAAGTGTATGTGCTCTTGAATGTATATAAGTGAAAGAGAAGGGGAAAGAGTGTCTGTGTGTGTGTGTGAGAGAGAGAGAGAGAGAGAAAATCTTTTATGATGACAATAATAAGGACAGGAAGGTTGAGAGACTCAAACTAAAATCTCTGGGCCGAGCGCCATTTATTTCAGTCTGATGAGCTAATGAACCAGCGGCTAGTGCTAGAGATGAATCATCTACCGATGGAGGAAAGAGAACTAAATAAAAAATTTTAAAAAATCAATATTTACCTCAAAAAGAAAGAGTGTGTGTTCCATCTTATTTGGGAAACTTTATGAAGCTTCATCATGTGGCTCAGATTCATAAAGAAAGAAATATTTGTTGCCTGAACTTGTGTGAAAGCAGTAAATAGATCAAAAATAACTGATGTACATGCTGTCATTTTAACACACAAATCAGTTCCGGATGATACTTTCTTATGTAGGCCATATATACACTGACACACGGATGTTATAATGCATTCATAAGGCATAAGTGTAAAGGAATAAGCAATAAACACTGCTTATAAAGCATGAACAACTTAGATGCAATTATATGCATTAAATGTTTAAATGTTAAATATATCGTTAAATGCAACTTTAAATGCATTATAAACACTGTTATAAACAGTGATACAATTTTTGTAGACAATTAATTGCCTACAAATCCCACTGTAGTGCCACTAATGCCACTAATATAACTATATATATATATATATATATATATTATATATATATATATAATTAACATAGGGCTACTTTAAACCTACATAAGCCCGTAGTTAACATTTATAATGCTTATTCCATGAGGCGATGGCTCTCAATAGGGTCTGCTTCGGACAGTTGTTTTAACGTAAAGTTTACAGCTGAGTCAAGTGAAGATTTGTTATAAGTTTAGCCAAAGGCTTTATGTTATAATAATTTTATAAATGTTATCGATGGCCAAAGAAAATACCCACAATGCTGTTATTACAGTGCAATGAATTGTCATTGTTATAACCTGCATATAAACTCTGTAATTATAATATAATGGCGCCTACTGATTCCTTCTAAAGTTTATATATATATTTATACAGCTTTACTTCAGGTTTATTTAGCAGTTGTGTAGCAAAAGGCGACAAAAAGACTCTTTAGAACTGGCGATTTCGATTAGGATGCTCCTTTCCAAACGTTCGTGGGTTCGTGTGAGTTATGAAGGTGTTATGTAGCCCTTTGAACACTTTCTTGAAGTATAGTGTTGCTTTCAAAGTCTAATCAAGACTTCTGTCTCACCTCCTCTCTCGCGCTCACTCTCTCGACAATGAACAGTCTGTCTCCTGGAAGATAAGACACTGTCTTAATGAGCTCTCAAACTGTCCCACATCTTCATCTAGACTCTCTCTCGCTCTCTCTCTCTCTCTCTCTCACACACACACACACACACCAACCTCTAATCCCTCCATCTGCACTTCAATTATTCATGCATCACCCTGCCAGGATGGCTGGCATTTTCTCTGTGATGATTGCTCCATGTCCGTCTCCGTTTCTGTGAGAAAGACGTTCGCCTGTTGTCCAAACGCTGCTCCTTCTCGACCTGCCTGGATTAAACACACCATTAAAGCCTGTAGACCAACACGGCTTAACACGTCGCTTTAGTCGCCTCACCGGGGCCGTGCATGGCAAATACAACGGAAACTTTAAAAGCTAAAACCTGAAGAGGCTTGTTATGGACGCGGCTTGCTGCGTCTCTCAGAATAAACATGGCACTGGAGAGGGATTCGAATGAAAAGGAACATAAAATTCAATGCAAACGCAGTTTCACTGTTTAGGGTAATTCGAGTACGAGTACGTATTATATGGTACAGGGCCAATAACAGATCCGATGCCGTGTAACGTCCTTAGTGTTAATCAATCAGGGATGTCATGGAGCATGTCACTGAGCTCTGTTTCTAAAGTTTGCGGAGTTTCCTGTTTAAAGATGGCTGACCTCATGAGCCAAGTTCGGACCCGGTGTGTGTCTCAGCACTCAGCACTCAGCGCTCGCCCAAGAGACGTGCTCTCACATGCAACACTTTCCTTTCTCTTTGTAGCGCATCACCGCTCCATACTCATGAATACTAATCCACTACTCCATACTCACAAATAATAACTGCGTACACAACTTAGGATATATTGCACTCATTATTAATGACCACACTCTCTAATAAACACTCTGCTCAAACACCATGTCGATCAGGCCGTTCGTATCGTAGGAAGGTACGTCTTGATATTTTTCATTTTGCAGTCTGATTTGCTTTAACTGCCATCATTAATCTTAATATGTCCAGAGCGCTGTCATTTCCTGTTGTCTGTTCATTAGCGCAGCAATGTACACTGGGTATCGCATCACCTGGCGCCGATTCTGGAGCATGTAACGGATATCAGTATCAGTATCAATGCATCTGTAATTATAATCAGAAAAATATAAGCCTCTTAAATATAGCTTGGCTACTCATTAATTTCAGGAAGCCCATCTCTTTATTTGATGTTATTAGAGGTTTTTTGTGTTATTTTTAAAAAAATAAATTTCGATATTTATAGCTGCTTCAATCCCAAACACCGGCGCAGAACATTTGCACACGCTAGTTTATTTATCTTCATCCTCGAGTTAATTACACTCTTATTGTCTGAACTTGTCGGAGTAACAAGAATGGTGGACGTGAATATTTACGCGAACCCCGGGAACACGTGATCAGATGAGGCGGCCGTGTGTACGGTTGGATCAATACGGAATAGCCGAGCATCTATTCTCATAGACGGTAATTGTGATATTTTAATAATTCATACGCAGAACTGAAATGGGTTCATGTGAACTTTTTAAAAGGTTCTACATTGCAAAGATGGGTTTCTGATTGATTGAAAGGAGAGAGAGAGAGAGAGAGAGAGAGAGAGAGAGAGAAATGTAATAATCACAGGCCACAGATGTGGAAACGGTGCAACAAATAAACAAAATGGATCCGAATACATCAACTTAGAAATTGTCGGATTTACTGAAGTTTCTCACGACAGACTTCTAAAGCAGAAACATTAATAGTATTAACAAGAAATTCCCAGTGGATAGAAAGCGTCCGTGCATGTGTCTGTACAAAGAGGTTTGGATTTATAAACAACCGGCTGCGTATAAACCTACTCCATACCACTGCTACTAAATGAATTATTATTTTGCACATAATAATAAACTAATAATTAATTTAAAAAAAAGACTTTTGTTACTGATATGAAAGAAAAGCACTGAACGAATCACCCAAATAGGACTCATTCTAGAAAATAAATCATTATGAAGTATAGCCTACAAACTGACGGATATTAAATGGAGACCCACCACTCGATCTCCCTGTGATTTATCCGTCTACACAGAAACGTAAAATACTTTCAAATAAAAACATAAACCACGTTCTGCAGTTAGCGTTCAGTTTTCCTCGATCCGAGCTCAGCACCGAGAACCAAAAATCATACTTTTTTTTCTTTTCTGGAAAACGCTCTCCACGCGCAGCTACATTTGACATTTTTGTTCAGTTTACCAGTTTCCTGTTGTAACCAAACTGAGGATTGGGGGGAAAACTGCGGTACTTATATAAAAACAAATTCTGCGATTCATTTGTAAATATCTCAACGATCCCAGCTCCAACAGGTTGAAAACGGACGACAATTCTGTTGTAACGTCTTAAATTCAGGACTTACTTGGTACGTTGCGTTGTTTTTCTAAACAATAACTATTCTACACTCACTCACTTTAAAAAATGTTGCGTCTCAACGTTTCGTTTCTAAATTTGGACACCAACCTTCTATTCTGGTGCGATTGCCTTTTAGAAAAAAAGAAAACAAACAGTGGATGAGCGTGATAGCTCCGCCCCCTCGGCTACAACCACAGAGGCCTGTTATATACGCTACACAAGTACGCAAGTGTGATACGAGTTAATGCGAGCTTTTCGTGTAAATTCCTTACACATTTTCCAATATTTAACACAAAGCTGCAGTATTTCTGTCTTTTAGAGCAGAAATATATGATGTACATTACCTTACTGCGAACCAAATATCACATCCACCCATATTTCCATCACCTGCTTGGCTGCTTGTCAACTCTTTGTGGACATAAAGACATGAATACAGGCGTTTTATTTATTTATTTATTTACTTTTAAAGCGATCTCTATAAACGTTGCAAAAATACAGAATGTGATTCCCGGCTGTGAGTCTGCTGAAATGCCAACCAGCTGCGGGCTGAGGTGATCAGGTCTGACTGAAATGCCCAGGGTAAACGCTCAACCTTTTAATCCTGCGGCTTGCGACAGATCGGACGTCTGATCTTTTGTCCAACCACCACGAAATGTCATGAAGAACAAGACGTAGAGACGGGGATTATAAGGTGAGGTCAGTGACTTTTAAGTCAGAACATTGCGCATAATATTTGGTGAAATTTCTCCTCATATTACCGTGACTGTGTTTTACAGGGTGGATGCGGAGTTTATCCTAGAGTTTATAACATTAGCAGCAAGGTGGGAATATTCCGGCAGGTTTCTGGGAAGTGGGAGGAAACCAGACAACCCAGATGAAGCTGAAGTGCCAAAGTAAGCTACATGCAGAAATTTTGGCCAAATCCCATTTTCTTTCAGAATTCAGGTCCACAGGTTTTCCAGTCTGCCACACCATCGTGATACTAACAGGAAGAGACAGTAAGGTGTCAAGGACACACCGCAGGCGTAAACAGCTGTATTGTGCAGCCGAAGCTATTTTCACCCAAGTGCGAAGGGTCTTTCCAAAAACGCTTCCCAATAACGGATTTAATTTTGTGTTATTGTGAGTTTGTGTTCATTTGTTTTTGAAACACAACAGCCAGACAGACGGATTAGATGAGCTGTTCAAATACAACTCAAAGTTCTAGTGACATAAAATTCTTCGCTTGCTTAATCCGGGTTAGTGACTACTAATGAGAGCTGCAGGATGTGCAGGATAAAGCAGTTAGTGAAGCTGTACCTCAGAGCTTCATCACACACAGCCGTGCTTGTTATGAACATGCTCGTGAGCTTCACATCTGATGCTTATATTCATGTAAATACAGTATTTTCCGAGTCCTGGCTCCTCTCCAGCGAAACACTTTACATCCGGACCGCGTTCCTCCAGCTGGCGATCCCTGGATTAGAACTACGCTCAGCAGGCCAGACAGATCCGCT
>JAQQZX010000020.1:14922048-14924548 GCA_030068355.1 Notoglanidium maculatum | reverse complement strand
CGTTGTAGATATCTGCCACACGTACACGCCTAGAAGCGTTGAAAAACGTTTCATTCACACACAACCTATAAACAGGACACACTTTTATTTCACGATCGTATTATATTTTGTACAGTTTTTGACACAGCCTTTAATTAGTGTTAGATAAGACATGCAAGATCAGCAAGTTTTACTCCAAACTCCATTCTTCCAGAAGTTTCTTAGAGATCTGAACCTCATCATGCTACCAAAAAATCTTTTCTTAAAGCATACTCTGTTCTTTTTTTACAGCATGTGCCATCAATTATTCTTTGTAACAAGTAACTCACAATTATTCTTCTTAAAAATGCTGATTATTGCATATTATTTCTATGTAGGATTTTAGTAAATCAGGGACAAACTGAGTGACATAATCAATCAGATTGACTAGGAATAGCTGGAAATCTCGGTTTATGAGACGATTTTACAAGACTGAAGCTGTTAAAGCCTGCCCTGATCTGATTGTTAGCATTTTTTTTAAAAATAATCAGCGTAAAATAATTCTCCAGAAATAACCGTGATTTTTTTAATAATTGTCATGAATGATTTTTTTTTTTCATTTTTATTCAGATTAAATAGAATCCCTGACTTTTGGCTAATAACACGGACACACACACGAGGAAGATCTTCATTCAACCTCCTGATCAAATCCTTCGCCATCACAGAGGAAGCTTCATGATTACACAAAGCCACGTCAGGGAGCAAGTCCTTCCTGATACACGTACAGCACACAGACCATCGGCAGGACTCGAACACCGTAAAAACAAAGCTCAGGTGCCCTCTAATCACACTCAGTGCTCGGAAATCAAACAGCGAGGTGTGTTTGGAGTGCATGACTCAGACTGACCTCGTCCTCACTTCTTAATAAGCTCGTGTGATTTCAGAGGAGATGAAAGGTGAAATAATAAATCAATAAGATAATCAGGAGCACCAACCGAACTCAGCAGAAGCTAAGAAGCGCGCACACACACACACACACACACACACTCCTGCTCCCCCGCATAAGTCATTAAGTAAGGAATAAAATGCTTCATGTCATGCTCTTACAGGAAACTAATCAATAACAGGGTGGTGTGATGAAGACGAGTTACATTCACCACCCGGAAGTGATCAAGTGTGTGAAAGTAACACAGAAGTATTAAAGAAAGGAAATAATTCAGTTGAGTGAATGTAAAGGACAAAGGTTAGCGAAATTAACACTTAATGCTAGTTAGCTCAGCAGCTGTGTTGCATTTGCTTAGCTGTTAATATCAACTTTCAACCAAAAGCTAGCAAGAGAGCTAACATTAATGTCAGGTAAAAGCTTGCGTTAGCTAGCTAGCTAATGTGGCTAAGTGGTAAATTTAACTATGATTAAACATCTTAATTTGTGGCTTAATTAGCTTACTTTAGACAGGTTAACTAGCATTATAGGATTGGTCAGGTATTTAACCTTAACATCAGAGGAACGTTTGCTAATGATTAGTTAGACAGCTAATTAGAAATAACTAAAGCTTAGGATGGCTACGTAATGCGGCATGCTAGTGTTGCTAACTATCAAGAACATCGAAAAAGTTGGTGTAAATCAGTATGTAAGTGTGTATTAGTGGGCGATTATTAGCTTTGTTACAGAGTACTTTTAAAAAAACTTTTTATTTATTTATTTATTTGGTCAGTTAGTTAGTTAGTTTAAAAGAGGTATTTATTTACTCATTTATTTATTTTATACGGTCTTCGTGGCCGTACTTGTGATTTAAAAGAGCTTCCACCTGCTCAGGCGTTCTCGTGACCTCCTCTCCTGATATCGAGCGGATGGAAACACGGCTCAGAGCTTTTCCTCCACCCTGCCATGTGTCCCAGCAGGAGCAGCACTCACTTTATTATCCTCCTCATTTCATTGTCATATCGAATGAGCTTGGAGTTGCCGAGCCTGTGAGGGCCGAGTGCCAGAGACGGGCAGTGCAGCGACACAGTGGGTAGTCATTAATTAGAGCAGAAAAATGGGGTGATAACAGAGCTGTCGGAATAATGAAGTACACGAGCCTGTGATGTAGGTTTCTGCCCACCTGCTTCATCATTAATACATGGAATTAGACAAAGAAAATAGTCTTTATAGGCTATTAAATGAAAAAAAATGTTCATTGTAAATCACACAGTGATGTTGAAAAGTGACCAATCAGTTAACTAACTAGCCTAGCTCTCTAGATTAGATTATTCTCAGTAATTCAGATGAAGAGGTTGGTTATCTTCACTGTAGCTTCGGAGACAGGAAATCAGGAGAATTTGAGCTGCTTATGTGACTGGACCAGAGTTGCTAACTTTTTTTCATGGGAAAGTACTCGGTACTTGGTCCTCTTCTGTTTTCCATCTATACTAGATCTCTTGGTGAGGTAATATCCTCACATGGGTTCTCAAACCACTGCTACGCAGATGACACTCAACTAATCCTCTCTTTTCCTCCCTCAGACAGTAATGTTTCTGCCCGGATTTCTGCATGTCTGGC
>JAQQZX010000020.1:14904882-14918109 GCA_030068355.1 Notoglanidium maculatum | reverse complement strand
TTTTTTACTTTAAGCCATGGCACATTTATTTTATTGAGCATGAAAAAGGAGAAAAGAAAGTGCACGTGTCTCGGGCCTCAGCGCTTACAAAAGTAAAGTGCACCCCTACTTCTCTCCCTCTCACACACAATACATCTAGTGCACAATTTATGGCGCCTCACTCTCATTATAATGACCACGCCCACTAACACTTACAGCTCAGCCTCTCACACACGCTTTAAACGCCATGGCATGTCATCAATGCTGAGTAAAATTGATTACTTATCGTTTAAAAGTTATGCTCACGTGGTTATGTTCAGTTATGATCATGCTTCAGAATACTAGTGTCTTGCATTGATTGCCATTTTTTTTTTAACCGACTGTTACATCCTGGGGCATAATATGATCAATTACAGTAGTGCTGACGAGCGGAGATGATGAAAGTGGTAAAAGGGGAAACGTCATCGTGCTTCAGGGCTCCTCCTCGTTTTGTCGCTACTGACCTTCTTGCTTGTGGCTGTTTTTAATCTCATGTGTAAGATGAGTGTTTACCTATTCTCAAGCCTGACACTCTGTCTGTAATGTAGAGTATATTTGCCTATAATATATGAAACTAGCATTAGGCAGGAAGCTGTACAGGGTGTGAGCCTGTTTACTCTCTCCTTTTTGGGGGTTTATTGTTAGGGAGGTCAGGCACACATCATTGCATTTTTCTTTGTTTTGCCTTTAACAGGTAATTTAGGCTTTTCATTTTTTTTTGCAAATGTTTTGGGTGGCCACGATCATCCCAGAAGAGATTGCTTCAGTAACAGAATAAACTGCCCTCTAATACCTCTTGTGCTTTTTGGTTTGGTGGCCGGTGAACAGGGAGTTTGGACGAGACAACTTTGTTTATGTCGCATCCTGCAAGTCATACTCCTGACAGTACACATCTTTTTACTGTCTCTGGGGGTTGTTAGCATCATACAGCGGTCCATCACTAGGCACAAGTGGTTGCTTTTCTCTCTTTGGAGTTCTTTTTTTGAACGCATCCTAAAACCATGTGCCAAAACCATCTTCTCCCAAAACGTAACAAGTCACTTGTTGGCTTGATTTAATAATTCAAGAATCCTTGTACTAGTAAAGCGTAAATCAAGTGTTAAAGCAGACCTCAGGAGCTCAGAGATCATCTGCTCCATGCCGGTATCCCAGAATTCCAGAGTCACTCAGCAGTCGGTTAATTTATTCCGGATCTTTCAGAGATTGTGATGAAGTCGGAGCAGAGCAGACAGAGGAAACCCTACAGAGTTGCAGATGGTCCTGGGCTCCAGCGCTGATCTAGAACAGGTGGATCAGACCGCCGGTAGCACAATCTATTCTGTTCTCCACTGGAGAGAAGTTCCTGAGGATTCACTGTGAAATGTAGCTATAATGTTGAATTATACACAAGGGCTAGTAGTAGCAACTTTGTTTTTGGTCACTCAGTGCATCAGGGTGTACATTAATAAAGTATAGAGTGTACTTTTGTACGTTGTTAACATACTGACACACTATACATACAGGTATTATGGTTATGTTGTTTATTTCTGCTATTACATACGCGATAATAATTTAATCATGTAATAAACACCAATGCGCTGCAGTAGCATGGCAGGGTGTATTCCTGCGATAGGCTCCAGATCCACCATGACCCTGACCAGGTCATCTGCTTGCAGTCATTACATTTATACAGCGTGTCCCAAAAGTCTGGATCTGTAGGCATCTTTCCTTATATGAAATTTAATATTTCTGCAAGCCACAGCATCAGTTCTGATACAGTAAGAAATGTTCAACATTCTTGTATTCAGAGAAGTAAGTGTCAGGAAATCCAAGGCCATAAATATTAACAATGGCTGTAATAATTACGTTTATCTAAATAATCGTCTATGGATCGGGACTTTTGGGACACCCTGTATCTACAGAACACACATTCTCCTGCACAGAGCAAATACAAAAGTAATAATTCAAACCTTTCAACATACTTCTCTGAATCAACACAACCTTCAGACACAATTTGGAAATGTATTTTCATCAGGAAAGGAATAAATCACACCCTGCGTCATGCTGTTATCGGAAAATAATAACTTTTATTAACAATCTATTAGCGCATGTTGTAATTTTATCCGTTCATTGTTATATTTTAAAGTTGTGGAAAGTCCATATTAACTATAACATGTATTTTTTAATCTGTTTATGTGGAGTGTCTACTGTACCATACACACCCCTGTGAATGAGCTGTTACTATAGAAACCATAACGTACACTCTTATAAAAAACGAAGCATTAATATGAACCTGTGGTTTGGAGCCGCACTACTGCCAGACCTGCTGTTAGAGAGAATTAATCAACAACTTCTGACCAATCAGAATCCAGAATCCAACAGCAGTGTAGTGTGGTGTAAAGTGGATTAATAAATATACTTATACGAAGTATATGGTGAGCAATAATTATCACACCCAGGAAAAGTATACTGAAATTTAGATTTAATTAGGTAAACACATGAACATTACTTTTACATTACTTTTAGATTTTTATTTATTTATTTTATTTAATTAATCATCTACACGTTTTCATATATATTGTTGCATAATTTTTATTAGTCTTATTCCTATTTTATTACTACTTATTATAATAATAACATTTAATAAAAATAATTTATTATATAACATTTTATGTGTTTTTTTTATTTCACACTGAAAGGCGCTATAAAAAAGTTGATTATTATTATAACAATCTGTACATGTCACATTACTATTTATTTTTTCTGATGAATACTAAAAGTGCAAAGCCAGACAGGATTTAGTTGGGCAAATTCCATCGAGAGGGTATGAATCAGTGAAGCATTACTATAAAAAGTAGGTCACACACACACACACACACACACACACACACACACACACACACACACACACACACACACACACACACACACACAGAGCAGTGACATAGACGGCATCTCAGGTCAAGGCTGCATTGTGACAGCTAAGGGGAAATGACAGGAAGAATAAACATCCTCCTTTTCCACCTCTCCTTGTCCTCCTGTCTTGTTAACACATTCTCGGACACCATAACAGAAACTTTCCCTGTCCATGTTTATCACACAATAAAGCTGCTTCCTCTATTTTGCCTCTATCGTACCTTCAGCACTTATTCTCTACTGTGGTCATTAAAATGAAAAATCACACAGCAAAGAACACAGACAAGCTGAGAAATATTAAGAAACCAAACTAAATTGCCTGTGGGTGTTTTGAGTTATGCGCGTCGGTCCCTCAGCAACAAGTTCAAGTATGCTCAAGGCAACAAAATGTGAAGCAAACAGGCGAAAGAGCAGCTACAGCCTTTCATCTCTCCATCCAGCTCATTAGCTGACAGTTCTCCGTGCTCCAGACACCACCCGCTCCCCCCTGCATTCTAATTACTCTTTTGGAGAAACAGTCAGGAGAGATCGGCAAAATATGGTACACATTCACTAAAAATAATACATTAGGAAAGAAACTCACGAATCACAATGGGCACCGAACCATCTTCACCTCCAATCCCTCAACATCGCTGAACAGACAGTTGGTGGTATCTCAGGGATGCTCAAGTACCAAGAACCACCTCTGATCTTTCAGTTTTAGCTCTAGTTATATCTGCTTGTGCGCTGATAATAATGTAGCACTCATTTTTAAAAGTCATGCCTGTGTTGCTCCACTCAAACAGGTTCACCATTGCCACAAACTGCTGCCACCTTTGCTACATTCTGCTACTATACCTATGATCCTGAGGTCTACAAACCCCTCTTGCTCCAAGGTGAGACTACTTGAACATCTCTGAACAACTCCTACATCTACGACTACTATCTTGAGATCTACATGTTCACGCTTCCTTCTGAATCCTACCTCAACTCCTCTGCACACGCCTACCATCTCGAGATCTTCTGGCCGCTACTCCAGTTGGATCTTACTTTAGCTCTTACATCTCATTTGGCTGCTCCTGCTCATGCATAGTGGACTGCTTCACTACTGACTATGTACAAGATAGGCATTTTCCACTAAAAGTTACATTGAATACAATCATAATTAGTTCACCACTTAAAATTCCTAGCGGTGCAACAGAAAGGTTTTTGCCCCATCATCTGGAGATCATGAGCTTGAACCCCAATGATGCCACAGACATCCACGGCCGAGAGCTTGAGAGAGCAAAAATTGGACCATGCACTCGGAAGGGAGGGAGGGGTGGCTTACTGTCTCCCCTGTCAATTATAGTGACTCTAGCCAATCACAATTGTCTGTGAGCTCAAGCATACGCAGGTGGGCGGACAGCGATCCCCACCCCCTCCCTCAGGGTGTGCTACGCCTCGCCCTAATGCTGCATAAACAGCAGTTTGAAAGGAAGCGTTCGGCCGGAGTCATGCACCTCAGATGGAAGAATGAGATAGGCGTCGCCCTCCCTGGTTGGTAGGTGATGTGAGACGGGGGAGAGCTGTCTGGTGGGTGGAACTTGGTCATGGGGGGACAAGAAAAAAAAAATTGTTTACAACAGCAGATAGAAAAAGATGGGCTTCCTGCTACACAGTAGTTCAACTCTCTTTTATTCCATCAGCAGTTTCTAGATGCAAATGCTTCACATTTACATTTATTCAGTTGGCAGATGCTTTTATCCAAGCTGAGCAGATTAAATTTAAGGTCCTTGCTCAAGGGTCCAGTAGCAGCCTGACATTAGGGTAATTTAAACTAATAACCTTTCGATCAGTATTCCAGAGCCTTACCCATCGAGCCACCTTCAGTGCCTTAAAGCATGCCACAATGAAAGCAAAGGTGATCTTGAGGAACCGTCGCTGCCTCAGAGCAAAGCACATGGAAATAAACCTTAGTGTCAGCAGAAACATGCTCAGTAGTGTAAAGGATGGTGAAAGGCAGACAAACAAATCTCATTTGTCCATTATCAGACCATGTATCTGTTTACTAGCCTGGAGCACTCGGCTCTATCTAAATCTTAACAATGGCTTTTCACAATTCAGTGTTCTCTGTGGCGGAAAGCTTCTGGCTTTCAGTCTTCAAATGCTTCACTGGAAGAAATGTTTATTTTTTTGAAGGAGCATACCTGATGGAAATAGATAGCTCGGGAAAGACAAACGTCTGCACAGCTCATTGGAGCCTTTCAGGTATTTGCTCTCACTCTCTGTCGGAAATGCAGATTCCCCCCTCGGGGCTTTGCATGCTCTCTTTAATGGGCAGATTCATCAGAGTCGGTCCTGTCTCACTGCTCATTCAGGTTAATTGTGTTTCTTCACACATGCGCGCACAGTCCTTCTCAAAGCCAAGCCAATATTTCAGAGGCATGCTGAGATTGTCGAGAGGAGAATTAATAGTTTCAATGAGAACATTGCTGCACATGTCATTTCTTAAAAGTGTTTCAGGTGGATTATTTTTACTACATGTAAAGCTGTCAACAAGTCTAGCTCCTGAAATGTGAATAAACAAGATGTATAGAAAAATAAGCTATTAAATAATTGTCATTACTCTTTATCTTTTCAGCAAGAACATGAGAAACAGTTTTTTCCACAAAGGTAGATCTTTTACCCGAAATGACTTGAACCAATGCATAATTGTTATCTTGTGAATACCTTGGTTCACACCAGCGAGATAATGAAAGCTTAAAGTAGTTTGGATATTTATAACGTGAATGGGATCTGTTTGCAATATTTCATATAAGCTGTGATAAAACGTGTGCTGGAGTTAGTGTGCAGTGTGAGTTAGGCGTCTCTCTTCACAGCAGCATTCCAGACGTTTTTCTGTGCCTTGGCTTTAGGAAATCGATACACTTTCATTCCTGAAGTTCATTCTTGGCCTGAGGGAATATACAATAACTGAACACTGGTCCTAATCTTAATTTAGACATCCTGTCTGAGAGGTCAATTCTTTGCAAGCGTTTAGATCCAGTTTACTGTCAACCAGATATGTACTAGAACAGTGGAGTCATTTCCAGCATTTATGAATAAGCCTATAAAATGATCTATATCGCCAACACCACTACTTCAGTTGCGCTCTGCTGCAGGATCTCTTGGGGCCAAAAACAAGAAGAAAGAAAAAGAACAGACAGACATGGGGCTGAAAGGTCAAGGAAAGCTTCACATGCTGCGGGACAGTCGGCCATGCCATCACCCTGGAGGAAATGTGTGTAGTCACACAGAAAAATGTAATTTGCTCTGAATGTTGGCTCCTCTAGCCTTTGGGGTGCTGGACGTTTCTCCTAAGAGCTTTGGGCATATTGTCCACCATCTGGTGCCTGTCTTCAATCACTGTGCAGGACTGAGAGAAAAGAGCAGGGACGGCCAAATATGACTCACCACGGCTCATCCACCTGCCTTTATTCAGAGCTCAGACAAAGCATCAGATGAGTCTTAAATCATCTGCAAAAGGCACAGTCCACAATCCACACGCCTTCTTAGTACTTAAACTGTAAATTATTCACTTCAGTTATGATTTATGACTTGAAGTTCAGCAGGTCAAGTATTCAGACACTTGGTTATCTTTCAGTGCTAAAACTCTGGTACACGAGAAGCGTTTTTGCACGAAACAATGAGAAAATTACAAATACAACAGACAGATCATCTGAGTCACCACTTTAGTGTACAGCACAATTGTGGCTCTTGTTGAAATGACAAACCTGAAAGTTGGGGAATCTAACTTCCCTGCATTACGATTATGAATCGAGCACTTCCTGATTGTGTTTCTGATTGGTTGGTGAAGGTGAGATACGTCAACACAGTGCGACAGCGATTATATTGTACCTAAACATCTCATCCAATGTACAGAGAACTTGATAATTGGCTCATCAGCCGGAGCGAGAACCTCCTACAGACAATCTGGGAAAAGAAATATGACCGGACGTATATGTTTCTATTCAGACGAACTGCAAACTGCAAAAAAAACAAACAAAAAAAAACAACACAGACTCTCTGCATTATGGAAAAGAACGTGAATAGATTATTTGATATAGCTATAAATATAGAACACAAGAGGTTGAATATGAAGCTCATGAGATAAAGAAAGACCATGTTCAATAACAGGATTGAGGCTGTAACTGTCTGGTCAGGGTCCCTGTTGTTTAAATTAGGCTACTAGTTTGTTCATATTTTGGGAAATAAGACCAACTTAATAGGTTAAAACATCATGGGTAGGTACGAACAAAATAATAACTGGGTGAGCAGGATTTCAAAAACAGTTGGTCCATGTCTATTTGAGGTTAATTATGAGCTGGAGCGATGTAGCTGAGGTTGAGGAACTGTCAGTAGCCATGACTACACCATGATTGCCAAACAGGCCACATTACACTCAGTCCAATATCAAACACATCACATAGAAGCAGATGTACAGATTACAAGAAGAAATAAAACAGCCGTACGTTTGGTAACCCTGCTTTACACATGCCCACTATACCGGCAGCTCCAAGGACAAACCCTGAGGTTGCTGAGAGAGTTAGCGTCTGTCAGCAGGATCACTAACGAGCCTCCATACCCCGACTTTACCCATGGCAACTCCTCTTCTCTCAGAATAACGCTGTACAAAATCCACTAAAAGCAGAAGCAGCAGGCATCTGAACAACCCGTTTCCCCACCATACACCACATGAGGAGAGCAAAACACGTTGGGAGGGAAATAAGTGTGACCTGTAAATCCCTGAGCAGACCTGCTGATGAACAAATGATTCATATTCATAAAGCGAGTTTAATTAGCGCGGCCGGCCAGCGTTTTAATTTACTCTCCTGGTGTACTATGTGGCTAATGAATTACAGATTTGAATTTTTTTTTTTTTGCAGTTCTGATTTAATGAGATTATTCATTAAATGAGAGGAGGAAAAAAAACTGCAGTGTACAAAATTGCAGTTCCTGGTCATTCTAGAAACGATGCGTAATAACGCTAACAAATCAAATTACTGAAAAGCAAATGTGTGCAAATCATAATAATAATAATAAGTTTTAAAAACCACACAAAACAGTTTCTCCCAAAAGGAGAATCTGTTTTCGCATTTGAGCCGTGTAGGTTAGGTGTTCGGTATGAGAACACTCTCATTACAAACATGAAGTCTTAAACATGATTGTAAAGCTGCCACGAGGCTTTATTCCTCCTGGGAAGCGAGCAGGGAAGCTGGTGCTGTCACCGCGTTCATGCAGGAAGCCAGACGAGCCGTATTGTTTGCTCATATTCTGCGTTCAGGCCTCATTGCTCAGGAAATGAATCTCGGCTCCAGTGACAGTATGCAGAACAGAGTTTCAGCTCAAACTCCCAAAATAACCATGCGCGCAGCTAAAAAAGTGTCTCTGCCCCGCCCCATGTCACCCTTTCGCTCTGTACATTTAGACACGACACCATGATGAACCAACACGCTAACAGAGCCCCAGGAGTGGTCGCAGTGAAATAACAAGAAAAACATGCGGAAAAGGAAACAAACAGGCAGCTGATGCACGGGTGGATATCCCCAGCCATGACACACACACACACACACACACACACCAGACGGCCCGCAATATGCTGACTCACACACTCCGTATCGCAGATCAAACATCACCTCCAGCTCATTCTGTGTGTTTGCTCACGGCCAACGAGAGGCCAAAAGCCGGAAGCCAGTTACATTTTAATATGTGAGCGATAATCAAACACCACTGTGTGTTTGTGTGTGTGTGTGTGTGTGTGTGTGTGTGTGTGTGTGTGTGTGTGAGGTAGATGGTGAAGAAAGCAGCTAAATGTACTTTGATATTTCAGACTCAGTGAAGCCGATTTTACACTCGACTGCACAAGACTACTCAGGAAAACCCTCCTTTTCTAAACTTTCTTTAGCTTTATATCACATTGTAGGAAGTCTTAGTGTTTTTTTTAATCTGACAAAACGCCCAAATTAATTCCTCCCACACTTATTGTAGCCTTTAAAAGCGAAATAAAATCTGCACGCTCCGGCAGAGTGAATTCCGTCGTGCTGTCCGAGAGAGCGCTTTACGAGCCACGGGTTGCGCATCGCTGTTCGATCGCGCTCAGCTAGCATCAAGTCAGATCAGAGACGGCGAGGAGGAGTTGAACACGGGGGAAAAACCTCCCGGGTGCTGTTGTAGCCATCTCATTCTCCGTCTGTCAATAATCTATAAGGGGTTTTCGTGCAAATCCGTTTCAGAATCAAAGGTTTGTAATGTAATTAGTGTGTAGCTGTTAATGGAAATGTGGTTAAAAAATAGTAATAGCTACAGAAAAGATGATTCGACTAGTAAGCTTAACAAGTATTCACGCAGTGTGTTAACCTTGTGTGTCCCATGGTGCGTTGAACACATTTCCATTCAGCTTTAAAGCAGAACGTAAACACGCAGGAACGAGCTCGGCCCTACCTTCCTGTAGACGATCATGTTGGGCGAGTCCTGCTCGGGATCAGCCGTCCCGGCCGTCCCCTGCTCCTGCGAGGCCTGAGCCATGCTCTCTGCCGTTTCCCCCTCCACGATGATGTTACTGCAGATCAGGGCCTGAAAATGGAGAAGAGATCAATCACATGGACTGGATCCCGGAGAGCTTTCCAACAACGAAGCGCTTTGAAGCCAACAAATTACCCATCTGCAGCCGTTTGATCGCTGTGAATGCCAACAGATTAACATTTCATAAGCTCGATACAATATGGCGGAGGGGGAGCGGAGCATTATGAGTTTAGACAGACAAAAGCACTGAACATCTGTTACATTTGGACAGTGAGGGAGGAAATAAAAGAAATACATTTGTAAAATATTTAAACAGCACGGATGTCGGTTTTGCTCCGGCCGTCTCGCACACGGTGCACATTCCAGATTTCAGTGTTTCTTTACCAAATTACCCAGATTTCATCACCAGTGGCGCCAGAAACAGCGATCACATGCTGAAAACTGTTAAAGGGAACCGATTCTCCCATTTATTGTTTATTGTAGAGTCACAGAAATGAGCCTTAAGGTCTTAGAATCATCTTTCATTAAATATAACTTATGGAATATTGACTTTAAATTGCGTTTTGTCAGCGAGAGCTGAACTCAAGGAACACTTCAGGACACTTTGTAGCAGGAAAATAATCAACATCTGGGTGGTAACAGTAACTCTGGGTCGTCACGCCACTCCGTCGTTGATGAATTTACTGTAACAGCACGACACAGGATGATTCAATCAGGTCACGCTCCTGTAGCACGTCGCAATTTGAGGTTACGTGAACAAATCTCAGGATCGCTTGGAGAATAATGAAATATAGATTTGGGGGCACACACACACACACACGCACACGCTCACACACACTCACACACACACGCTCACACACACACGTGGTCATCAATATTATTTGATTACCATTTATTTGTGTGTTTATCGACAGCAGGTCTTGATTATAAAGAGTCCAAAAAACCCGCCTAGCGCCTCATCAGCTTCACCGCGATGCATTGAGCAGGAAACGGTGATCCGTAACACTGCGGCACGCCACAACGCTCAGCCAGAACAGGCAGAGTGAGAGATGGTGAGCAGGACAAGGCCAATTTTAGAACAGAATATATATACGTTTTAAAAGCAAACAAGAAAATGAGCGCAATCAGCTAAAGGCAAAAATGCATCGTTTTAACGATGTAACATTTCTACAGGATGAAACTAGTGTTATCTGAAAAAAAGGAAGCCAGCAGAAACATCAGCAGCCGTTTTTCCTCCTCATCCAGCAGGATTTCCTCTAGAGACTGACAATCAATAGGCCAGGATATAAAGCAGGTTTGCAGCTGCTGTTGTGGTCGCTGTCCACTTGTTGTTGTTTTTTTTCCTGTGACATGATTGAGCGACTGTGAGCAACTCCGCGTGTTTATGTCATGGAGGATGTCCGAATTCATGCTTTCATGTGATTTTCACAACAACGTGAGGTCACCTGACATTTCACAGCATATACACATAAATGGTTTTAATTTTCACGACCATAAGAAAAGCTAACGTTTTGAAGTATACTGAATATATTTACACCACAGCGCTGCTCTATTCTGGATTCTGATTGGTCCGAAGGTGTTGATTAATTCTCTGTAACTGCAGCTCTGACATATGAGCAGCTGTGTTTTTGTTTCTGTCTGAGAATGAACAAGCGAGGTTGTCAAGGAACAGCTCTTTATAGCTGCTATAACGTAAGCGAGAACAGGAACAAATATTTTTAACATAAAACGTAACTATAAATGGATAAAAATCATGATGAGCTTTTTCTTTTTTTTTTCACGAAACAAATTGCAATTATTGACAAAATCAGGAAGTGCTTTTTTAGAGAAAAAAATAACTCCTCACGCCGCATCACCCTGCTGTTGATTCTTTTCCTGGAACAGCACGAGGCGCTGCGTTTTATTCCTTACTCACATGACAAAAAGATATACAGCTTTTATCCAGAAGCTAAAGATCTCTCGGTTGTTATAACGTCACCAAGAGACGTGGGCCTTTAAACAACACGTTAGATGCAGAGACGTCATTTAATTTCACTCCTTATGAAATTTCATCGAACATCTTATTGCACGCTTATATTTTAATATGCTAAAAGCACCTGGAGATATTAGATATTGGCAGTATAAGGTGTTATATAAATAAACTGCGTTATTATTGAGTCTCACACGGTCTCGGTTCATGTCTCACCTCATCTTCTGTGTGTTAGTCATGGGCTTATCTGTTAATAAATACAAGCTGGGGCTATGAAGGAATACCCTGGTGTGCGTTCCATCTGTGTGTGTGTGTGTGTGTGTGTGTGTGTGTGTGTGTGTGTGTGATTACCATGAACAGGATTTTTTACATTTTCCTCCAAAGAGAAAATGACTTTCCTCACAGATCATCTATAATGGAAGTCTAAGAGCAGTTCATTTTTGTGTGGTACATATTTTTTTTCCATGCATCTGTCACTCAAACGTCTTTGTAAATAAAATAAGCTCTAACATACCTGCATAATATAACATTTTATTGTAAAAAAGTAAATGGAATAAGAGCTTTGGTTAGACTTCCTCTGATGCCACGTCTCACCGTACATTTTACTGTAATAAAACCGACATATCTTCAAATTTACGCTATATATCAAGTGAAGGACTTTAACAACTGCGCTTTAGAAAAGACTTAGAAATATTTTTTGTATTTTATACCCGAAACTGAAAGGACAAATTATAAAGCTCAAGAATTTAGGAGAAAGACTGAACGAGATCTCGATTTTTGGTACTTATCAATCAGGGAAGGATGTTTTATTTAGCTCTGACTGGGTTTGCTGGTAGTGATGAGCTCCTCAGGTCCAGCTTTATGTTTAGGAGGTTTGTATTTTCCACCAAATCAGTTCGAGATCCGGTGTCTAGTCTTGAAAGTTTGTGTTTCGACAGCCAGAGGATGGTGTGAGGTGGTGTGGTGACCAACAAGACCAACCAAAACTGGGTTCCTGCCATTAAAAGAACAAACAAAACAGAGCTAGTGTAGCTTCCAGTCTGCCAAATCCAAAGAAGAAGAAAAATCAGAGCGGTGAAAGTGGAGATGTTTACAGTGACGTGATGACGGTGCTCTGTGCTGGTTCTCTATCCCGGGAAAAAGCAAACCGGTTCTCAGAAGGTCCGCATGCTGACCCGGCACCAGAACTGGCACCTGGATATGTGGATCAACAGTATCTTGAAGTATCTTGAATTCCGAGCGCTCAGATTAGTACACTTTAATAAATAACATTACGAACTATTTTGTGGTGCAAGTTGTAGCGTGTTGTAGACCCGACGCTCACGTGCCTCAGTGCTCGCAGAACCGAAGCGCTCTCGCTTTCACGTGAAACACTTTCCTAACGAATGCGTTCACGTGCGCACAGATCGTGACCCCTTGAGCTCAGATTTGAATGACTACGCTCAGGTCGGCCATCCTCACCTCCTCTGATACACGGGGTTATACCAGGTCACCTGGACTGCAGGAAGACGCTCCTATTGAGACATTCACACAGTTTGCAGTCTGCTTTGCTTTAAACGTGAAATACGTCCAGATCAGCGCCGTTATTGAGTCGGCTGTTCGTTAATGCAACAGCTTACTTAGACTCATGCCACGTGGTGTCAGATGTTGATGTTGGAGCCCTAAAAATCACCTCAGACTTAAATATTTTCTCAGCACAGGGAATCATGTTGATTTTTCTCACACACACACACCGTGGATGGAGAATGAAGTATGAAACACAGGAGTTATCTTTTAAGAGGAAGAGCCGTTGGAAAGTGGAGCAGTCAGACAGTGTGTGTGTG
>JAQQZX010000020.1:14885525-14904782 GCA_030068355.1 Notoglanidium maculatum | reverse complement strand
TGAAGTATGAAACACAGGAGTTATCTTTTAAGAGGAAGAGCCGTTGGAAAGTGGAGCAGTCAGACAGTGTGTGTGTGTGAGAGAGAGAGAGAGAGAGAGAGAGAGAGAGAGAGAGAGAAATCCCCTGACTGCAGCGACACTCTGGTTCTCAGATTAGACACTACAGTCCCCGCTGGGCTTCCAAGCAGCAGCTGTCTGTTCCCTGTGTGTGTGTGTGTGTGTGTGTGTGTGTGTGTGTGTGTGTGTGTGTGTGTGTGTGTGTGTGTGTGTTTGTAATCAAGTGCTTAACATGACAGTAAGGAATCGGTTTTTTCCTCCTTCATCCGCTGCTACATATTGTCAGTAAATCTCCACAGATGTAGCCCGTGTTGTCGAATGACCGCTGTACTGTATAAATATACATTTAAATAAATTCATTAAAATTGAATCCTTTTCGAATTTAGCATTTTAGAATTAACGTGAAAAACTAAGGAGTCCGTTTCATCTGTATCATTAAAAAAAAGTCTGAATTTAACATTGGACAAATTTTCCCTAATTAAAACAGGATGATTTTTAAAATCCAACTGACGCTAGTGACATCACACCGAGGCGACCAATCAACAGCCTTGCTTTAAACACAACCACAGAGCAGGGCCACACTGCCGCGCGCTCTTCTCTCCTTCCATCATTTCATTCTTTTTTTCTCTTCCTTTCACTTTTACCTTTTGATTTTCCCATCTTTATGTCGTCTCTCTCCCTCTCTCCATTAAACGTCCTTCCTTCCTCCTTTTCTCCGTCTGCTTCATGTGCATTTTTCCTCCTCTTTTCACTCGGCCTTCTCTGTCTCACGCTCTGCTCTCCCTCTTTGTAACTCTCTTTCATCCTTTTGTTCTTCTTCTCTTTCATTCCCTCCCAATATTTCTTTCTTTATCCATCTTTTTCTGCTCTTGTTTCTGATTTTCTGCCCAATTCTTCCTTCCTTTTCTGTTTCTTTCTCTTCCTTTCTTTCTTCTTTACTCTTCTTAAATCACAAAAATTTCAAAAATGAAATGATTTTATTTGTTAATGATTAAAACAGCAGTTTTTCATCCGTGTATAATATTACATATATTATGTATAATGTATAAAATGTATATTATGTATAATATTAAATATTAATATTTCACATATAATATTGTGAAACAAATTGCAGCTATAAACTCTCCATATTTTTACTTTCTCTTCATTCCTTCCATCTTTCTTTCTCTTCCAGCTGAATGTTATTCTCTCACCTTTTTCTTTTCCCCCTTCTCTCTCTCTCTCCCTGTCTTTTTTTCTTTCTCTTCCTTCCTTCCATCCTTCTTTCTTTCATTCTTCCTTCCTTCCTGCTTCATGTCAATACTTTCTCTTCCCTTCCCTCATCTTTTTATTTTCCCCCCCATATTTATTTCTCTCGCTTCCTCCTTGTTGTTTTTCTTTCTCTTCTTTCCATATGTTTCATCCTCTTTCTGCTTCACATGCATTTTCCCTCCTCCTTTGAATCACTCTTTTATTCTGTCTTTATTTCTCTTCTCTCACTTCTTTTCCTTCTATCCTTCCCATCCTGACATCAGCTCCTTGCACACAGCGAGTATTTCTTCCAGAAATCCTGTTCTTACTTTGATATGGTGTGTTAGTGCTGCAGCTACACCGGCTTTAGGAAGGTGAAGTATATTTGAGTTCAAAGCTGGGGAGAGTGAGAGAGAGAGAGAGCGAGAGCGAGAGAGAGGGAAACGGAGGGAAAGGAGAAGATGTGATGTGAGCGCTGGAGTGCGAAGCTCTTGACTGTGATGTGGTGCACCTGCAGACAGATGTGCTGCTATTCACAGAAACAGCTGCATTCACACTGTGATCTCGTCTCAACACGATCGAGCCAAACGAATCCTGAGACTGGGAAAGACACCCCTTTCTCTCTCTCTCTTTCTCTCTCTCTCCTCCATCCTTCCTGCACAAGAAGCAATAATAACACGAGAGCTTCAACCTCAAATCAGACATTAGAGCAGGTCATGACCCTGAAACCTGAGGTGTCACCTGATGCCAAATGCTCACAGCCTGCAGTTCAACATGCGCGCGCACACACACACACACACACAGTCCCTTCCATATCCATCACTCAACTCCTTTCATGAACAGCTGGAAGTGTTCATTACCTTAGCAACAAATTCCTGCCGTGTGCACTTCCTCCTCCGAGCTCGATCTCACCTCCTTAGCAACCAGATAAGCGCAGGTTCATGGTGAAAAAGACGGGATGAGGAGGAGAGGACGGAGAGCCGTAGTTCCACTCGCTGTAGGATGAGGACAGCTGCGGCAGTCTTCCCTCCCTCCCTCTCTGTATCTCTCTCTCTCTCGCTCTCGCTCACTGTATCTCTCTTCTCCTCCTTCTTCTCTCACTCAGGACGGACGGATGGTAGCGTGGGTGTCCGCTGTGTCGAGTATAGAGTGGTCAGGTAGAGTGGGAAGATCCTGGCGTGTGTGCAGCTGGATGCATGCGAGTCTGAGAGTGTATCAGAGCGAGAGAGAGAGAGAAAGAGAGAGATAGAGCGAGGGAGGGAGAGAGAGCTAAAGAGGGAGGTGTAGAGAAGCTGGTGGCTGGGTGGAGAGATTCAGAGAATCCCTAGGCTCATCTGGAGAACAATTGGGAAACATTTATTAGAAAGCATAACAGAGAACGAGAGAGAGAGGGAGACGTGGGGCAAACAAATGGGCAAACTGGAGTGCATTTTAAACCTGATGTCCTTGGAGTAATCTCGCTTTTCTCCATCTTTTTCTCCCACGTCAGCTCATCTTACAGCTCGAGATTAGCTGAGTGAATTACACTGGAGCTCTTTAAGGCAGTTAACGAACACAAAACAGCCATGAAACAATCCATCATCCATACACAGTATACAGGAGGGAAAAATATACATATAAACATAAACATAAATGATTTAGTGTTGAGTTTAACTCTGAACCAGTCCGACTCTGTCCCAGGTCTAGAGCTCTTGTTCAGGATAACAACATAAAGCAGTAACGCTAACCAGTTGTAGCTCCTCAGTAAAGTCCAATAAAGCTAAAAGCTACCTGAACATTAACATTGTGCTAGTCAGGGATGTAGAGAGTAGCGGCGTTGATACAGACCCCTTTACGACCATAGACCATGTTCGCTGAGCTGCATCAGTGAACGTTCTTGAACTTTACTTGAGCCACGGCTTTTTTTTCCATCACCTGGCTCGCAGTTTGACTTTACTCAGCACCATTTTCCCACAACTCATTAACTTTGGTCCATACGAGAGACGCAACATGCAAATCTGACAATTACTTATAAACATAAGCACTGACGCCGCCCACCAGTGACATCACATGAAATAAAACAATTAACACCACATCGCATGCATTACATACTTTATGAGGATTTTGTTCATATGTTTTAAAGTTGTTTTTCATCTACTTTGGTCGGTCATATTTCAACAAATTTAAAACCATAAGTATTAAAATATTACAGAACGCATCGCTTCCGAGTGGTGCAACAGAAAAACAAAGACCGCAAGTTCGAATCCCGACGACGCCACAGCCAACTGTGACCAAGAGACCAGAAATCTGCTGTGCTGTCTTGGTGGGAGGGGCTTAGTCTCTCACCCCTGTCAATCACAGCGACGCTAACCAACCGTGGGCTTTTACGAGCTCGTGTATGCGGAAGAGGGCAGATAGCACTTTCCTCAGTGTGTTAGAAACATCAGTTTATCTTCATCAAAAGATGCAGTTGGTTGGTTTCACATGTCTCAGAGGACCCACGTGAAAGTCTTCCCTCGTCCTGGGTCGGTAGCTGTCGTACGTGGTATGATGAGGCGGAGCTGACCGGCGCGTGGGAAACGGCCATGACTAAATTAGGCAGAAAATCGGGTAGAAAAAAGAAGAATGCACTGTAATACACAACACAATCACAGCGGAAGGTTTTGCAGTTTCCGTATGCCATCAGACTCACGTGACTACGCTTCACCATAGTGACGTTTCAGGCCAAGCTTTCCTCCTGTCGTGTGGAACTGGTGTTTCACAGATGTAGAAAGTTGTGGGTGAATTGTAATTAGAACTCTGTAATGAAGTGAAAATGAAACTTGGATGTAATCCAAGACAACACACATTTATGACTTTTATAAAATTATGATCATTTTGTTGTATTAAAGTGAGGAATAACATGACCGACCCTGCGTTCATGCAAAAATAATCCACACGGGGGTGGAGTTATCGGATCAACACGGAGCTTTACATCACACTGACTGCCAACGATTACAACGTTTAATTTGTTAACAAAAGACGTGTCGCACATTTTAGCCGTTTATAGTTAGATTTATTGAGTTAGTTTCTGTTCTAATTCGCATTATAGCTGCGATAAACAGTTCTCCTCTCACCAGCCTCGTGTTCCTCCTCTCTCTCCGTCTCAAAAACCCCAGCTTGTCATTTTACCAAGAAACCAGAAATTCTGAAAACTGGGACATTTTACAAAAGCACTGAAACTGGAGACTCCTTCCCTAAAAGTTTTGCTTCCTAACAAAAACATCACATCAACGACTACACACACTTTTGATCCCTTTAGGTGGAGCGTCCTCCTGTGAACAGGCTGTTACTATAGAGACCTATATAAATAACGTATTAGACCGAGCGTGTTAATGTTAATATACAGCTGTGATGTGCAGCTGCGCTACTGTCAGAGCTGCTGTTCTAGAAAACTAATCAACACCTTCTGAATCCTGTGGGAGAAACAGATGCAGAGCTTCATTTAAGAACACCTGATTTACATGTTAATGAAAGTGAGCAACTAAAATTGGGTTTAAACTGAGCTGCCCCTCCGACTTCCTTTTTAAGTGAATTAAGGGTAAACAGATTTTCTGCTCACACACACACACACACACACACACACACACACACACACACACACTACACTTTAGTACGCTAGAAAAACCAGAAACCGTTCCATTAACACTGATTTAAAGTTACATCTTGTTCCGTAAGGTTTCAGGGGAATACAGTCTGCGAACAGGAGTGAGAACGCTGATGCAGTGATGACAATAATGACATGCAGCTCGCTCTCAGGAGACAGCTGGACCTCCACAGCGCTGACGAAGCTGCGCTTTCTGATCCGCCCGTTTTCCACATCCACTTCACAGACTCGGAGAGGCTTTACACCACCCTACACACCCACACGTCAGTACTTGGGGAGTTAAAAGCATTTATCTTCTTTTCTCCTCAGGTTCAGGCGACAGGAAATGACGCAAGGCGAAATGGAATGCGTAAACCGAGCACCTGCACGGCTCACGGCCTCGGTGACGTGACTCACGTATGCAAACAACGTCGTAAAAACATCGTAACAGATTAGCACAGTGCGACTGAGCGTGTGAGCGAGGAGATAAGAGCCGCTAAACAAACACCTCAGACAGGATCAGCTCGCTTTGATGAGGAAATTACGTACATCATGTTGCACTACATAAACACGGGTCTGGGAGGTCAGCGTCATGGTTTTGTTTTTGTTTCCCTTCCAGCTAGGCAGCAGCTGGCCCAGCTAACACTTAAGGCAACTTATTTAAAAAAAAGTTGGAGAAGTTTAAGTTTAAACACTATGGGAGTCGCAATCACTTAAATCTGAAAATCTACAAACAAACGTCTCGTTCTCGTCGTCTTTCTGCCCTCATCCGCTCTTTAATGATGTTAATCCTGGACATTAATGTTAACGTTAAATGAATTGAGTGTGCGAAAGTTTGCATCCGGTTTATTTCCTTGTTGTAAAAGTGAACAGTTTAGTTGTAAAAGAGTTTCATTTAACAATCCTCATGTTTAATGGTTAAATCAGACTTCTGTTGAATTCAGGATTCTGATTGGTCAGATGATGCTGCCGTTATCGTTTCTATAGCAACCGATCAATGACGGGAACTTGAACTGAGGAAAATCGACGTAAACGTTTGAAAAATCCGTGTAATCGTTCAGAGGTAACGCTGTAACTAAGGTTTCTTCTTTGTGGTTTTTCAGTAACATGACGAGCTGCATTTTTAATTTTTTTTTTGTCTTAGTAACGTCAAGAGCGGAAAAAAGAGAGACTGGTGAGGGAACGACCGCTTATAGCTGCTACGGAGAACAGGAACTAACGTGTCTTTTGACGTTCCACAACATTAAATAAAACTATAAATGGATGAAACGGGATGTGTTTTGAAAAATGTTAATTGTCGGCATATTTGTCGTTTTTGAGGAAATCACTTCTCGATATGCTGTTATAGAAAAGTGATCAACGTCAGGGTGGTAACAGTCACTTACACTGCCTTCTTGTGTTGCTGTAGGGAGAATTCAAGATCCTGAACGTGATCACTTTTTCTTTCATTTCTTTTTTTAAAATCTCAGAATGATTAGTTATTGGCGTTTGCACACTTCACTGGCTCTTTATTTTAAAAAATTCAGCCTACTTTTATAATCACTGACATTAGGAGATCAAAAATAGCATGAAAGCAGCGTTAAGCCTCAAAAGCTTCTGTCAGATAAAACCTGCGAATTTCCCAGAGCTCGAGTGTAAACATTTGGACCTGTTGCTGGATTTTCATATTGTGAAACGACAAGATTGAAAGCCTGAAATGGTAGGAAATCTCATTTCACTGATCCCCGTCATTATTGCCTCATTGTAGCAGGTGAAGCGGATTCATTATAACGAAACCCAATTTTCTGGTCGTGTGCCGTGATGCTAAATTGGACCCCGAAATGGGCTTCGTCTCGCAGAAAATGTGCCGCATGATGCAAAGCGATCTGGTTATTTTATCTGTAACCAAGCTGTCATGGAGACAGATTTAGGCAAGCGCACTCATTAGTTTATTTGTGGCGCATGATATAATAGGCCCGAGTGTGTTGTGTTAAGAAATGGGAGCAGTTACGCGGTAATTCACTCTAAAATATCTTCCAGCTCAGAGTAGGCTTATTTTAACCGGGTACGGGTAAACCATGTGACCGGGGTTGCCAGGAAGGGTCAATAAAACCAAACCAATCCCTGAACATTTATTTATTTAACATTGTATTGCACAAATACAAAAGCATGAAATCCTATTAATATAATATAGTTTTCCCAAAATATTTCTTTCCCCAAGGTCCTAATATGAAGTTGTTTTATTACATAAAAACACCACTTAATGCATTTATACAGGAAGTCCTCTATTTTTAGTTTGTATGCTTTTACTGTACTCAAAATGCTTCATTTGAAGTGACGCAACATTCCACTCCGCCTGCCCATGACCTCTGACCCCATCTGACCCTAAATGTACGCATCAGTGGACATGACCAGAGCGAGTCTAGGCAGTCGTCTATTGTGTTTGAGCAGACCCATAAGACAGCGTTTGTGTGTAGTATTATGAACTCTAAGTATTATGTTATATTGTAGAAGTTGTGTTTAAGTAGTACCTGACATTTGAAATGTGTTATTACATTCTGATTTCCAGTCTATTGTAGTGACCTCTACAGTAAGGACTGACGTTATGCTGTCTTGTGATCAGGGTAAGTTAGATATCTGTGATTTATTTTTTTCCACCACGCTGAAGAAAAAGATGAGGTGTTAGACTGTAGACATTATTGGGGGTCAAGCAGTCAAGCCACTGTGCTTCTCACGTCTTATAGAAGAGCGCGTATCTTCCTTTCCACTGCCAGTGGTGTCTACGGCAGCCCATAGAACCGTACGGTAAAAAGGTTTGAAATTTGGTGCACTGACTCTAGACAGTCTCCTGATACTTTTCACCAATTTTGCACCTGATGAGTCAGTGCTGATCGTGATGGCTTGTTTTGTGAAAGTGTACTGGCTTTCCACCAGAGTAGCTTTGCTGTAATGATTTTTCAAGCAGTTATGAGATTTTATGGATTTATCGATGAATGTGAATCTGACAGAGGGATTTCACGAGCTGTTGTTTATTCCAACCGGATGCAGTTTGAGTTTTTAGTCCATGGGCTTAAATACAGCAAGTGATTGGTGATAAAATAGTCATTGAAATTTGGAACGTTAAGACCAGCTAGTTTGGGTTTTTCTAATGTTGATGGTTTGATTCGGTGTTTGTTTGTTTTTTTCTTTCCAGGAGAATTTCGTTAGGATTGTATTTAGAGAGAACAACACCAGAAGAGAAGTGACAGGAGTCATAGCGAATAAGTAGTTAGTTAGTTAGGGGGATAATTATTATTTTAACAGGCCCTTGAGGGAATGCGGGAGTCTGTTCTAACTTTAATAGTCTGAAGCAGTTAAGTTTATAAAGATCTTTGGTGTTGGATGAGATATAGACATATACCTAAATATTTGATAGTTATTTAACAGAAAGAGATCCGGCACCAGCATCCCATTGGCGTGTGAATAATGGTAGGGATTGTGATTTCAACTAGTTGATAGAGTAGCCAGACTCTTTACTATAACTGTCAGTTAGGGTGTGTACTGATGGCAAGGAAGTAGTTGGGTTGGTTATATAAATAATAATTATATGTCCGCAGCAGAGAGGCTAATTTCGTGATCAAGCTTGGCTCTTGATCTCTTGTATGTTGTGATTTTGTCTGATAGAAGCGGCTAATGGAAGTGGTGATAATGGACATCCTTGTCCCTCTTTGCAACAGAAAGGGCTGTGAAATTAGTCCTTTGGTGGTTACTGAAGCAGAGGGTGTGTTATATAGGATTCTGCTCCAGATACAATATTGTCCAAAACCAAAATGCTCGAGTGGAAAAAAGAGACAGCTCGGTTTCGGTCAAAAGCCTTTTCTGCATCTGAAGTTGTGATGATGGTTGGAGGGTGTGGCTGGGTGCATGAGGATGAATCGACTAGATAAATTATATTAAACAGCCTGCTCGTATTTCCTGACATGCCTCCCTTTGGTAAAGAATGCCCGATCAGGGTGAACTAGAGATTACGGATTCCAGTCCAGTGTTCCTTTAATGAGGAAATGATGAGCATTTCCAATAACATTTTATTAAACAGAGGTAAAACAAGTGGCAAAAACTTTATAAATGGTGATTTATAGTTAATAAGGTTACAGGTGTTTCTAGCGCATCTGATTGAATTTTATCTGGAAGATTTGGAAGAGAGATATTCCTCAAGAAAATAGTGATTTCATCCTGCGATTTCCTCTTGATGACTGATCATGGGAATTATTTCCTGAAGAGTCCAGAACAGGTGTGATTATGGATTATTATTATTATTCAATAGAAGTTTTGTTGACAAATTTGAATTGTTCTTGTTTTAGTTTTAAGAATGCAATTTCTGTTTGGTGGTTTATGATGTTGACCTCCATACAGGCTTTTTGGAGTTCTTTAAGAGTTTGTTCTAGTTTGGAGTCTAGACTTGTGCACTTCATTTTCTTTTTGAGCATCTTGTTTTTCTTGTGCATGCAATAAGATATGATTTTCCATCTCATCACAGCTTTGGCTGTTTCCCCACGGTGTACATGATGCTTCAGGTGGGCCATTATTTTCTATGGAAGATCCGCATTTCTGGTTGAAGTACGTTATGAATGTTTTGTCTCTGAGCAGTAGGTACTGAAGTGCCATCTGGGGGGGGAAATGGGAGAATGTGGAAGAAAAGAAAAAAAAGAAAGGGGAGAGATAGTAATAGGAGTACGGTCTGAGGTTGCAGTACTATGTATATCAGGTTTTAATATCATATAGGTGAGAATAGTTTGTTAGAAAGTAATCAATAGTAGGATTTATGACGGGCTGTAAAATGTGTAATCCTGTTTGCCTGGGTGATGAAACCTCCAGATATCCACCAGCCCACAGTCAGATGCATATTGTTTAATTATAGATAGTGAGTGATCTGGTTTGAGAGATTGGATTGGAAGAGCAGTCAAGGAGTGGGTTAAATAGCGTATTAAAAATCACCACCAATTACAAGGAAAGTTGTATTCAATCTTGGCCTCACACAAGGAGGAAAACGTGCTAATCGTGTCATAACGGTCAGTGGTATTGTCAAATATAATGTTGCATTGCTTCCTTATGAATTAAATTCAGTGGAAGCCTGGGTTTTACACCCAATAATTTACAACTGCTAATGCTGGCTAGTTAGCAAAGCTTTACACATCTAACATCAGACATGTGAGGCAGTTGTGTGACATCAGCAATGTCCCATGATGAAAAGGTTAAAGGGCAGAAAGGAGTCAGAAATTCAGGTATCATCCCTGTTAATTTTAAACAGGTTAACGCCACATGAACGTAGCACTGCATTTGACGTTATTTATATTATTTATATTTACAGAAGTAAATCCTTTTCCTAAAGTATCTTTCACTCCGTTCTGAACTTGCCAAGGAGCGGTCACGTATAGCGAAGTCGTTTTCTTTGAGAGATCCACTTGGCTGATTTCTACGCTACAAGTTCACGCTCACGTGTTTGGTTTTACAGTTTTACAGACTTTACTTTTGGTCACAAGCAACAAAAATGGTCAAAGGATGCATGCAGAGATTTTTAAATACTGAATGGAATATAAATGCGGACTTCACGTCTTTTATTCTTCTAAGACAGGCTTTGTGGTTTCTTTGATTTTCACAAATTTTTTTCTATTTTTCAATTTTTTTCATCTACTCTCTGTGTTTTTTCTTTGCAGTGCCGTAAAAAGTCTCTGGTTTCTGTTTTAGGGTGTGAGAGCTGGTTTCCTGACTGCGTGAGTGTTTCGGCCTGTTTCGCTTTTCATGTCTTGAGTAAAGTGAACGTGTTGCGTTTTCAGTCATTAGACACCTTAACGAGGCCCATTTAAATGTGCCGCAGCACTTCAGCGGGGACACAAACTTTTGAGTTCCTGATAGAGACCTGGTTGTAATATTAAAGTTGTATGTAATAACTGTGGACATGGAGTTCAACGCCAACGCCGCTATCCGTTGTATGCAGAAGCGGAAAGTTTAATTTCCCAAAAATTCCATTTTTTTAACACCAGAGCAAAACATTTAGGCCAAGAGCAAGGTCGGGCTTGTAAGGCTAGTCTCGGAGTTTGATAAACATATTAAGATCCACACTAATTATTTCTGTGTAGTTAGGAAAGAGACGACGTGCAACGAAGGTTAAATATCATTTTCATCTTTGCACTTAAAAATGATTCGTCAGGTTGGACTGAAATAAACGGAATTAGGTTACAGATCTAAATTACAACATAAAAGCTTCGTCAAATTTATACAATGAAAGTGTGTTTCGATGTCAGGCAAGGTGGATGCTGGCCAAGTTCCCAATCTGAAATTCCAAGTTGAATGAGCATTCCATTGCGCTTTCCTATGTTGGAGTTCCCGGGTTCGGAGTACAAACAGGCGCTTGTCGTAGGGGGTTGTATGAGGCGTGGCTACACAAGCTGATCGTTAGTACATCGTATGATTATAAGCGTATGTAGCTGTGCTAATGACCAACTTTACACACACCTCTCTCCATTCTCTCTCTCTCTCACACACACACACACCCACCCATGACCGAGTGCCTCCATCAGCCCTTTAACGCCAAGCCACATTAAGAATTCACAGCGTGGAGGAGACAGGAAATGGAGGCCCTGAGAACCTGCTGCATGCCTGAAAGGCAGATGTGCGCACGAGACGAAAGAACGTTGCATTCCTTTAATCTGATTTATGGTAAAGTGATGAAATTACGCTGGCAGTAATTCAGTGATGAACGCTGGCTCGCTATCGATATGTTTTTCTCACAGAATGGTTTCATACCAACGTTAGCATCATTTAAAGACTGTTTAATATTTAATATCTTCGGGATATTCATGAGTATAGCAGAATTATTTTCATCAACGTGATCATCTCGCATAACTTTATGAAATAAAAATAAAACCGAAATACGTTTGTCCACACATTGTTCAGCACTCTCCATTCTGATTGGTCAGGTGTTGATTAGTTTTCTAATCAGACAGTCGGGCAGCTGCACAATACAGGTTTATATACATTTTCCTATAACAGCATGTCCTGAACACATGTTGTTGTACTTTTTATCCATTTATAGCTACATTTAACATTGTGGAACAAAAGCAAGCTACTGTAGTTCCTCCGGTCGTTCCCTTTTCTTTAATGCTCTTGCCAAAAATAAGACACAGAAATAAATAAATAAATAAATAAAAGGCACCTTGTCATGCTACCAAGAAACCTCAAAGTCTAAACTTCTGTCCTGAAGATGCCAGAAAACTTAAAGTTACAGCTTTACCCCTGACACTGGAGACTCCTTCCATAACTGCTAAACATCGCCTTTCAGAAAACTCCACCATATCAATCACACATCTCCGTGTATGTGGAGCTCCCACTGTGCAAATCCTTGTGAACGCGCTGTTCCTATAGCAACTATAACAGGTTGGAACAAGTGCATTAATATGCTAAATTGTTAGGTCAACACCTCCTGACCAATCAGAAGCAGCCTGAGCTGGTCCTATTTGCATCTGCTAGCTATGGATTTCTCTCCAGGCATCGACAGATTCAGGACAAATCACATCGAGTCACGTGGCGAATTTTCACGGTTCATTTGAGACCCGATTCAGGACAGATGTGTCTGGTCCACTCCAAAGGTTTAGTGATGTTCCTTTAGGAGCAAAAGCGGCGAGCAGCTCGATATCTAATGCTCATGCCGTGTCCCGTCGCTGAAAGCTTTCCAGTTCACTCTCGATCCGTGCACTCAAGCCTCACACGCTTCCTGTTCCATTAAGCCCTGCCGCACATCGGTCGGCTTTTCAAGCCCACTTACCCTGTTTATAGACGACCATCAGTCACGGCATGATGCTGCAGATTGCTCTTTCATAGCCACCTTAGATCCTGAAGGTCAGGAATTTGTTAAGACGAGTGAAAACGGGTGAATGGGACAATATTTTTTCTTTAAAGAAATAAATAATAAAAACAGATGAATTAGCATTATTAATAACATCAAGATTCAAGAAACTTTAGTGTCTTTCACATAATGATAAATAGTTTGCGGATAGGGGCTCACAAGCAACAGGGAAAAATACAGGACGTTAAAACAAAACTCCATAAATAAATATGAGCAGATGTGCACAGCTGCATTAAGAACATGGTGAGTCTGTTTGGTCTTGTTTAAAATGGATATCGCAGCGTGATTGGAGGAGTTTCTCCAAGTTCTCGGAGTGGAGGTGCTCTGAAGCGGAGTAGCTGTAAGGAGGTGTGAAGGGTGCTTACTGATGAAATCTGCCTTTCTTTTTCCAGCACGACTGTAGAGGTCTGAGAGCTGGATTGGAGTGGGTCTGGTTGCATGCCTGATGATTCTTGAGGATTTATTTTCTTGCTTTTCACAGGGAGGAAGTTGAGGACTGATTCAGAGTGTGACCGGTGTACTGCTGTTAAAATGTCCTGCCTGACTTTAAACCCTCTCACGGCCTCCTCAGGAGAAACACGCGTTTCTGTAGCCCTGTTTACATGTTGCATGAAGGACAGGTTGTGGTTGAGCTCAGTGCCCAGGCTGGATCTGGACCTGTTGCACCACCTGCCCCTGCTGCCCGAGTGGCCCAGAGTGAAGGTGAGGGGTGTCAGGTGCCCGGCTGTAAACGCAGCTCTTCGGCCTTACCGATGTACAGTTTCAGGGAGCTCTCTTGGTACCAGAGGACTATAGTGTCCACATATTGCCTCAGGTGAGGACAGCAAACACTTGCGGACCACCAAGGCCATGTCATCAGCATATTTAAAAATCTATGTATCAGAACTGATGTTTTCGATGTAACCGATTATGGACAAGAACCAACAAGACGTAATCAATGCAGCATTGTATAAAAAATGATCATTTTTTAAAAATATTCTGATTCTGTGGTGATTTTTATTCAGCGTAATTAAGTGTCAATCCCCCCCGTCCCGCTTCGGTTAACATCTGAGACACACCTGTGCAATGGTCAATAATGATAGATGTCAATCAGATTATCGGTCAGTCAGACCGTCTTTTTCAGGTTTCCATGGTTTCATCAATCACAGCAACTCACGCAGTCCCTGAAGCAGCAAAGCATCCCCACGCCATCACACTACCCCCACCATGTTTCACTGTTCGCATGATGACTGTATTGTGGAATGCCGAGTGAGCTTTACACCAGATATCTTCCCTCCACAGAACATTATCCCCAAAAGGCTTGGAGGTTTTCAGGGTGGGTTTATGTTGGTAAATATGTTCCTCTTGGTTTGCAGTTGTTTTTGCTTTGCAACTCTCCCATGGACATTATTTTTGCCCAGTCGCTTTTGAGTCATGCACCATGCTTTTGCACCTTCTGAGTCATTGATGCACTTTTGGGGGTATTTTGTTCTGGGAAGGTTCACCACTGTTCCGAGTATTCTCCACTTGAAGTTAATGGCTCTGGCTGTGGTTCGATGGAGGCCCAGAGCTTTAGAACGGTGCTTTGTAAACCCTTCCCGGACCGAAATATTTCAAATACTGATCAACTCATCTCTTCTGGAATGTCCTTTGAGCGCGGCACAGTGCGCTGCTTGTTGAGACCTCCTATCCTTCTTCGCATTGCTGGAACTGTTCTATGTAAGTCCACTCACTTAGCTTCGTTGGGGCTGGCGGTAATCCAGCCTGCGTGTGTCTACACTAACTGAACCCAATTATCAATTTAATGAGGTTGGACCTGCTAACCAAGAGGGGCACATTTACTATTCCACGCAGCAGCTCGTCGTGTTGGAGAACCTTTTTCCCATTCAAGCGAGCGTAAAGCCAAGACGTTGCATGTAAGCGCAGTGTTGGCCTCCGGAGGAGGTGCTCAGCGTGCTGTGCTGTTCAGAGGGTTACTGACGGACTCGGAGGAGGATCAGCAGGAGAACAGCCGCAGCACTCGCCCATCAGCGCCTCCTCGGCTGATTACTCGCTGCGACACGCAATTATCCTGCTGCTGATGGAAAAGAAACACACATGATCTCACACACGTCTGGTGGAAAGGATGGAATGAGGGGAGAGTGTGAGTGCAGTGACGAGTATTTCGCAAGAAAACACCAGGAGACGTCACGTGACATTTCACCTACGAATATAAATTAATTTATTGGCCCAGAAAGCAACGGCAGTACACCTTACGGAGCAGGCGGCAAGCAACAGGCTATTTCATTTTCCGTTTCCACGTCATGAAAAATTACAGCACCTCAAATTTTTTTTTTTTTTGGTCATTTATTTACGAAAATGTTATAATACTGTAATGATGACTGGGAAATTTGTTCTTTAAACCTCTACACTTTACAAATAAAATGAACAGAATAATGTAAACAATACTTCTTGTTAAATATATAATGCTTCATTGTTTTTTGTTTTTGTCTTTTTTTATTCGTTTTTAAGAAATGTGCACATCATTGAAGTGAAACACGACTCCCGTTTCGAAACACGTCTAAATCCGGAGAAGGCTCGAGGGCTCGGTGGACCGTCTTCTCCCTGTCGCGCGTGATGACGCACGCGAGGAACGGCGGTGACTGATAAGACGTCTACGTTATGAGGCTCCATCAACTGTTAACATAGCAATAATAATAAATCTATACAAAAAAAAAATTACAGTGCAAAGAAAATGTAACACTTACTGGGAAAAAAAAAAAAAAAAAAAAAAAAAAAAAAAAAAAATATATTTAACATTCACATTCAAAGAAATCTGAAGTGGAATATTGAACATGGTGAAGAGTGAACAATAATTATGGATCTTAAAAGCTGACAAAAGTATTCAAATATAATTTTTTTTACATTTGAATTACATACCATCCTTTATTTTGGGTTTTAAGGAAAAAAAGAAAAAAAACTAAAGAAAGAAAAACGAATCTCAACAATTAGCTCTCAACCCCAACAGCGCCACCAACAGGTCTACTCCTGCTTTTTACTAATACACTACTCCAAACAGGAAGGAAGCTGTTGAAGAAAATACTTTGCTGACCTTGCTGTGACCTTGACCCTGTCTGGATCATCTCCAAAATCTAATCTTCAGGTTCGATGATAATTCCATGTAAAATCTACAAATAATCCACGAACACACGAACAATCGGAAAACATGACTCTTCCACCACCTAGTGGCAGAGGCATGCAAATCTTAGGGAAATTAGCCCATGGGTGAAGCATCCAGGAGTCCCAGAAAAAAAGTAGTGGCATTTAGGCAAATCGCACTCGTCTCTCGCGTTCACGTCCATCAAGAATGAAATGGAATCAAAACGTTAGACTGGAACCATACGGACCCATCACAGCTTTACGTTCTACTGAAACGGCCGACTCGGGCAAAAACTGTTTACCAGCAAGCTAAAGTTAGTGCAGTGTAACTAGCCAGAACGCTACTTAAATAGTTCCGCTAAACATCCAGTGTTTACCTTGCTGTTTGAGTAGAACATAAGTTAGTTCGACTGCTTTTACTTTTCACCCTTGACCCAATTTAAATAACCTGTAGCTTTAATATTTAAATTTTGGAGTATTTTTTAATCGCAAAACCCCAACCTGTCGCTTTAATGATGCGTTTTTAAAGACAAACCAAAGTTCAAAACAAAGCTGGTGAAAACTGGTGGTGAAATGCAGCGCACGTCGGGAAAAATGACACGTGTACATCGTTCAAAATTCATATTCAAACTATTTTTTGTCAGCGTTCAAGTTCCACAGAACAGGAGCTCTTATTGAAAACCTTCCTGAAAGTGTAAAAGGAGAAGCACGACTCGATATCGTTAACTCGCTCAGGCACGCGGGCTCTAGATTCTCTATAATGTACAAACCTGAAGTTTTTAGGGCTTTTAGGGTTCTACGTGACTCGTTCATTTAGCTGCTGGTAGCCGGAAATGATTCAACCGTCCAAACGATTCAGATGATTCTTAGAACAGAATCATAAATCTCCATTCACTGCTGAATATTACTTTTTTTTTTTCTAGAGTTGCTTGTGAACTTTTTGAGCTCAGAACAGCCCCGTGTGCGCGTGTGCGCGCGCGCGTGCGTGTGTGTGTGTGTGTGTGTGTGTGTGTACTTACTGCAGTATCGGGTCATTAACACACCTGATGGTGGGCGTGTCTCTCAGACTGATGAGAGAAAGCCCAGTGCTCAGAGTCCGGAGCCCGAGGCTGTAACCGCTCGGCCGTATCGTTTATCGGCTGATTAAAGCCCTTCCTCTGAGCAGGCACTCCGGTTTGTTCCAGATTTCCACTAGGAAACTCAGCGCTGATGTAATACTGACATAATCTACTTCCTGTGCTGATCGGTTTCCTCCTTCAGAATAAATCCCTAACTGAATAACTCTCTCACTCACACACTGAGCCTGAGCTTGAGCTCTGATTCCATTAACACAAATATAAAAGAAGGAAATGATGAACTGTTAACTGAAATATAGATTGTAGCAAGTGAAACGATCACTTTTCACCACTAGAGGGCACTAAGGCAACACGACGACGGCAGGCTAGGGCACCACAAAGCACGCAGAAGATAACGGCATCAGGCTGAAATGAAATGTACAAAATAATAATAATCAATCATAATAATAATAATAATACATCTAAATAATGAGCATCTGTCTGGAAAATAAACATTAACGTTCTACTGTACGGATATTTATTTATAATACAAACTGAATAAATTAGATTTGTTCCCAAAAAAGAAAAAGAAAAAAAAAAACCTGTTAGAGTTTTCAGCGTTCGTACCGCAGACCCACGATTGCTTTACGTAAGAGAAGAATCCGACATGGTGAGATTTTATTATTATTACAGTCCGGTGAAGCTGACGCTTTGAGAACATCAGTCTATTGCTTTTGTGTTTGAGGGGGGAGGGAAAAAAAATAATGCCAAGATGAGTCCGTACTTCATCAGCTCATCAAGTAATCATAAAAGACATGTGGCTTCCTTCCTTGTTTTTGTTTTTTGATTGTACTGCTGCGTTGTAGATTGACACCACCAGCCTCGCTAATAAGAGAGAAAGGGGAGAAGAACACACACACCGACTCCGAATAGCACAGTGACCCAGCGAAATTTCACAATCATGGCTCTCAAAGCGCAAAAAAAAAAAAAAAAAAAAAAAAAAAAAAAAAAAAAAGACGCCTCACGTTCTTCTCGGAACTGAGGAGTAAGCGTTGCCGTGACGCACGCGACGGAACCGCTCATCCCTGCAGACTGGCTCTGGTGTCAGAGAAGTAAGAATGGGTTCTCTTGTTAAACATGATGGGAAGGTTGGAGAAGGACTGATGGTTCCTGTGCCATGTTTCCGACTCGCTGCCAGGAATGCTCGACAGAACAAGTGTTGGAGTGTTGATTGGTGCTCGTGTTGGTCCCGGGTGGAGCCGGACAATGGAGCAGCAGCTCCGGCCGCGCTCTCAGTTCAGGTCGATGGTGTTGAAGACCCACTCGGTGAACTTCTTCAGCTTGGCCGCCGAGTTCTGAGACTCCTCCTGGAGCCTCTGGTTGTCCTCCCAAAGCCGCTTGATCTGAGCCTGAAGCTTCAGCTTCTCCTCTCGCTCCTGCGCAGACAGAACGCAGCCAAACATCACAAACGCTTCTGCATTTAAAACCTTCCACATAGAGTGGGGTGTAAAGGTCTGCAACTTCTTTCCATTCTTTTAAATAATAGAGGGAAGTAAAAATAACCACAGGGAGAAAATCAGTTTTGTCTAGAGATCTAAAAAAAAAAAAGAAAGAAAAAAAAATTTATTATGAAAAAAAGGAGACCTAAACAAATATTCAATAAATATATAAAATATAAATATATACATATTAAAAATATCAATTACTTTTTCACTCATGTTTATTTATTATTTTATTTTTTCTTATTTACATATTAATTCTCTTTTTTTTTTACTTTTCTTTTTAATTTTACTTATTTTCTTTATTTTCTTTCATTTCACTATATACTCATTTTCTTACTTATTCACATACTTCTTACATTTTCTTTATCTTCTTTCTTAGGTAAGTATTTTGTAAAATTTACTATTTATTTATTACTTTACTCGCTTCCTTCTTTACATTGTTATTTTGTCATTTATTTTACTAGTTTATGTATATATTTATGGATTTATTCCTCCCTCCCTCCCGGGACTAGTTTACTCACGGTGAGCTGGATTTTGCCTGTCCGTAAGTTATTCATGGGTGGAACTAGTTAGAAATTTATGAAGGTTCTAATGCGTGTGATCGAGGAGCTGCTTATTTCCAGCACATCTGAAACAGGTACCTTCTTCAAGTCGTCCTGCAGCATCTTCACCAAAGCCTCTAGCTGAGACACTTTCCCAGCAAAACCCACAGGAATATCACTGCAGGACAGAGAGAGAGGCAGAGCGAGAGAGAGAGGGAGGGAAGGCCGAAGGGAGACGGGGGGGTAGAGAGAGAGAGCGAGCGCGAGGGCGAGAGAGAGGGAGAGCGTG
>JAQQZX010000020.1:14831111-14845208 GCA_030068355.1 Notoglanidium maculatum | reverse complement strand
CCCTGGGTGACCCGGGGATGGAACCCAGGACCTTCTTGCTGTGAGGCGACAGTGCTAACCACCACACCACCGTGCCGCCCATATAAAGACTTTATAAAGAAAAATTAAGTTTGGAATGAAGCAGCAAACGTTTTGAAGTAATTAGCTTTAGAAGCTGTATATAGTTACTACTGTTTCTCATAGCAACTGAAAAAAATGTTGGGCAGTGTATATCCACAAGCGTACTTGTGGTCATTACACCCCCACAAAAGACAAACTACGACAGCTCTTGGGTCAAATGATTCCTCGGATCAATACGGCGTGTTTGGTTTGATGTTTCTTCAGTTCCCCTGGTTACAACATTACTTCCTACCTGCAATTAGTTCCCATTTACTGTTTGACATGAAAATGGAAGAACAACTCAAAACCATGGTTTTGTAACATATAACCTCTTATTAGGAAGAAAAAGAAAGCTTGGAAAGAAGTAGCAGAGATCATTATTGTGTCTCAGAGTGTACGTAACCAAAACAGTTAGCTTGCTTTGCTAAACTGCTAATCTGTTGATCAGGGCACTTCTTCAAGCCACATTAGTGGTCACTAAACCCTAACAAGAGACAAGCAACACGAGTGATGGTGTGACATGGTGTGAATGTAGGGTTAGGTTTATATTAACTTTTACTGTGGCTTTATATGTAACGTGCCAGTAAAAGTAAGACAAATTATAAAAGCTAGATGAAAATATTTATTTTTTTGTTTGTTTTGTTTTGTTTTGCAAATCAGCAAGAATATTATATAAGATATTATAATATTATAATATTAATGATCAGAATAAAAACCTGTATATGGGCTAGTAGCTAATTCCATGCATCTATATTGAAAATGTACCTGATATAATGGCTAATAAACATAGATATAAGGTATGTATCCCTAATAAAATGGCCACTGTAGCAATGGGAACGATAGAAAGTCCTGGAAAGCGTTGCTCTAGCAACAGCTCAGTTTCCCTCGCTGCATTTCTCTGAGGTTTTTTTCACTGTAGAAGGATGAACGAAAAACAAATGACAGGAAGCCAACACATAATTATATCAGTATATATGTATAATAGTGTCAGTAGTGGCATTCTGCACCTGTCACATGATCCCTAATTTTTAAAAAGCAAATATTAGTCAAATTCAGTATCACCTAGCAGCAGCAGATATGTAAAAATATGACTACTCCATTTTCAGTCATGATATTGAAATAACCAGTCTGCAAAGATATTATTGACTGCGTCATTACTGTGTGTTCAGCTCTTTACCATGTATCTTAAAAACGCACTATTTAATGTCTAGTGAGTAAAATCATTTCACCTTATAGTCATAATTTGGGTTGAATTTTCTATAACACTAGTGCTGCTGCAAATCACAGCTTGTTCTAATACATTATTGTTTCTATAGTAACAGCTCATTCACGGGGACTTGAACTGCAGACGCGCCACAGAGAAGTTTTCTGTTAGAAGACGGTTGTGTAACATGTATGGAAGGAGTCACCGGTGTCAGCACTTTGCAACGGTCAGAAGTAAAGCTGTATCTTTAAGGTTACGTTTTCCGACGTGTTCAGGACAGAAGAGTTTACGCTTTGTGGAAAAAAAGAAAGACGCTGGATAGGGAACTGCTGTTTACAGCTGCTATAACGTAAGAGAAATCAGGAACTAACCTGTTGCATGGAGGTTCCACAATGTTAAATGTGACTACAAAGGGATAATGTGTTGTTTTTTCCAAAATGAAGCATTCTAATTGCTGTGCTATAAGAGGAATAAAACACATGCAGTATTGCACTAAAGCAATTTAGCTATATATTAGCGGACGGGGATGGCTGTATACAAACAGCTTGTTGTTGTTGTTGCAAAGGTGACATTCATAGTGTGTTGATGCTCAGCAGATTAGACATTGAAGTGATTGCATCCCAGTCTTCATAAATAGTGTGTTATAGCTTACTTTACATGTAGGATTTGTCACCTGTCAAAACTCCTACTACTGACGGGTGCTACGTTTCCTTCAAATACGGTGACATCCAGCGTTCGTCTTCGAGGAGTCTGTTTAGCTTCGGATTTTTGTTGAACGAATCATTTCAAATCCGTTGCCTTCGTAATAATGATCGAACATGATTTACTTCAACTTTTTAAATCTAAACACTCAGGACTTGTTTGTACAAACAGTATTAAGTAATAAGATGCTTGCCTGCGTCACAGATTTTATATCATTAACACGTCTCTCTGGGAAAAGAGATATTGATCTGAAGGTATAAATAACACGAATAAGGCAAATTTGTCTGTAAGTCAAATTGAACATCTCTCAAGATCAGGTGCTGTAGGATGCAAAATAAGACGAAGGCTTAGGAAAGGAAAGCGCTGAGTGAAATGGCCTGGCGGAAGGGGTTGTGTAATAGCAGACGCCCCCTGGAGCATGCACAGGGCAGTAAGGAATGCGTGGCATTCAGACCCCTGGCTGAAGGGCGATGGGAAGAAAGACCCCATTCATCAGCTCCTCTCAGGCACAGCTCAACGCTAACACATCGACAGCGACAAGGGCTTTTTGTTGTTGTTTTGTTGCATATTTTCAGCCCTTAAAATTCCAATTTAAAAAAAAAATGGTAATTTTGTCAATATTATAATCTTTTAATATCTTTGAGTTTCTTTACAGAAGTTGAAAGCTACAGGGCTTCTGTAGTCATGGTCTGTGGGACACTATCACATCACCTCACATTAGATTAGCTCTGCTATACTGATTTAAGGCATATGCTAATGTTTTGGCGCTCTTGGTTAAAGCACACAATGTTTTTTGTTTCAAATACTTCTTAAACATGTAAAACATGGCTTCTTGTTGCTAATACACAGTGACTATGTACTTGCTGACTTTAACATGTTAAAAAGAATATGTGGGGGAAAGTTTTGGCACCTTCTCAGCCAGTACTAGGCAGAAACTCACTGCTTGCACATGTTTCTGATTTGTTCCTTTGGGCAAAAAGGACCATGTTATTATGTCAGTGTACTAGCTTCACTCATTCATTCATTCACTGGTCTTCAGTATAGCTTTATCCAGGTCACGGTGGTGGATTTGATGCACCCTGGATGCAATGCATCATGCAACTACACGTATTCACTTCAAGGGGCAATTCCGAGTTTCTAGACAACACACTGACATGTTTTCAGGAGATGGGAGGAAAGCAGAGAACCCTGAGGAAACCCACATAGACGTGATGAGAACATGCGCTATCATATAGATATGAAGTGGAAAAGCTGCACTTGACTTCATAGTTTCTCTCTTGCTCCTCATACTGGGGTTGATTACCATCATGTATTTGTTAAGGTGACATGAAGCGTATAAGCGTGACGAGGCAGGATCTGAGGTCAAAGTTGATTTGCGGATATTTCAAGCTAAAGTGGCCACACCCCTGGATTAGAAGGCGCGCTATCTGCAGCATCAGCTTGCAGTGCAGGTGGCAGATCATTCATCATGTCAGACAGTGACAGTGACAGTGCTGAGACTAATCTGAAAAGAATAATATTTCCATGGAAGCAAGTGGAGAGAGAGAGAGAGAGAGAGAGAGAGAGAGAGAGAGAGAGAGAGAGATGCGGATCTCAAGCATGCAGCAAAGTTCTGTCTTTTTTTGGGGTGCTTAGCATTCCTCAGTGTCCTCCTCCAGCGCTAACATGACTCACTCTGGTGTGAAAGCGCAGAGCGGCGGCGTGGGCGGATGTGACATCACAACGATTGGCAGAACTGCCCTAAAGCCCCACCCACATTGAACGCCCCCGCCACGTGCGCACAAGAGCACAAAAATAATGGCCAGGCACATCTTTCAGTTCTCTTTCCCATCTCTCTCTCTCTCTCTCCCTAAGGAACGCTTCTTTTTATATGTTCTCTCTCTGTCCAAGAGCTCTGCAGTGAAGCACATAAATGGACGACAGTGAGAACCGAGCCAAGGCGGTGGTTGCCATATTTGGCTACGGTGTGAGAAGATTTTTGAAGTTAAAGCGAGAGATACGAGCCAAAGTCTGCCTTCAGAAGCATCACTTTCTCCTTTCAGTCTAAATTAAGCCCAGCTTGAAGCAACATCGAAACCCCAGGATGCTGAGACTGAAAAATGAGATTGTGATTAGTCTCAGTGTTCTCCCTACTTTGTTTGAACATGACTATAAGGAGGCGAATAAAAAAGCTGAATTAGATCTGGATCTCTGTGGTTTTACACCACCGCACCTTCTCTGTTATTTTAAACATCTCAGGCTGTACATCCTGCACCTGTCGTGTTCCTGCATCTTCACTATGAACCCTATATACCTTTTGATGTTGTACTGTGTGTATATAGTTGAACCCAAAAGTTTGTGCGCCCCTAGTCAAATCACATTGGCTTGTTTTCCTAAAAAACATTGAAAATGTAACATTTAGAAAATGAAAATTTAACACACCATCAATATTTATTAAATTGGATTTCACACTTTAGAAGGAACACAATGGTAAAACCAATGCATGTGCAAAAGTTTGTGCAACGTAAGTGAGAACGGGAATGAATTGTTTCATGGATGTTACTGATCGCTGCAATATAAGAGGAATAAAACACTTCAGGATGTGACGTTCTAGGAAAATAATCAACGGTAACTTTGTTTCATCACATCAACCTGATGTAGATTATTTTCCTAGCAGCATGACACAGAGCTTTTTTTTTTTTTATTAACGATGGTGGGGCTGCATGCCTATGGTTACATGCTCAGACTTCAAACCAGGAATTACAATGCAGCTCAATGAACCACACACTCACAGTCTGTTTCATTTAATTTGAAAATCTTGAGCTTAATTAACCACTTTGTCACTAGTTAACGCCGCTGTGTCTAATCCGCCGGCGTGCGAGTTGGAACAGCTGGGTCAGAGTCACAGCCGATTCCAGCCAGCGCTATTTTCGTCCTTTCAGTCTGGCCTGTGCTGGCTCCTTGCTGAGCGTCTGGAAGAAAGGCGCAAGCCGAGTGCGAGAGTGGCGCGCTGTCCCTCCACACAGCCACACTAATTAGAGAGTTATAAATTTACATCTCTTACAGTGCAGTGCTCTCAGCATGGAACACCATCTAAGCGCACATCATCGGCTTTGACAGGAGAGCATGATGACAAGAAGCTATACGGTTGAGTGTAGAAGTTTTGGCACCCTGTTCAAATCACATTTTGTTTATTTTCTACTCTACAATGTACAACAAAAGCTTAATGCACTCTTTTTTTGAATGGATTTCAAAAACAATGTGATCTGGATAAAAGTTTATGCACCCTTCCTTGAAGAACAAGGCTTTATTTTTCACGTATATATAAAATGTTAACGCAGAGTGAAATTCTTTTCTTAGCATATCCCAGCTAGTTAGGAAGCGCGTGGTCAGAACACGATATGATACAGCATCGCTGGAGCAGAGAGGGTTAAGGGCTTTGCTTGACAGTGCTAGGTCTTGAGCCCAAACCTTCTGATCAGTAACCCTGAGCCTAACTGCGGAGCTACCCGAAACGCTGTCCTGTCACCTATGTCTAATTTTAAAGGTCTAATGATATAATCCACTCATCCAGAGTTTAGTAATTTGCCTGACCTTTCAAACCTTTCAGGTACTCAACAACTAAAAACTACAAACGCTATAAATGGATGCTATGAAAGGATACCTCAACACCTCCTGCGTACTGTCTGACCTGTCATTAAGAAGATACAGATCTGTTCAAATTGAATCAAGGTCTGAAAACAAAGCAAGATGCAACTGTATGATAGAACTGCTCATGGACTGTAAAGTAACGCCCTGCATGAAGGTACCGGAACAAACACGATCTGCATGAATCAGTCAGCAGAAGCACACGTTACCTTTGACCTTATCACCAAAGTCAAATGCAAAGGTCCCTGGCATCAGACGTTTGCAATGGACATTTAGGAACCAGGTCATGTCTAGATGGACGAATGTAACGAAGGATGGTCATGTAAAAAAAAAGCATTAAAAACCAATACCAACTGTTGAGAGTTTCTTCACATAACACTCAATTTAAACAATGACTTTACTATAGAAACATTGGCTTCCTATTAGATGCATGTCATGCAGTTCACACAATGTATTCATTGGGAGCTTAGTGGGATCTGCCTCCTGGTGGATAATTGCAGTACTGCACCCCCCCCCCCCCCCGCAATCCACCACCCAATCTCACGCCAACATAACGATCAAAATGTCTAATAAGTGTCTATTTATTCATTTCGACTCCTTCAACAGAATCACCATAAGCCTAATACAGATTGTATATAATCACATACGCATAAGAAGTCTACTCGAGTGCCATGTTTATATATTTCAACATTATTTTCATTATTTGACATTTTTCATACAGCACAGACATAGATCGTAGTGTTATACCGTAGAACATTCCATCCAATACAACATACCATAATACCACTTTCACACATAAGAGAATTTACAGTCGGTCAGGTTCAGTAGATTCACTTCAAATTAGATTGAAATTAAAGTCAAATTAATTCCAGTGACAATGTGAAATTTTGATGGAAAACATTCAACCGATCTTAAAATAAATGCATTTCCTTTGAATGATTTCCTAAAGTGAATAATGAATGAATATTAAAATCATTTCATGAATATTGAACATTTCATCAGAACAGTCTGGATGACTCGATTCACAACAGCTTCTTTTTTATCATTTGCTTTCATTTAGGAGGATTTAACAGATGACAGTCTTAAAGTACCTGTGTGTCTATACCTCAAACATGACCCACTTTACAGCACACACACATAATAAAAACAAAACTGTGATACTATTAGACTCCTTATTAAAGGTGCGGTTCGCAATTTTCACTGGTGTTTCTGGGCCTGAAACAATCCCATAATTTCACAGATACCTCAGATATAATGTGGTTTGTAATATTGCCATGTATTAGAGCTGCTAATTATTATTGTTTTTCATTCATGCTTCTGTTTAAAATTTTCCAGCCCTAAAATTAGCTCCGCCCCCAGCCAAAGTACAGCTGAAACCTTTTCTCAGTAAAAGCCATTTTATGCGACTATGTGCAATTTCAACAAAGGGCTTGCCAATGATTTAGGGGTGTTTTTTGTATTTGCAATTCCTTCCACAGGCATCAGAGGGCACTAAAAATGACAAATCGCTCCTTTAAGACCACAGGAGCGGTCAGAGCAAAAGTATGTCCACTTTGTACCTTAATGAATTAATGCTGCTCAAAGACCAACAGGTTTAGCCACTTGAAAGGTCCTTGTTGACAAAATAATAAAAAAAAAAACATACATAGAAAAGAGTAAAAAGTAAAAAGGATGCAGAATAAAGTAATTTTCAGTAAGCCTTAAAGCTTTACGGTAACATAAATATTATTCACCTCGTCTTTGTCAACTCTGCTGTCCAGAAATGTTGGAGAACTGGAAATAAAGAATAAATTCATCTTAGAGGAATTCATTCAGAGCTACCAGGGTTAACGTTAGCGTTAACTGATGTTAGTACTGATGATAATTAGTTAGATATGTATGTCATATTTCAGATCATTTCCATGAAGCTCTGTACAAAATGATAACATTGTGGATAGCTGAAAAGGTTAGTAAGTAGGATAGTATCCTTTTTTAACATTAGCTAAATGTATCTGTAGTTCATTAAGAAATGAAATCACACTTGTAGCAAGTGATGGTATGTTTAGAGTCAGTTGATGAGGAGGAACCAGGAGACACAAAACCTCGAGGTTTAATCTTTGCCTGAGAGTCTGTCAGATTAGCGTTGTCTACCTAATCAGTGGTTCCAGATTTATGCGCTAAATTCTACTTGCCCTGATATTTCAAGTTGTTTCTTTGATCCCGCTGCAGTTCTTGTAAACAGTGTTTGACTCGGACATTGTTGTGATTATTGTAACACAAGTAGCTTTACCCTGTGAATGCTAATTCCATCAGGAAAGACATGGAAATATGACAAAGGTACGGTGCACACAAGCAAGTAAACTAAGCACACAGTGCCATCTAGAGGGAAAAACTGTAAATGCAGGTACATGAGCTGAACTCAGAATACCTCACGTCTCTTACGCTGCATCACATTAAAGTCACAATCAGCAATTTTAGCCGAAGTTAGCGGGTTTTCAAAAACAGCCGTCTCTTTCAGTGTTTCCTTCAAACCCAAGCCCACAAAAGGTTCACACTTGGAAAAAAAGTGTCCCAAGGGTTCTTTGAATAGTTACGAGTGGTTTTTCTTGGAACGTTCTTTAAAAAGGAAAGACACTATTAAGGGGTTGCACACAGAACCTCTAAAACTTCCCCAAGAGGAACAAGCTAAAGAACCCTTGGACCTTTTTTCTCGAAAACCAGAAGCCAAGTAGATGCTAACTTGGATGAGCTGGACGTTGGTGCTGTGTATTATGATGTTTCTGCATACAGGATCTGATTACTATGATTAGAAAAATGAAATACACAAAGTTGGGAATGTTCTTGTATATAATGCCTTCTGAATAAGTTTATTAGTAAACACTAAAATGTTTAATCGGACATCAGAAAGATATCCGAGTAGTAAATCAGTCTTCCGAACACCCCTACGACGGGCCGTACCATTTCTTCTCCACTGTAATTTAAATAGAACAGCCTTAACTGCTGTATGAATCTATTTACCACATTCCTTAACTAAACAATGCATGTTTGAAACGCTAAAATGCACGACGCTAACAATAGCTGGATAACTTATCTTGCTACTAACATGTAACGAGGTTGCTAGCTATTCATTTATGCTAGATATTTCAGCTTCCTAAAGGTAAAAGGACTTTAACATAGTATAGTCTTCCAACTTCATTCATTCATTCATTCATTCGTGACGAGAGTGCAAGGCACCAAACTGAGAAGAAAAAAATATCCGTCAAAGTGACACTTAATAAGAAAAGAAAATGTGTTGATGTCACTTCCTGTCCTCAGCACCAGCAGGTCTTTTGGGAGTTACTGTTGCCGTCACACACTCCCGCCTCTTCCTCCAGCGCCGCTAGATCCAGCTGGTCGTTGATGGACACCCGCAGGAGATCGAGGTCCTTTTTATTAGCCTGCAACACCAGCTCAGCTAAACGTGTAAAGGACTGAAACAAACAGGACAGAAAAAACAGACACGCAGCAGAGTTACAGCTGTGCAAGCAAGATCTGTCTCCCCGGCACACAGCATTAACACACAGCATTAAAAAATAAGAAAGCGTTAACTCTCCTCATTCCGTCCAAAGGGTGTGCAAACTTTTGCACTATGCATGTGAATCTATACCACCTTCTTATGTTTACAGAGTGTTAATCCTGATGCGCAGCCAACCTTTAATCACATCAACACATGAGATTAAGATTTCCATATATATTTTTTTATGTCATAAACAGAACAATTCCGTGTGAACGTGTGTCTACAGCAATACAGTGTAAATTAATAATCCATCAAGGGTTAGTTAGGGTTAGTTAATTACAATTCCCCACTAATGACCAGGTATAGGATTCTTCACATTAATGAAGAAAAACATGTGATTTAATTCCCATGGCTTTGTTTTATCACTTCTCAAATATTTTCAGACTTAACTACAAAATTGAAAATGGAAAACTTTTTTTTATTTATTTACTACAAATGACCTCTAGCAGCCCACCTGCAGTACCTTCACGGCCCACCAGGGGGCCACAGCCCACACTTTGCTAAACGCTGCACTATTCTCTTCTACTTTGACAAATTCATTCATACCCTTTCACTTCTATTCTATTCTTTTCTATTTACTTTCTATTTTCTCAGGAAATGAACAGGTTAGTACGTACCTCTGTGATGTTGTGATTGGTAAAGGCACTTGTCTCAAAAAAGTCCATTCCATAAGCTTTAGCAAGCTACAGTTGGGGAACAAACACATCGATGTTTGTACAGTAATCTTACCATTTTAATGATGCTATACACACACGCACGCATGCACGCACACACACACACACACACACACACACACACACACACACACACACACACACACACACACACCTTGTTTCCCTGCTCTGTGGCCACTTGTCTTTTGTGTTCCTCATCAGATTTGTTTCCAATCAGCACCTTCTGCACTTTGTCAGGAGCGTACTTAACAGACAGAGAAACAAGATGGGATGTAAGTGTAAAGATTCAGAAAGCAGACGCAAACAGAGACAGCTGAAGTGACAGATAAATATCTTAGGGATTTGTGTATTGTTGTTTTAGCACTCCATCATCACTCTCGTCATGTCCCTGGAACGGTCCTGAGGATGTCACGGCTGAAGATTGCACTTCTGACTGACGAATTTATCTATTCATTACATCTATATCTGTGAAGTTTGGGGTGTGGCCAGTCATGGGGCGGAGTTAAACTCAAATAACTGTTTCTCAGGAAGTCCAATTAAGATCATTTTGCTAATCTGTGAATCAACTTCTAATGATGACTGAAACACTTAAAAAACATGACATCCAGCAGGCACTTCAGGTGTTCGCATCGAGCTGCAGTTATTAAACTCTTGTTAGTGTTCTGTGGAAACTGGCAAGAACTGCCCACTGAGGGAGCTGATGGTGACATGTGCTTGGACCCCGCACATCGCTGTTTCATGATATAGATGTATAGAAGAATATAAAATAAGGGTTGTTTTTGCTACAGTCGCATACGCGCTTACTCTTAAGGATCACTCATTTATATCCATTCATTTATTCATCCAGCCATCTATTTATACGTTTATCTATTCACTCATCCATTTAGGCAAATCCATCTATTCTTTCATGTATAGCATCAGTCCATCTGTTCATCCAAACACTTACTTATCCATCTATTCACCCATTCATTTATTCATCCATCTATTCATCCATACACCTATTTATCCACCCATTCATCCTTCTATCGTCAATCTATTCATCCATCTGTTCATCCATACACCTATTTATCCATCTATTCATTTATTTTGATCCACATTAGCTGCCACTAAGGTAGCAGCTACTCTTACACCACCTATTCATCAACCCACCTATTTATCCATCTATTTATCTACCCATCTACTCATCCATCCACCTATTCCTCTAATCACAAATCTATCTAATCATCCATTCATCTATAGCGGAGTGCAAACTTTGTACGTCCATTTACCCCTATATTATTTACTAAAATTAACAAAAACTGCAAACCAGAATAAAAGACAAAAAGGACCGAGCTTGCACATTTCATCATGATAACAATATAATTCTATTCTATTCTGTGTAATTCTGTTGCACTGTACGTTGCAGAATTCTACTCAACTTCTATTCCATTCTATTAAAGTCAGTGAAATTACACGCTATATTTTCATGGGATTACCACTCCTTTTATTGCACAGGAACTCTGTTCTATTTTAAAGTCTGTAATTCTATTTTACTCAGTAAAATTGTAATTTCTATTTTACTGTTCTGTTTAAGTCATTAGAATATTGTGCTGTATTTTCTCCTGTTACAGTCACTGTAACTGTATACTTCTATCTGTAAAATTATATTCTATTATACTTTATGTTCAGCGTCATTTCACTCTATCATATTCTATTAAATCTGTTCTGTTCTATTTCGTTCATGTAATGCGATTGTATCTGTGTTACGGCCACATAGGTGTCCTGTCTTTTCTTTGTACTTTCCACCCTTCTTCTGTAGCCCCTCCCAGCTTGTGCGACACCTTCTGCTGTTGTGTCTTTAGCAGTATTAATGCAGTGTTGATAATGAGTTGGTTGTTTTAAAGGTGCTTTTCATGGTTGGTTTGGGTCAGTGGTGGAGTGTTCGCCTCATAGTGCTGCCCAAGAGTGGGACGAAATCTATTCTGTTCTATATAAGCCTGGACAATTTTATTGTTATATTGTAATGCAATTCTATCATATGCTCAAGAGAGCAAGATAGAACCAATGCAAATATAAAAAGAATTGTTCATGACTTTAATTACTGTTAATTATTATTAAATATTAAATATAAAGTGTCTCAAAATACAGGCGATGATGCAGTAATTTGTTTTTGTTCATAGTGCAGTATCGGGCTCGAAGGATCTGAAAAGACCCACTGAGTGCATTTTAGGTGTCAAATATGTTTGTTGTTGTTATGTGAATCCCACCTCGTCCACATCACTTGCCCATTTCATGATGTGCTGAAAGGAGCGCTCACTCGTGATGTCGTACACCAGAAAGATTCCCTGGTGAAGAGAAACTGCAGTGAGTCATTTTACACATTAAACACTTTCAATTCAATGCCGTTCATGTGTATTAGCGCCACATAACCATCTTCATCCATCACAGTACAATAATTTAACCGAACAATGAAGAGTGTGGTACGGTACCAGATCCGGTACTGAACAGGTAAAAGTGGGCGGAGCTGGAATAACACAGATCACTAATTGGTCAGAGCACAGAATGGTCCTGATAGTATTTCCAACTAGAATGACCCCGTGACACCAAGATCTTCAGCGTGTAGTGAATGTTTTTCCTTTCTAATCTTTTTCTGCCAGCTTTATGATGCAATATCACAATTGTATCACATGATCACATTAAATTACAGATGATCCAAAATCCACCACCTTTAATGGCTTCCTGTTTACTACATATATGCTCACTACATAGGGTATAGCATAATGGTACTGGTGCACAATTCTCCAGATATACAATTTTTAGACTCAACCTGCCTGTTTAATGTCTGACAAAATGTGCACTTAAAATTCTTTCTTGTCACTAAGATTAAAGTATTGGCACCCCTGGTTTTGTCTGGGTTGCTCACTGGACCCCCAGTGCAGGTGAGTGAGACAGCAGGACGATTTTAATGCTAGCAAGACACACGTTATTGCATAAAATAAGCTACACGCCAATTAACTTGAATTCGAAGAATTATTTTAGTAATCGTAGCCATCGCTAGTCTTTCCACCACTACTTTTATGAGCTCTGTTGTGGATGAGTGACTATATATGTACTATGTACCACACCATTGTGAGGATTTTGTTCCAAAAACACACTGTAAAGTACACACTCATGGTAGGCTTGTTTTTCATTTGTGACATGAGGACAATGTGTTACACTGAAAAATAAAACTATCACCGCTTTGCTATAAAAAAAATAAATAAGCAGAGGCTTGTTTTTGTTTTTTTTTTTCAGGTCAGAAGTAAATGTAATTTCCTGTTACTGATTTCACTTTCATTAGTGCACTACAGTCGCACCACACTGAAATGCATTCACGTCCAACTCTGAGCTGCACTTGGGGGCGTGGCTATAATCGGAGAACGATGATAGGCTCGAATGGGTCGTTTTCCAAGAGTCTAAATAAAGGAAGTTTTTTATTGGCTTGTTATTTCTTCATTCCTACTGCTTTGAACCATTAATTCAGAATCTGAATATGCACCCGTCTCCATATCACACTGTGCACTGATTTGTCTAAAGTAGGCTGATTTACACATACAAACATATACAAATGTACAACCATGGGCTCTCAAGCACTTCTTTCGGAGTGTTTGGTTCATTTTAGTTGCAATGTACTGTTAAAAAAATGCAACATATATCACGTTCCACTCCTGTCCAGTGAGACGGTGTGATGTAACAGGAGTGTTATTACACGAGCCGTGATGCTGTGTGGAGCATGAGCTCACCTGTGCCCTCCTGTAGTACTGTTTAGTGATAGTCTGATATCGCTCCTGTCCTGCCGTGTCCCTATAAGAGACAGACGTACAGGAGAGTCAGCAACGGCACCGACGCCGACACATCACGGTGTAGAGCTCAGGCACAACCTCTCACTTACTCACCATATCTGTATTCTCACTTTGATTCCATCGATCTCTAACGTCTTCATTTTAAAATCCACCCCTGACAAGCAAACAGAGAAACTGCAGATTGATACAATAGATACTTCTTATACAATTAAATGACAGCCATACACTAAAAAAAAACCATACAAGAAATGCTTTTTGCAAATATGTGTAAAAGTTTGTGAACCCTTAGGACTAAAGAAAGGGGATGAATTAGAGATACATAAACATATTCAGTGTGTTATGATTATCAAAGTCCATCCATCCATCCATTATCTATACCGCTTTATCCGTCCGGGTCGCGGGGAAGCTGGAGCCAATCCCAGCATCTTGGGGCGA
>JAQQZX010000020.1:14774523-14811894 GCA_030068355.1 Notoglanidium maculatum | reverse complement strand
TGTGTGTGTGTGTGTGTGTGTGTGTGTGTGTGTGTGTGTGTGTGTGTGTGTGTGTGTGTGTGTGTGTGTGTTTCCCCAGCTGTCAGAATTGGGAAGGTGGTTTGGGAGGGATGCCCGGTCTGGAGGCTCACGGTGGCTACACCTTCTGCGGCATGGCGGCTCTGGTCATCCTGGGAAAGGAACACATGCTGGACCTCAGGGCCTTATTAGTGAGTGAACACCATCTCATTATTACCCATGATGCCTTGTCATCGCTCTATAACTCACTCACCATACAAACATATCAGTAACTGAAGACAGGGCTCTTGAAGACCTTGTAGCGAAGATGGGCGTGAAAGTCGCTGATAAATTAAAAACCCAACAGCGCTGTAAACTGAAACATGGCCGAGCACTTACTGGGAGAAAAGCCAGTCCATGTCACGGCTCGCGCTGTTTATAGCACTTCAGGAAGGATGGAGGAGAGAAGGGTATCGGCTATCAGATACTGGCTTATTAACCACAGGAAGCCTGCAGACCTACAGGAAGTGTAGATCTCTCCAGTACAGTTTTCTGGGGATGCTGAGATCATGACTAAAACAGCCTCGAGGCTTTTGACTGAACACAATCACCTTTTTTATTCGTCTCCTAGTTAATATGACCGCTTGTAATGTTAACAAGAAACCACAGAGTGTTAAATAAATGTCTCCTTAGAGGAAAACCTCACCATAGTGACGATCTTTGTTAAATGACAGAATGTACAGTGTGTACAGACGTAACAGACGTTCTCTCCTGCGTGCGTGTGTGTGTGCGATCTCCAGCGCTGGGTCACCAGCAGGCAGATGCGTTACGAGGGCGGGTTTCAGGGCCGCTGTAATAAACTGGTGGACGGCTGTTACTCGTTCTGGCAGGCCGGCCTGCTCCCGCTGCTCCACAGAGCACTCTTTAAAGACGGTAAGACTCTTCTGTATCATCTCCGCCTCATGGAGCTGCTCCTGCTTTAAACCGTTTTAAGGTTGTCGGGTGCAATATGACACAGACTCAGCTCTAGAATTATTGGCACCCTCAGAAAAGATCGGTTTTTAAAAAATGTTTTGAGGACTCTAACCTTTAAGTGGAAATTAATCACACGTTTGGCCTTGACCCTGTTGTTCAGAAATCTGCTGGTTTACGCCTTAAAAATCCCACCCAAATCATTCGTGCACAAATCTAAGACGAAAAAAACAATTAACATTTTTAAAAACAAAACAAAACCATGTGTCAATCATTTGGCACTTCTAAAGTTTCCTGTGGAAAAAAACTTAACGGCAGCGTGTAACTCCCACCCTTAACGTATACCAAGGGTGCCAATACTTTTATTGTCCTCATGTCCTCAGAGAAGAGTGTATAAAAGGTGTAAGAGCGGTGTAACAGTGCTGTGTGTGTGTGTGTGTGTGTGCGTATCCAGTCATGACGATGAGCAGGTACCTGCGTGAGCGTAACCGTGCTGTGCTGCTGTTTGTAGGAGACGAGACGCTGAGCGTCAGCAGGTGGATGTTCGAGCAGCAGGCGCTACAGGAATACATCCTGCTCTGCTGCCAGAACCCTGGGGGAGGCCTGCTGGACAAACCGGGCAAGTGAGCACAGCGCTCATCTCTCACACACACTCACACACACACACACACACACACACACACACACACACACACACATGGTGTGCGTCACCTGTTTTATAGCTCTGATGTCTAGAATAAACATAGGTTGAATGACTTAATGAGTGTTGAGCATAATTACAAGGCTAAATTATCATCATAGCGCTGTTGAATTCTGTCTGGTCAGATAGCCCAGTTCGTTATCGTTGCTATAGCAACAGCTAAAAATCTAACTGTTGATAGGGTGAGGATTATATAGGAGCTATAAGATGTTTATTAAGCATCTGTGGAAGGAGTCCCCGGTGTGTGTGCCCTGTAACACTGTAAAGGCTTCAGGACAGAGGAGGTTACACTTCCTCGGTAACCGGACACGACTGGTTTCATCGACTCTCCACAACTATACATGGGTAAAAAGTACAGTGTGATGTTGGATGAGGCAAAAAGATGACCGTCATGGACGTGCTGTCATCCTCAAGCCACTAGCCGCGTTTCCATTAACCTGCCAACTGAATACACGTGTAATGGAAACGTGAATCTCATACTGCAAACAACGTTTATACGCCGAGGTGGCTTGTCAGATTCGATGAAGCGATATTTTACAAAATTGAAACACAAACGATTTTTTTTCCCTGCGTTTAAGTCCCATGAGATGCGGTCACTCCAAGTGTTCTATTCCTTTCGGAGTAAATTAACACACTGCTGTAGTATCGTTTAATATCTGGATCCGAGTCATTTTAATCACGTTTAGAGTGTCCGCCTTACACGTTCGATAATAATGCCCCGACGCGAACGTTAGCCAGTCAGAAGCTCGCGGTATCCTGTACAAGTTTAATTAATTGAAGAGGTTTAACGAGTTGTCCAGCTCTAATGAATAAACAGTCTTGAGAGGAACTAGTGCTCTTTCATTCCTCTTTAGTGTCACATTACTTGTGATATTTCACACGGATGATGTTTTGTTTCGAGGTCCCGGGATTTTTACCACACGTGCTACTGTTTGAGCGGCCTCTCGATAGCCCAGCACTTCGGGAACAAAGATCTCCACCGCGAGCTGGTCCTCGGCAGTGATGAGAACAGACTGGTGAGTCTCCGAGTCCTGGAGCACCGTTACTGATCAGCTAGTGAAGTCAGTACCGCGCTTCCAGTCGTCCTGTTGTCATGTATTATAAAGAATCCTAAAGCATGCTTTTAGTCAGATTTCAGAGTAATGATGTTTATAAAATGATCTCTGAATCACGCATGGACATGATTCTGAAATGTATAATTCCACTGTTAAAACTTAAGGTTTGGGAAAACATTTATAAATGACACAAACGAGTCTTTCAGATTTCACCAAAGCGTTCATGTAGGAAAAGTACACAATGTGAACAGCATTCTCACTCTCCTGCACACTGTCATCCTCTCTCACCCCATCCAGGCACCGACTCACCCCGTGTACAACGTCTGCCCTGAGAAGGTGGCCCGAGCCATCCAGCACTTCCACAAGCTGCCCGCCCCGGCGCCGAGAGGAGCTTCAGAGAGCGCGCACCAGCACCTGTAGGCTTTTTTTTGATTAGTTTGTTTTATTAATAGAAACGACGTCGTTGCTGCTGTTGTTATCTGGGCTGTAAACAGGAACCTGGTGTGAAAATCTCTGTAATTTAAATCCATGCTGGGGAAATAAAAAGCACCAGTCTTACTAAAAATGAAAGCAAAGGCGTTTCGGGCCTCTCTCCGTCCTGAAGGACCTGAAACGTTCTTGCTGTCCTTATGAATGAAAATTTACTTGGTGGCTTTTTTTTTTTTTTTTTTTTTTTTTAAAAAAAACAAAATGTTTTAAGGTAACATTGACTCCATGGTGCTGCGGAAATAAACGCTTCAGCAGTTTCACGTTGGTCTGTTTGATGTGACTGCATAATTTACAAATGTAAAAAAAAAAAAAAAAAAAAAAAAGGACGACTCTCCCTACGTTCACGTAAACGGGCGATAAAGCGGTGCGCCATCATGTTCTTCGTACGTCTGCGACAGAGCTGCGATTTCAGCCACATGACAAACGAGTTAAGATTTTCTCATGCAATGCGAATTAGAAACGACGCAGTAAAGCGATAAATCCAAAGCACCACATGCTGGCCAGGCCACGCCCACAAGCAACAGGAGTGGTTGCTATCAGTTGAAATGATGATTATATTATTGATCTCGTGATATTTTGTCACAGATCAGTTTTCTCTGGAGCCCTGCGCTTAAGGCATGAAAAGAAAAAGTGTATAAAGTCCAAGTTTAACTAATTCATTCCGCTGATATCTATTCGTTCCCTCATTTAGTTAAATCGTGGCTGTTTTAATATTTTTTTCTTTTCGTGTCATGAGCAGGGCAAAGAAATCCTGACATCTTTTTATAATTTTTTAAATATATATATATATATATATTTTAAAAAACAAGCAGCTGATTTGATACCGTTTTAATCTTTAAATGCAACTGTATATTTTAATATATAAATGTATATATCATGAGACATACAACGCATCATAGAAATGTCTTGAAATATCAGGTTATGATTTTTTCTCTGGCGGTATCGTCCAGCCCCAGGACTCGCTGCACGCCCACGAGAGAAGCAAGCGACTTACTGGTGTGAACGTGGGGTATGATACCTACTACACGTGTATAAATGACAAATTCAACTTAAAATGAAAAGATGAATCAGGAAAAAGGATAAAATAATTTGTTTATTTAAAGTCTCGTAGTTAAAGGTAGGCCTCGATGTGCCGGACGTTTCTGTGGAATGGAACCAAACAGCTACTTAAGTACGTGCTATGAGGAGAAAAAAACAAAAACACAAAATATATACTTACACACAACTTAAACAGGCAAAATGTAAAAGGAGAGGATGGGAGTTGCATCAGTAATCAATAAGCATGTACATTTTGTTTTCCCTGAAGAGGCGTACCTCTCGACATTTTGAACTGTGGTGGGGAAAAAAAAAACCAAAAACAATTTATTAAATTTAATTTCCCAAAAATTGCATGAAACATACAAAACGCCCAGTACATATATATATCTATTCATATTTATATTTATATATAGGGGAGAATATAAATTAATGTATTCCTTTATATAAAAAAAACTTTCATCTATCTAAACTCACTCACTAATTCACGCTAAAACAACAACGCTCAGAACGTTTTAGTTTATTTGAACTGGATTTGATCAGATTCGACTGGTCTGCGTTCGGGTTAGCCGCGTTCACGTACGCTCACGTTCTTTTGTGGAAAAGTACAAACGTGTAGAAAGGTGAAGCGCTTCTTTGGAACAGTCACGCTAAGGGTAAGTTACTCAGGATTTTTTTTTTTTTTTGCTTAACATGTACAACAAAAACAGAACACAAAAGAAAACATCGAGCAGTGCCCGGAGCTGTACGCTTCCTTCGGCACGTCATACAGACGAACGTACGGAAGAAGCGCCAAGTCCGTAAATCATGAAGCTGCCTCGTTGTGGGTTTGAGATGCTGCTTGTTGCTGCTGAGCCGGCCCGAGAGAGATGGAGGGAGGACGGGGGAGGGGGAGAGAGAGAGAGAGACGTGTGCTACGAGTCCTTCTCTCCTAGCTCCCTGGTTCTGGTTCTGGGGTCTGGGTCGGCACCTGGGAAGCCTGTAAAGACGCGAAACAGGAAGTTGTGGAGTCTCTGATTGGTGCACACTGCGGAGGAGAAGCTGGAGGAGGTGCTGCTCTTAGCTGGCCTCCTGGCGGAGCTTCTTCCTGGTGGGCGGCTCCTCGGGTTCGGACTCGGAGCTGGAGTCGGAGCCGCCGTCGAAGGCCGACACGGCGCTGCCCTTGGGGTTAGTGTACAGGCTGCTGTCTGAGGAGGAGTAGCCGCCCTGCAGCTGCGTGGTCCCCTTCACCTTCTCCAGTGCTCGAACTGCCACAACACACACATCACGAGCGTTCACTCAGTCGCTCACAGGAACATCAACCCTACGGTCATTAAGCAACGTGACAGGGTTCTAAAATAACGCCTCGACCCTGATGCGTGTGTGTGTGTGTGTGTGTACGCGTAACGGACCGTGTGCACTTAAGGAAAAAAGAACCCAGGGCCGGATGGTGTGATGCGGCTCGACAGGAAGCGTATTATTTTTGTGTAACTGCAGGTCTGGAGTGTGTTATTCCACTCACACCACAGAGATTTGACAACGATTACAATGTGTTATTTATGACCGTAGGACATGTCGCGCATTGTAGCAGTTTATAGGTAATGTTAACGATCGGTACCTGATACCTGGTGTTCCCTCTCCCACATCTCTCTCTCTCTCCCTCCCTCTCTCTCTCTTTTCATCTCTCTCACCCCCACTCCCATTCTATCCCTATATTACTCTTTTCATCTCTTTCGCTCACCCTCCCCCCTTTTCCCTCTCCCCAAATCACTCTTCTTACCTCTCTCTCATCCTCTCCCCTCTCTCTTCCTATCACTGTTTTCATCGCTCTCTCCGCAGCTTACCGCTCAACCAAGAAACCAAACTTGTCAGAAAATTGACAAATTTTGTTTTCTCTGTTATTTATTTATTTGTTTGTTTACTAGTAAATAAAAAAAATTTTAAATGTAAAAATTACGAAACTTATTTTAGGCTTTAAAGGTGCATTAGGTAAATTTATTCCCCCATGATTAGATCTCTAAGGGGTTTGGTATTTGCATAATTCCCGCCCATCTTCATAAGACTCCGCCCCCAGGAGCTTCGGTGGCCCGTGGATGATGTTTGTGTCTATAAAATGGCTGACAGGAGGCACATCCACACACACACACAGGACCCGAAGCCAGTTTTCCAAACAGGGTTTCTCAGCAAATTAATACACCTTTGCTCAGATTACGAATTAAGTGAATGTTTTTTATGATGCACTACATATCTTCCAGGTTACTTATACAAGTAAGGAAGTAAATAAATCAACTTTAAATGTAAGAAATGATCATGCAGTGTTTTAAAAATGAAAACATTACTGTATTGCTGGCAGTTTGTGATACGATGCATATAGTGTATGATAATACATTATTTTAACTGAATGTCTGGACCAACAAAAACTTAACAGTGACAATTGTTTTGGATACACACTCTAATATCATTCTTAAACTGAATACATCATTTCCATTTATTATATAGAAAGGATAACTCAGTCACACCCTATATAGAGAGACAGAATAAAAGAGAGAATAAGAGAGAGAGAGAGAGAGAGAGAGAGAGAATGAGAGAGAGCGAGAATGAGAGCGAGAGCACGCGAGAATAAGACAGAGAGAGAGACAGAGAATAAGACTAAGAGAGATGGAGACAGAGAGAGAATAAGACCAAGAGAGACAGAGACAAAGAGAGAGACACAGAGAGAAGAAGACTGAAAGAGAGAGAGAGAGAGAAAGACAGAGAGAGAGAGAGAGAATGACAGAGAGAGGACATTTCTAACAGATTCAGGGTTTGAGCAGAGCACTGAGTTTTGGCACAGTGAGCTCTGAGCAGATGATGAGTACCTGCGTGGTGTGAGGAGGAGGAGGAGGAGGAGGGATGGAGCTTGAGCTTGAGCTTCTCACCTTGCTGTTCCAGCAGAGCGTTCTGTCGCTTCAGGTCATCGATGTCCTGCTGGTGCGTGTGGTTTTTCCTTCTCATGTACTGAATGTACTCTGTGGCTTTGTCTAGGATTTGAGCTCGGGAGGCCTGGGTTATACACAGAGCGTGAGAAACAGACTTATCAGCTACGTTATTGAAAAGAAGAAGAATAAAAAAATAATAAACACCCTTCCCTGAAGGCTTTTTTTTAGCTCTTAAATATGTTATACACAAATCCCCGTGACATCCATTAACACCCACACGTGCGCGCACACACTCAAAATAACATGAACCGTGTTCTCTGCAGAGCTGCACATTAAAGGTGCAAATAGTCGTTTGGAAATCTGACTTCCGGTCCGGAGTACTTGATTGTGTTTGGAAATGCTTCCTGTCAGTCATTTTACAGATGACTCTGAGTCACTGTAGATCCTGCCGGGGCGAAGCTTGAGTGTGGAATCATTCAAATGTCAAAAGACCAATCTTACCTAATGCACCTTTAAAGGCAATAATAATCCATATTTTGTGCCTAATACTCCAAACACAATTATTAATCATGATAATACAGACAATTTACAATTCAGACAGCAGAGGGCGCAATAACATGCAATAGCGGGAATGCACGTGATGTTACCGTGGGCGGCGGTAACTCACAAAGCAGATGTAAAATAGGAAAGAGCTTTTGTGCGATTAACTTTACAGATTCAGTAAGAGATCGGAGCTTTTTACACACTGCTGAAAGCTAAAGAAAAGAGATGCGGATGAAGGGAGCTGCTTAATGGTTAAACTGGTTCATTGTTTAAGAAAAAGCTTGTTATTAAATTTTTAAATGTTTAATAAAAGGAACATTTAAGTTAATAGGCTATTATATTATACTGCAACCTTTACGAATGGTTGTAAAAATTATTGTTGGTTATTAAGAAAAAGAAATCAAAAATATTGTAGCAAAATCGCAAGTCGATTATGACTCGCAGACTTGCTCATTAGCGAGATTATATACTGTACATACTGTATATATATACACACACACACACACACACCTCCCTACTAATGAGCAAGCTTGTGGCGATGGCGAATCGAATCCAGCATGTTATGATTTAAGACGTAATCATTAAAAACTTTTATTGAACATTAACCAATTTAGTAGATTATTTAGATTTATTAGAATGGAAAGTAGATTATGGTATAAAATTTAAAATCAGAGGATTTACCTTTCGTACATTTCAGAAATTACCACTGCCATTGTAATCCCATAATGCACTGCAATATTGTGTCCAAATAGCACCCGGTGGTATGTACAGAATACCCCTAATGCACTTACAGGTTAGTGGAGAACGCCGCGATAATGATCTCATGCTCATATTCAATATTCAAACGAGCCTAACTGACACTCAGAGGGGGAAATTACAGATGTTCAGCACTGAAGGTAAATAAAGCTACCGTAAAACGTGTGGAGTGTTTCCGAGCAGTTCGTGGTGCGTGTGCGAGGGGATGTGTGGGGGTGCTGGTACTCCTGACGTGTACTGACCTTTTCCCCCTGCAAGGCGGGCACAGAGTCTCGGAGGCTGTGAAAGCTGTCTTTGATGTGGTCCCTGCGTTTGCGCTCCAGCGCATTATGGTGAGCTCGTTTGTCTGCCTGCAACCACAGAGTCAGAGGTTTCATCAGACATCATGTTCATACTCCTAAACACACCTCAGTATATACACTGTGTACTTTACTCTGCGCGCGTGTGTGCATGAAGCAATCAGAGGCATAGAACAGAATGGTGACAAACCCATGACCCCACACGATGATGTTATTTGCATGAATCTGGTTCTACTTCTCTCGCCACGATATAAAGAGAACAGAAAAGGGGCAGAGCTAAAAAAAAAAAAACAAACAAAAAAAAACAATGCAAGCCACTGATTGGTCAAACAGAACCAACAGCTATGTAGTCTTCGCCTTCGTGTAAACAGTGACATTCTGCAAAAGTTGCAGGAGAGAAACGTTACGTTTCTGCCACCTCATGCCCACCACGGTGGGCGGCGACCCTTAACATAATGTTGTAGCAGCCACTGAGAACTAAAGTATTGGCACCCCTGGATTCAACTGCCACCATTAAAATGATCTTGCTCGGTCTCCTGGTAAGTGCTTCACTTAAATGGGTTTTCTTTTTTTTTGCTTGCTTGCTTTTTAAACGTAAAATAAGCCACATGTTTGTTTTTATTTAAGATTATTAAAAGGAAATTATGAATCTGGAGTAGTATTTCACTCCCCGCAGTTTTGTTTTCGTGCTTTACTGCACCGCCTAAAGGAAAAGTGCTGTAATTTAAAAGAGTCGCTAGTTTTACCCGAGGCTGGAGTTTACTCCCACTGTTATTTTTTACTATCATTTTAATAACTTCAGGCTGGATCACAGATCGACTCAAACTGTATTCCAGTTTACTATGTTTTTAATGAACTGAGCTGATACCGGGCTCAACTGTTAAAAAAAACCCCAAAACAACCTGTTTCAGATCCAGTGACTCATTAAAGGGGGAAAAACCGCAGCTTACACAATGCAGAAGGTACATACACAGCTAATTTAATAGCAAATACATATTTAAAAAGGTTTTTGTGTCCATTATGATGGAAAACCACAACAGATCCACCTGCTCCAGGTATAAAAATCGGTCAGATACCACTTTGTCGCAGGATGTGACATCATGTACTGTAGCTCTCTGGAATCTGCCTTCTTTTATGTCCTGGATTTCTCAATTTTCCTCCCAATAAATGCAAAACAAAAACTCCAGCCTGGCTTTCTTCATGAAAAAATAAGAAACCTATTTTTGGTAATTTTGCCATTTTTACCTTCGTCCTTAATCACATTGTGCTCATTAGTGCAGCTGCAGGCTGTAGAGACTTTAACAGTGATCCTGCTAGCTGCAAAAAACCCAGTAAAGATTTACCCCGTGCAGCTTTTGCCTCTTTCTCCCCTTCAGGGTGGATAAACCAGCAGCCTGAGCCCCTGCCACGAGCAGATTTCATATCTGGGCCAATTTATTGATTTGTTTTAAAAATTCAACGTTGTCTGATGGACAAGCCTACGTGTTATTGACTTTCATAAACTGATCGGTGTGTTGCTAAGCTATACAGCCAAAAGTTTGTGCACCCCGATCATCACACCCATGTGTGCTTGGTGAACATCCCAGTCCAGATTTCTTCCCCTCTTTAGTTATAACGCGCTCCTCTCTTCTGTTCGGCTTCCCACTGGATGTCGGAGCGCGGCCGTGGGGTTTGTGTTCATTCAGCTACAGGAGCGTTAGTGAGCTCAGGCGCTGATGTCGGGATGTCGAAGAGGCTCCGGTTCCAGTTCATCCTGAAGGTGTTCAGTGGGGTTGAGGTCAGGGCTCTGTGCAGGACACTCCAGTTCTTCCACTCCAACCTTAACCTGAACACCATGTCCTCTTTGTGCACAGGCGCATCGTCATGCTGGAACCGGTTTAGGCGTCTTAGCTCCAGTAAAGGGAAACTGCAACACTACAGCACACAGCGACATCCTAAACAATCACGTGCTTCAAACTTTGGAAACAGTTTGGAGACGATTCACATATGAGGGCGTGATCACCAGGGTGTCCACATACTTTTGACTATAACGTGTATCCTTAAAGCTAATGCTCTTCAAACAGCAGTTTATGACATGCTGATCCTCATGTTGTGAACGAAACTCCCTCAGTGCTGTAAAGAGTTGCTCTTGTAAACGCGGAACTTCTCGTACCAGACCAACTGGAGGACAAGCGCGGGTCAGATACTCTGGCACAAGTACCCACAGCTGCGTGCGTTATTTACATGTGCGTCTGCCTGCTTTATTAACCCGCTCTTGCTTCTGCTCAGGCTGGTTTCATTTTCGTTTCCTCTCCAATGACGGCGCAAACCAAAAGGTTTTTAATGCTGTACCCTGCACCGATAACCTCAGCAGCAAACTGCACAGTCATGCCTACACTTACATTTTGCGTAAACGGGGAAATTCAAGCCTTACAGGGTTAACCGAGATAGCAGGGTAATTATCCGGCTTCAACACGGTGCCTGTCAAACGGTTAATAAACGAGAAACAATTAAATACAACACAAAGGTGTAGAGAGGTTTGGTTCGTTTTACTGAGTCAGCGTTTCTCGCTAATCCTGCAGTCTGAGTCACCTGATGAGGACGATTTACTGCTTATGGTGGTTTCCTGCGAGTTAAATTCAGTGACTGGTATGTGTGTGTGTGTGTGTGTGTGTGTGTGGCAAATGTCATGATATTGGCAGACTATTAATGTTATTTATTTCCTCTGTTTGAATGTTCGTGGTGACTATTGTGCTATAGTTAATTCAAGTTTAAATGAAATCTAATAAAACATGCTGCTGCACTTGAATTAACTCAGCCGAGGTTGGTTCACGTCTTTCACTACTCAGCGAACGATTTTTCCGTTTCCCCTCAAAAACAAGCAAACCAGTTCTCCAGATGCGTTTCGTTGCCACAACACGTGAGCTTTACATGCTGTATACATTAGGGTGTGGCTCCGAGCGCGGCCGGTATGGCCGAGGCTTTTGTGCTGAGAATCTGATCTATTGTTCAGTGCATCGCGGATAAGCTTGTTGTCTTTACGTTACACCGCAACTAATTGACTTCCACGGGCGTAAACAAGCCTGTACGACTACACGCACTAATGTGTACCGAGGCGAACTCTCCATGAGCTCCTGAGCCAAAACACATACGACTGGAACAACTGTTTTAATGTCTAATACGTTATTTGCTTAAAATCTTGATTATAAACAAAGATCTTCCTCTCGGCACAAAAGATAAAAGGGCTCTGGGGAGATGGCAGACATCTCGACTCCGATCTCGTACGGCGAGGAGACAAAGACTCGCGCACCTTCCAGTGACACGCGTGCAGACTTTTGCTTTTGGTTCAGGAAGTGATGCCGGTTAGGCTAGTCCACTCGCGTGTGTGTGTACATAGGATGGGAATGTGAAGTAGGCAGTAATTAGGGCTTTTTGATGTCTCTCTCTCGCTCACACACACACACACACACACACACACACAGGGAAGTGTACACAGTGCCTGGGTGTCTCCTGACCAAACAGGTTAACACTTCATGCATGACCGATACACTGACATCTAGTGCGGTCTAAAACTGGGAAGTCATTAATGTTTCACAACAGATGTTGTTGTTGAACCGCGCACACACTCTGAGAACAGCCGCGGGAAGGCTGAAGCGTCGAGTCGAAAGCTGCGCCTGCAGAAGGCGCCATCCATTTTGTACTAAAGTAGCCATTTCTTCATTTATGGCGCTACGGCAAGGTGAGAAAGGCGAGACTGTGTACACATGCTCCAGTAAGCAGCGGCGCTGTGGACGGTAACGCTCATGTTATGATAACATCGACTGAAAATAGTACGGCGTTTAATCGACCGTTTGAAAACACACGAGCCGGAGGTGGAAATGAAAGGAGGCGTTTATGATGGAGTCCGTCTCGGCACATGATGCTTTCCATTAAACACGTTTGCGACGGCGGTGGATCAAACAAGGAGACCGTCTGCGCTGAGGCACGGAGGATGCTGTAGCGGGGTATGACGAGGTCGGCGAAAAAGATGAACCTGCGGCGTCAGGCACGTGACTGTCTGAATAACAGAAAGAGAAAGAACGTGTCGACGGTAACAGGCGGGAACGCGTGTTTAATCAGTATCTCGGGAAAAAGCGAACAGTGACGTAACCGTGCGATCATACAGTTCAGTTTTAAAACTTTTGCTACGTTTAATAAATAAATAAATACCCCCCCCCACACACACACAGTATGAGAACCTCCAATGCAGGAACAATGCAGAGTCCCAGCAGGGTGTGTGTGTGTTTTACGGTAACCATCGGGCACTCGGGCGACGGGGAAGCTGCTTCTTCTGTATATACGCATTCTCCAGCCTACGCAAAATCCGTAAATGTTAGCAGGCCGGCGCCGGGTAGTGCGGCAGTACTTTTCTCAGTGGAGGACGGAGAAAAACAGACATGGCCGACGTGGACAGAAATAAACCTCACAGAGAACATCACGCTTTAACATTAAAAAAAAAACGTGTTAGACGTACGTGCGAGAGACCTACAGTAATGTTCGAATCCCCATGTTAACATGTTTAAAGAAGAAACAAGATATCTTTGCATAAGCTGCTCCATTCAACTCCTTTCCCTTTCTGCAACCACACGCCACGCTGATCACAGCACTGCAGGAGGTCTTCCTCTGTCAGTCGTCTCAGGAGCGCCGTCGCTTCCTTCTTCACTTCTGGTTCACCGTTGCTCCGTCTGGAACCCGAATCTACCCGTAACAACGCCCCTTAATAATGCGACGGGACCTGGATCTTCCGGTATGACCCCGAGACAAACGGCGGTCGGCGCCAGAAAAACACCTCCGTCACCAAAGACGGAGAAGGCGCGACAAAGCAAGCGCAAAGGCCATGTTGGCTGTTCTCTTTGACATTAAGGTTCCAGATGGAGCGACCGTGAACCGACGCTATTACAGAAAGGTTCTAGACACTTGAAGAAAGACACAGAGCACAGCTGCAGGGACGTGGTTTCCTCCTTCGTCAGGACGACGCTCCGGCGCAGTCGGTGAGGACTGAGGAACGCATCTCGGTACTCGACCACCCTCACTGTTCAGCTCATCTAGCACCACTTTTATTTCGCCTTAAAATCAAGTCTGCGCTCAAGGGAACCTGCCTGGACTCTGTTCCAGAGGTGAAGAAGAAAACTTCAGTAAACGTGAATTACAGCATTGGTCTCGTTATTTCCCAGCCACATACGCGAACCCTGTTTACGTTGTGTAAACCTGCTGCTGAGCCGGTCGGAACCGTCGCCTTGGTAACGAAATCCATCAAGCGGCTTCAGCTTCGAAGGACAAACAAGTCCGGGATCATCGACAATCTAATCGAGTGAGCGTGTGCACCGTTTATACTTGCACTGCTAGCTGACGTGTGTGTGTGTGTGTTTGTGTTTAAATGTCATTACGGAATCCATGTGCATGTTTGAAAGGCGCTTGTAGAAAACATGCCGAGCGCCGGAATCTGACGCACTCACGTTAGAAACGTTCTTACGTAATAACGGAGGTCGTCGTGGTCGATGGTTAAAGCTCGCCTACATCAGGAGGGATCAGCGGAGATGATGCGGTGACTTACGGAGAAATCCGCCCTGGATCCAAGACGGTTACGAATTACGTTGTTGTTGGGTTTTTTTTAAATAATCTAAAACATTTTCCAACATCCAAAGCTGTGTTGGTGCAGATCATCATCATCGTCATCATCATCATGATGGAGATCTCTGAAGCCATATTTCAGCATGTGTAAACACTTCAGCCTGCAGTACAAGGAGTGCAGGTCAAATCGAACGGACGTAAGGACGTAAAAGCGAGGAAAAGGGTGTTGTGGTGATGTATTAATCGTTCGTCGTGTTTTCAGCTCTGCTGAAAGCAAATAAGAGATAAGGTCAAAGCGTCTCAGACTTCCATACCCGAGGTTAAACTGCGCAGAACCGCAGGCTATAGTCTAATCCTCATCTGTTTCCTAACACGCTACAATCTAGAAACGCTCCTCATGGGCGCGTGTTTATTTCTTTTACTACGGCACACTGTTCGATCCTGTTACAGTACAGCTGTGGATTATCTCCTGGAACCGAAGAGCCAGACACTGTTAAAGTGAAAGCAAAAGTGCCAGTGTGTGGATGAGCCGCTAAACCCCAGCTGAGAGTCAGCTGACTGCGTGACGGTCACAGAACACGGTGTTTTTACAGCCTGAAGCACATAAAGCATGTTTCACTTTCAGTCTAAACCTGCATGTAAACTGAGGTGAGAAATCCAGCACCGCCGACCCTCCAGGTCTAAACATTCCCGCTCGTGTGACTTTTTGCCAGTGCTGCGTGTTTCCTCGACTCGTGTTCTTTTAGAACAGGGGCATTTGAAGCTACACAGGGAAGTCGTGTTTACATCCGAGAGGATAGAAAGAGATGGCCTGTAGCGAGGAACATTCACGAGACGTCTGCTGCCTTTTCTGTTGCTGATATTTGGTGTTTGTAAAAACCCCAAGCCTTCATCTTCGTAAACCTGTTACACCGAGGTAACCTCGTGTGGTGCCTGTCGTAGCTGACCAACGACGCGTTCTAGCTTCGCTCGACTTAACCGGGAATCACGTCGTCCTCCTTTGCTACAAAGTCGAATAAAGGATCTAAAGCTCACATACAGTCCAGGTGCTGGAACATCTCATTTTAACTAGCTAATTTAAGCTGGAACTGAAAATAAAAGGCGCTCCCTAATAAAGGCGTTCCCTGTGTAGACGACTCGTACGGATTCAGTGTGAAAATGGCGGGCAGTATTTTTGCTGAATTCTTTTTCGGGGGTGTTTCTGTCATAGACGAGGTGACTATGAAGTGTGGTACGTTTCAACCTGCTACAAAAAAATACGCACAGCTGATGAAGGACTTTCATCTGAAACGTCACGCTTGTACAACATCCACATCTAATATACGAGGCTAAGAAGCTGTAAGCTCGTTACAATAAAACCGGTGGCGTTTTAACCCGTTTCTCCAGCGCAGTAGCTACCCGTCAGGATATTGTGATCAACCCCCTTCATTTAGAGGCTAAAAGAGGATTCAATACACGGGGAAACGATTCACAGACAAGATCCACAGAAGACTGGGAATCGGAACGTAATGACAGTAACAGTAGTAAACAGGTAAGTACTAACGGTCCTGAATCAGCACAAAGAAGAAGAAAAACCACACCGCGTGCACAGCTGATGAAATCGGAAACGCTGCGTACCTTCACAAATCTAATATCGCCGTTATAGAGTGTGTGTGCTGCGTGTGGGGGAATTCTGTGTGTGTATTTTTGTGAAAACTAGAAATCAAACCCTAACTTCAGTAACAACTGTAATTGCAGTAAGCGCTCGTAGTACTTTCCCGTCGCCATGGAAACGTCACCTTTCATTACGGCTACTTATATCTGCAGAGATATATAAAGGAAAGACTGGAGGCTCGGTTTGGGAGGCTGACACGTAGAAACGCACTACACTAGCTCATTAAAATAAAAAAAGCGCCCATCTCTACAGCCTCTTTCTTTAGACTGATTTCTCCATATACAGTACATGTTTATCGCTAAAATACACACCTGTCAGTATATTACAGCTAACCTCAAAACAAACAGAAGACGTCGCCGTCATCATCATCATCATCATCATGATCATTGTTATCATCTATCCCGAGTCAGTGTAAACAGTGTGCAGGATTTGGTGTCTTGTGTGTGTGCTCCGGTGAAAACTAGGAATAACCGTACAGTAATCATAATAACAGGCTAACAGAAGTAGGAAACAATTAATTGTAGTATGTTTTGGGACAAAACTACAGAAGCGCATTGCATTCGCAAAAGGAAAAAAAAAAAAAAACGCACAATTAGGAGACACTCGTAAATACAAGAAAAGATTTGCAGAAAGCTGAAGGTGGCCTAGTGATGGGTCTACAGGAGAACACCGGGAGCGATGCTGGAACGTTCCTCACCAGCACCACATCTTTTCTCCTAATTACGAGACAGTAACCCAATTACGAGATAAGGTGTGTGTGGTTTTTTTTCTTCTGTACAAGACAACAGTGCCAAGGAAATAAAGTCCTTTCTGACAAAAAGGACTTTGTTGCCATGGCAACCTCGCACCACTACTACTACTACATGTGTTTATATTTAGATACAGTAATGTACATACACAAGGAGGACCCGAAATCAATCTAGGAGGCTGAAATCTTCAAACTAACTCTTTTTAAGATGATTAAAATGAAGTAAACATCTCTACAGCCTCTCTTTATGTCATTTTAAAGTGATTCCTGTACAATTCCGAGAGGCTAATCTCAAAATAAACAGGAGATATTATTATTGTTGTTGCTATGATTAGCATTATTGTAATTAAAGGCTAAAAGTGATTAATTCCTCAGTTTATTACGCACCACAGAATGAAATCCCGGCGATTCTTCCTGTAAAAAGAAAAGAAATAACAGAAGAAAAGGAGAGAATTACTCCTGCTGCTACAGGATGGTGTGAGGATTTAGCCACAGCTAGCAATGTAGCTTAATCTTTAAAACCTGCGAGTCAGATTTTTTTTTTTTAATTTGATCATTTTAATAATGCGTGTGATTGTGATTATGATTATGATCGCGTTTATGGTTATCTAGCCTGTTAGCTCGGAGGCTAAAGCTAGCCAGGAGGCTGAACGGCAAGAAGAGGATCCAATATCGACAAAACAGCGAGGCGTCTCGCGCTCTCTGCTTTCCCCCGCAAAAGCCGCTCGCGCTACACTACTACAACTCCAATAATAGAAGCAACAACAACCGTTAACATGTTTAAAGAAACCATTAACGTCACTCACGTCACTGTCAACCTCGATGTCATCGTTATCACTCATTCTTCGGTCGAGTTTTAATGGGAAGGCTGTTTGGAAACCATGAAGCGCAGAGCAACAGCGAGATCCTGCTCAATCAGATCAACAGTCAACAGCCAGAAACGACGTGCGATGCGCGAGCTGCACCTCACGTGACTCGCCTACACGCGGACATTCGCTGTCGCGTGACGCGTCCAGGATGCTGCCCGCGCAACGGCGCATGGGAGTTGTAGTTTCTTTAAACGCTACCAATACGACGCTTTGTATTGTTATAGGGTTAAAAAAAACTACAACTCCCATTTCACCGGATTATTTTTAAACGCACTACGAAAGTAAAAAAAAAAATCATTCTTGTTCACGTAACGTGCAGTCCAACTTGCGCTCTCCTAATTTATCATTTTCAGGCTTCAAAATGGTGCTCGATTACGCTTACGGACTCAGCCGCGACAAAGTACCCAAAATCCTTTGCGAATATTTTGGCCAATCAGATCGGACGGATTAGCGAGGAGGAAGTAATTAAAAAAAATTATTATTATTATTCTTTTATTAAAGCGGAAATTGTACAATAATATATGCCAAGTGATACAGAATCTTTAAAAAACGGTGCAATGTAAACAGAATTATAATCTAATAAAAAAAATATAATAATAATAATAATGAAAAAAAACAGTTAAGGGCCTCTTCTAATAGTTCTAGGGCATCAATAATGTTCAGCATTTTTTTTTCTGCTTTCTTTTCCATATACTTCAGTGATTTGCAGTAGTGTTAGTTCTCTCACAAAGACCACCAGTAAGGGTTTTGACTTGATGCATTTACATTTATGGATAAATAAAATACACAGGAGTGCTAACTATCACCTGAATGCTGCCTTCATGACAAATGGGAAGTCGGAATTTTCCAACTCGGAACCTCCTACTTCTTACTTATAAGTCGGAAATAAAATGCATACTCACTGTACTCTGTCTACAAAAAAATGGAATTAAAGATTGTTTTTGTTTTTTTTTAAAGATGCAGTAGGAGATTTTTTTTTTGTTTTTGTGTGTGTGTGTGTGTGTGTGTGTTTGGACTCTGCTAGCCTTGTGAACATGAGACTTGGGGTGAGAGATTAAACTCAAGGAGTGGGAAAAAAATAGTCAAAAGTCAAAACGACTTAACTGTCAGAGACCTAATTGTAATATAAAAAAAACAATTTGTAATTGTACTTAATTCACCTTTACAGTGGATGAAATAATTAACTGGAATTATCTCTGAAAATTACATGAAAGAGCAGTTTGTTTTTTAAAGGGAAAGAGAGAGAGAGAGCTAACATTTTAATTATTATAGTATCACCTGATTTTAAATATAAACAGAACCTCAGAACCTTAAATCACACTGTCATTTCCTGTTCAGTTGTAATGATAAGTTAGACAAAAATAAATAGACAGTTACAGATGGAATAATCTCGCTTTAATTACTGTAAATATCACCAGAGTGTGCTAGCAGGACAAACACTGATGATCGGTGTTTGGTTGTAAGGAACATCGGCTTGGACAAACATAACATTGCCAGGTCAGACATTGATGGCGAGTTGCATGAACCTGCTGTCTCAATAACAGCAGCTGTGACGTGGGCTGGAGGGCCGAATCGTCTGCAGGACAGTCTGCTCAAAAAGTCGCCACATTTGTCGCTAGGCTCTTTTTTGAAATAAAGTTAATAAGTCATCTAAAATGTTACCAAATGTAACTTGCAATGGATAAACACATCCAGAATGTTTTTGTTTTTTTTGTTTGTTTTTTTGTTTGCAAACAAGAAGTAACATATACGACCAAATAACACAAGACAAAAGTAACATACAACGAAGATTAGAGGCTTACAAGTTAATAGGCATGACATTAACGGACATTAAAGGATAAATAAACAAAAATAATTAAGTTCACTTCCATTTTATTTGTATAGCGCTTTCATTGTCACAATGCAGCTTTACAGAAATATCTAAATTCCAGATATGCAGTTTACATTTATAAATTTATCTATAGTGATCAAAGTAAGAGGTGACGACGGCAAGGAAAACTCTCTGAGACGACGCGTGGAAGAAAACCTGAGAGGAACCAGACTCAAAAGGGAACCAGACTTATCTGGGTGACACCGGATAATGCCATTACAAATCATTTCCCTTTTATAACTGTATACTATATAGTCAAAAAGTGTAATTGTATAAACAGGAACTTATGAGCTTATGAGCATCAGAGTTAGTCCTGAATTCATTGTAGTTTTAATCTGAAGTCTATTGTGTTATCGACTGTTTAATGTTCCAAGAAAGAGCATCCAGAGCCATTTTTAAGGTTTCAGTGTCGTACCATCCATAGTAATCTCATTGATCTTTACACTGTAAAAAATAAATGTTAGCGCATTAATAAATAATGATGGTAAATAAATAAATTCAAGCAAAGGCACTGTTCACCTTTAGAATTTTTAAGGCACAAAAAAAACCCCACAGGTCTCTCACAGTCTTTTTTCCCAACGCACTTCTCAAACCATGCAAATAGATTTCCAGGGCCACAACATCTATACGATCGTATTTGCATGTTTTGTGAAGTGTATTGAGAAAGAGACTGTGAGAGGCCTACAGCAAGCACGCTTTATAGCAAGTCTTTGCTTTCCTATACAGGCGTCAGCGTTAGCTTGGTGTTCATCAGCGTTCTGAGTGAAAGTACATGAAAGTACAGTTATATAGTTCTTGGAGGGTAAAGGGCAAATCCACCCTGGGGTTTTTTTTTTTTTTTGGTCTTTCCAATTCCCATCCAACAGCTAACTCTCTGCTATCACACAACAACAACTACCAACAGAGGAGGGTGCGGCAGACACGTGCTCTCTCTGAGACACATGGAGCCACGTCTGTATACATGAGCTGACTGGTGCCTATGATTGACTAATGTTGCTGTGATTGACAGGGGAGAGAGTATGCCATTTCTCCCATCCCGAGAGACTGTGGCTGCTTCCCAGGAGGAATGTTCAGCAATTTCCTGCTCTTTGCCTTCAACAGAGACCTGAATCTGAGGTACATTAGTAACATTTGTCTGCACTGAGAGTCTCTGCAACTCACAGAAACTCAACTGCCATGTAACTTTGTTGTTTGGCCAGACCTTATAACCACAAGGTACAAAGTCGACAAAATTGTATTCCTGGGAACAGAGCGACGACCGATCATTCATTCAGATCCACCAAGCCTCAACTGGTAAACTGCACTCACATCTGGAGACCAAGTTATAAATGCCCTGAACTGGCATTCATTCAGAGGACGGTGATCAGGAGGTTTGATTCGTATTCCTCTTTCTGCCACAAACTGAAAGCCACTAACAGTAAGATTGCTATTGTTTTCACTATTGTATATGCATAGCTTTAACCACATTTAACCTTTTGGAAACATCACTGCCTTTACAATCAGCAAAAAGGCAAAATAAGCCCTGATATCTGGAACATAATTCCGGTTAATGTAACTCTGAATCTTATTTGTCATCAGCGTTATTTTAATGGTTTCCATCACTGGACATCCTCCATGTGTAGAGTCTTTGAACTCCCTACCACATTTTTCTTTCTATTGTTCTCATGTTTCACAAATGAGGAGGCGTGGCGCAGTCTGTAGGGCGGAGCACACATCAACACATACAGAAGCATTCCTTTCCTTTCTCTGTCCTTATTTATAAATAATCATCCTTAGTTGATCATTTTATTGAACATTCCATTGTGCGGTGAGACTGATTATCTAATTAAACTAGTTTACAGTGATGCAGTTCTGCTGCTTCTTGTAAAGCAAGAATAGACCTACATGTTTCTGGTGCCCTGTGTGAGGAGTAGTACTAGGCATTTGTTATCCATCCATAAAGCCATCCATCCATTATCTATACCGCTTATCCATTAAGGGTCACATGGAAGGCAGAGCCAATCCCAGCTGGCTTCAGGTGAGAGGCAGGGTACACCCTGGGCAGGTCGCCAATCTATCGCAGGGCTAACACAGAGGCCAACAACCATTCACACTCACACGCACATTCACACCTATGGGCAATTGAGTAACCAGTTGACCTAATCCGCATGTGTTTGGGCTGTGGGAGAAAACCGGAGAACCCTGAGGAAACCCACGCATTCACAGGAAGGGCTTTTGGGCTATCAAAGTGATATCAACTTAAAGCCCTTGTTCAGAGAAACACTAAGACATAGAATAAACAATATGATCACTTGGTGGTGCCGGATTGCCCACGTGTTATTGACAGGAGCAGAGCTTTGCCTGCAAACAGCTGAACCTTGGTGGTGTGTTGATGCTACACTAATTCCCTGTTAGCAGTAAAAGAAAAATTTTAAAACTATATTAATTTATAAGTACTATATAACTATAGTTTTTAAAACAATATTAATAATAGTATCATGACAACTAATTTATCGTTATGAATCATTAATAACTGGCTGAGTGAGTTTTGCTTAGAATCTAGGCAGATCCCTTAACGGCATTGTTCAGTACTTTACAGAGGAATCAGAATAAGGTTGGGATTTATAATTAACACTGGTTCATTAGTTAACAGTCACAGCACTCCACACTTATTACCAGGGTGGGCAAATAGTGCTGTATGCCTACCAGGATAAAAAATTGAAGAGCCGGGTGTTTGCTGGGCAGGGAGCACAGATCATCATCAAGAGTTCAGTGTCTTTTTTGTCACAGGTTGGGCTGAGGTTAATGCTGCTCGGTTTCATTCTCTTTGCTGTTCTGGTCGGGATTTTACTGCAAGAGGCCATCCTGACAGTCACAGCACCTCGACTCAGGATCGCAGCAGCACTGATGCCACATATTGGATTTGCATGCGCCTCGGTGCCGGCTTTCTCTTCAAGTCCGATGGGCTGTTAGTGAACGAGGCTGCCTTTCAAAATTGTGTGTCTAATTTTTTTTTGCCTTTCTATATTTTAGATATGTATGTATGTATGTATTCACTCAAAATTTAGGACAAACACGAATAACTCGTGCAACTGTGTTAGTTAAAAAAAGTTAGAAAAATACTGTATACGTACAGTAGGTAATGCTTCCATCTTGTCTGGACCATAAGTTAAAGGAAGCATGGGAACCTGTGCCTGAGATGCTCATAGAGGGAAGAAAGCATATAAGAATAAATGCTAAGTATGCTAAATGTATGTTATGAGTTATTTTCCATCATCGAGCACCTTTAACTTTTTCTCTGTAACCCTCTATTTGAATTACCTTTGATCCCACTGTGCTCTGAAATATATTTTCCTTGTAATTTACATGTTGTGTATGAATTTTATTAGTATTTGTTGACTTCTATCAGTCTATATGCACAGAAATTATTGTCATGTGAAACGTGTCTATATATATACAAGGTGTGTACTGTTTGAGGATTACCTTGGCCTCCAGTGTGGCTTGACACTCACAAAGTCTTGTGATTTTATTCACTTAACAAATAAATATTTGGATGCAGCCTTGATGCCTAGTTTAGATACCTAGGTGTCCCACATTACATGTCCCAGGTCACCCTAATTCACTCAGGCCTGTGTTTGGCAATTACTGGTCTTGAACAGTGTTTTTATACAGATCAGGTTTGCATGCAGGTTATGGGGAATATGCTAGTTGCTAATGGGCTAGCACATTTATCAAGGAGTATTTAGCCATTATGTAAGCAGTCCTTACATTCCGGTATTATCTATTGGGTTGTCCCTTCACCCTTTTCTCTATTCATGTACACTTTTCTGGCCACAACCTTCAGAAAGTTGAAGGTTGTAACCTGATTGGCTCCCCACACTTGTGTGTGACAGTTTTCATCAGCAAAACCTTTTTCACACAATACAGTGACTGTTTTTGGAACAAGATATAGGCACTAGATGAAACATATTCATGATTATTAAAGACTAAAAGCTATTAAATACTTTCTAGGATCTTCTCTAGACCTTTTCTATACTCATAGTGGATATGTACCTAAAGCCATTATCAAACTGCTGATTTAAAAAACACACACACACACACACCATTGTCAGCTGTCTAACTATAGTCTAAAATCTAACCTTTCCTTTATCTCCAAAATCCTAGAAAAGGTTGTAGTACAGCTGTGCGACTTCCACAGTAATCACATTCATGAACTCTTTGTAGCAGTGTTTCGTCCTCATCACAGTACTGAGACAGCGCTGGTTAAAGTGGGAAATGACCTACAAATGGCCTCCAGTAAGGGTTGTGTCCATTGCCTGTGTTGCTCAATCTTAGTGCAGTTTTAAATAACGTGGGTCATAATATTCTTTTAGATAGACTAGAGTAGGTTGGACTTGTAACCGTAGTGTACTTCCAACTGTTGGAACTGTAACCCAGGGCTCATGGGGTTAGTGTATGGATCCATAAGCAGGACATTTATTGATAGGTGGAACAGGAATAGCAGTCAAATCCAAATCACACTCCAGTTTCATAAACATTAGGTCAGTAAGGTCAAACAACACAGCAAGGTCAAGACACTAGACAGCAGAATGGCAGACAAATACAAAGGGTTAGACAGAGTCAAAAATGAGACAAGGTGAGGCAAGGTCATACACAAAATGGCAGTCAAGAAATAACATGGCTCAGAACTCCACAAATGCAGGCAAACTGTAGGTCTTCACAAAGTGACTGGAAAACCACAAGCTCTTCTAATGTAGGAACATGAAATAAGCAGAAATACCAAGGAAATGGGGAGAGGACGCCCTCTGGAGGCTTGGTGGAAGAACGTCTGTGATCGATGTTACAGCATTTTCCTGCCTCAGGTCTATTTACTGGTCATTATCAGTTGGTAAACAAATCTTAATAATGGTTTCTTTACAGCATACAAAAGTTTTCCACAAGGCTCTGAAGATTCGATCAGATCACCGCTATCTTATCCACACTGCATCTGCTCCCAGAAAAACACTGCATTCATTATCAAATATTATTAACGACCTAATAAACAACAAATGGTCTCACATCACAGAGCAAAGACTGAACAATCTTGTCTGCTCCTGCAGTTATTATTGTTGTTTGCATCTGCTTGCGATGTTTTCTGACTTTACTAATGAGTTTTAAAAAAACCAACCAAACAAGGTTAAAGCGGGTTGTAACGAGCGATTAGAGGCAAGTCTTAAACTTAGTACGGTTTATTAAGGGCTTTTAAATGATCATGGTCACAATCCAGTTCACAGCTAGTCGGTGTGTGGCATTTACAGTGATATAGCGCCCAGGGTGGATAACAATTTGCATAGCATTTGAATAATTGCATTTCGGCCAAAAATGACAAGCCATGTGTAATGGGACAGGGAGCAGAATTTTGTTCCTTCCTCCTTAAAAGTAAAACACAAGAACCTTCTAAATCCACCTATATACTAAAGACAGGTAAACTGCAGGTAAGTCATCTAGGTACTCACTGACAGAGTCATAAAGAAAACCTCAGTATTTCTTCTACACTTCTACTGAATCAATACATACTGCACAGGTTCGGTACTTTGAAAGTTAGCACTGTGTGTTGTGTCATGTTCTAAACAATGTTTTCGAAATTATAGCTGGCTCTGTATTTTCTTCCTAATTATTGTAAATAATGACAAAAAAGCTGTAGATTTTGTGCTAATTATTACTGGATTACTGAACATTTTTCCACATTGTTTTCCCCTTCATTCACACCGTTAAACTGATGAATTTAGATCCTGTGATTGAGATGCCGAGTCTTTCTTTAGATACTACACTCGTTTATTCCAGCTTTATTAGATATTTTGACATGCCCAGCTTCAGTGAGCTTCTTCTATTTAGATTATCTCATGGTCTGTTGTGAATGAACACATGGTACGGTATGCAGGTGCTGATCTGTTCATGGTGTCATGTTTGTTTAGGATTTTCAGTAGAGCTAACAATTGGCCAACACCAAGCTGCAGAAGATGAGACCCAACTCAAGAGCATTATCAAGCTGAAACTTGAAGAAGAAGATCCAAGCTGTGGCCAGGGATAGTGTTCAAGGAATAGACTTTAGACAAAACTACTGAAATCTGTTATGAATCAGTTCAACAATGAACAGGCCCAGGAGCATGAGACTTGTAGGAAAAAATTCAGCTCTGTCAGTTCACATGATTTAACTTCATTTAGCCCATGATGCTCCAACCTCTGTACTTCACTGTGGGTTTGTTGCTCTTGGGAACACACATACAACCCTACTTTCTTCAAACATGTCAAGTTGAATTATTGCAAATAGTTTTAGTGTATTGTTCCAGATTTTTTTTGTCTTATTAACTTGAAGACAGAAGCTGTGTTATAGTTTGAAGTCTGTATTGTATGAAAAAAAAAATTTGTATGAAAAATCTAAAAACATCATGGTTACAAAAAAATGCAAGTGGTGTAAGGGGAACATTTATCACAAAGAGCAGCATGGTTAGTATTAGTTAGCACTGTAACCTCACAGCAGGACGATTCTGGCTTCGAGTCTCGTGGCCAACTGAGGCCTTTCTGTGTGAAGTTTGCATGCACTCGAGTTTCCTCCCACAGGACAAAGACATGCAGATTAGGTTAACTAACTACTCTAAATCATGCAAAAATGTGAATGCTCTGTTTTAGCCCTGTGATAGATCGGTGACCTGCCCAGGGTCACTCACCCGAAGTCAGCTAGGATTGGCTCCAGCTTCCTCATGACCCTGATAGATACGTAAGTGTGAATTTTGCTGAGAGTTTCTTTATTTCTCTCTTTTTTTGAGCTTGTTTTTTCTTTTAAACACTGCTATCATATTTTCCAATAGCCTTATGAGACATCGCTGTGGAGTGACTAGCCTTCAAACACCACTCTCCCTGATATAATGTAAGTGACACTGACAAATAATTGTTGTGACAGGACATAGTAGGCTACTCTGGGAGGGAAACTGGACCAAAATGTTCAGTCGATGATCAAAACATCATAAAACCCCATTCCCGTTCCCCCTAGTCCCCCTTGCCTGATGATTAACATGGCCTAGATGACTAAAGTCAAAAGAAATTAAAAAAAAGATCAAATCCAATATGTTCTTCTTCCTGTGGAATACATATATTGGACATCTGAATATAAACGAATCGTTTTGGCCTTTAGTATACGCACTTGATAAGCACAAGATGCGCTTGATCATTACTAGATGGCATGACTGTAGAGTGTATGTAGACTGTAGGAACTCAATAACTTATCAATCTCACCCCAGAAGTGTTGCTTTTTAGACACGTCTTCTTAAATGTCATCTATGTTTTAATGTTCTGCCTCTTAAACTCTGCCATTACTAGTTTTCGTTTTTGGTTTCAACAGAAGACGATAGAAAGGAGCGAGCATTTCCTGGAATGTGTTTATGCTGAAGAGAATGTGCTTTTTCCACAGAAATCTTAAGCAACATCAATTTTATAGGGCAATCGTTCCAGATGTGGCGTGTTCGTACTTTCTGTAAACAACTAAGGAGATGAATACGGACTGGAATGAAATATTTGGAGTGAAAGTATAGTCTGCTAATAATTACATAATATTTTCCCCACCTTCAGAAGTAAAACAAGTCCAACCTGAGGACTTTTTTGTGCATTGACACATCCCCAAGTGTTTTATTCATGACACAATTTCACAATATAAGTCTGCACATGTGGTGGGATCTGAGATCACATTTTTTTCATTTAAAATTCGGAAATTAAATTGGAAAACAAAATTTAAGACGAGAATCCGAAAATGTTCTTGCATTATTATTGCTAGTGCAATTACTGTGATGTCACAAATCTAAGAAGTGGGATACTAGTGCAGACGATCTTTAATGAGTTAGAAACTAATAAACAAACAAAATACAGGAAAAGAACCAAGAACTAGAAAAATTACTACAAAGGACAAGGCAAACTCAACACGAACACAAAAGCTACTCATGTTGCAAACACTACAACATATAATGCTTGGTAACTAAGGATGGAAAGCAAAGAACTTTAATAGGGGAACTAATTAGCGGAACACAAAACAGGTGCGCACAAACACAGGAAGTGTGCAGACAACGAAGGAAGAAATTAAAACATGTAAGTGAAGGTGCCCTCTAGTGGTGAACATACAGGCGTTTAATAGGAGAAAAAACTTCAACAATCTTAAAAGGAATGGATAACTTTTAAAAACAAAAGCACACAAACTTCTTTCTCGTTCACCATTTTGCAGCAGCGTTCAGCATCATATTATTGAGAAATCCAGCGTAGAAGTAGTGGCGCCATTGGTGCAAAGATTGGACTCAAAGTTCTAGAATGTAACACAGCTACTGTATATGACGTATTTGCACCAAGTTGCACCAGAGGCTCAGTAGTTAGCTACTGTTGTATCACAATTTGCGTTGGAGTTATGTTTGCTGATTTGTTTGTTGCCCAATAGCAGCGTACAAAATCTTCCCAGTTGGTATTTTACATCTGTATTCTGTTTTTCCCCCCCTAGAGAATCATCTCACCAATTAAAAAATAAACCTGCATTTACTTCTTCATTTAACCATTCTGCTATGCTTGGACCCTAGAAGGCAACAATTATATTCATCTTGTTGACATCAAGGTTTTGTAGGTATTATTTTGCATTAACCAAATGAAGATTCTGTTTCATGCCATATCCTGTAAATGTTACCTAGCTCGTGGCAAAAGCAATCAGCTAGAACAGGAGACAAATCGAGCCAAACAAAAAAAAGTTAACGTGTCATGGAGCTTGCTTTTGGGCTAGCTTGTGGACTAGTTTGTAAAAAACATTTGAAAAATGATAATAGCCAAATTGAATTAAACACTAAATGAATGTTGTTTCATTTTCTACTTATCTTTTTAGCCTACTTACTATGAATTTAAGTATATTTTGTAAAGGTGTACTTCTGAAGGGTACAGTCTGAATATGCTATTTAATGCTATACTTTATAAAATGATATATCGACTTTTTATAAATATTTCATGATAGAACGTTTATTTTTTTATAGAATTACAATTTCACAAAGTATGATGGAAGAATGTGCATGAATTCTGTATTAAAACCGTACTTCAACAAAGTATGCTTAAAAGGTATTCATTTTGTGCTGAAACAGTGCAGCAAATTAGATTCCTGCTGAAGATTATTATCAGCAAATGACCCTTAAACAATTTCACTGCAGATGCAATGCTCTCTAGAGACTGTTAATGCACTTGTGTGAACTCAGTTTACATATATAACATTCACAGTTACTTTTTAGGTATAACTGCCATGCAAACCTTTCCTTAAAGGTCCTCTATGCAGGATCTAGAGGGATGTATTAGCAGGAATGAAATATAATATTAATAAATGTGTTTTCATTAGTGTGTGAACCTGTAACCATGAATCGTTGTGTTTTCGTAAGTTTAGAATGAGCCCTTTATATCTACATTTATATCTAAACCTCTGGAGAGCGACTTCCATGTTTCACAATTTAATAAGTGGTATCCTGAATCCAGAAAGAAGCATCGAAAGTATGACAAAGAAGAAGAAAGGAAGATGAGGAAGAAGGAAGAAGAGGAATCAGTGTTTGCTGGAGCTGGAGAACAAGATTGAGAAGCCAAATTTTCAAAAATGCAGGATCATACTGATTATTTAGTACAAAAAAAGTAAGGGAGTGTGAATGTAAGTACTTGGAAGTACGCAACGGGAACTGTATGCTCTACTAATACATGCCTGGAAAGGGAGAGAGGGGTAAGAAAGGAGTATTCAGGGGGTTGTAATCAACTGCGTGCTACTTAATGGACCTTAATGGAAAGAAATCATGCAGGTTCACTAACAAAACAAAAATGGCACCCAATTATTACCAGTACGTGTTGATTCCCAAAATGATACGTTCAGAAAAACATCACCATCAATACATTGTGTATACAGTATATTGTTCAGTAAAAATGAGATAGTGAATATTCCAAAACAAGACATTCGTGTTATGTTATGTAAAAAAAAAAAAAACATTACTACTTATTCTACTACTACAACTAATAATAATAATAATAATAATAATAATAATAATAATAATAATAATATTGTTAACAAAATTGGAATTATGTTTGCTATGGCACTTTTTTTTGCCTTTGATGAGCACAGAACAAAACATCACGTGTGATGGAAAAGTATCAGGTTGTGTGAGAACCAAGTATTGTGACATTATCCTACTTCTACCACTACTTTTTCAACTAAACAAGCAAATGAACACTGTCATCATTAGTCCTCCTCATCTCATTTGAAAATACCTGGAAAAGGATCAAGGAAATATTATGATAATATGGAAATTGTGTGTCTAATATTGTCTGAATGTTGATTTTACTCTAATTTACTGTAAATGTTCGGTTACCGACAGATGACAAAATACAGGGAAAACCGGTTGCTCATTTTCTTGGGCAAAGTGGAATAGTTGTAATTTGAAGCATTCCAGATCAGTGCCTGAAGTTAGTGACTTGGTAAAAAAATGTCTGTGAAGACCATGGACAGCTGCAGCGCACAAGACAAGCTTGTGGAAGTGGAACGTCCAGTGACTCAGCTGAAGCCACACAGCCAGTGTAGGAAGTGTTGAGCTTGCTAGGGAACGAGAAGAGAAGAGAATTTGTAGCTCTTTATGCACATATGGCTTTTGATCGGAGTCATCAGCTCTGACAGTACTGTACTGTCTTTTGGCAGTCCTTAAAAAATTCATTCCAAGGTGTATATTTGACGCTTTTCCATTGCTGAGCGCTCAGCAGGACTTGTTATTTGTCCTTCAATAAGGGCAACTCAGAGAACTTCCTGAGTCCAGTATAAAACACACCCTTTTCCACTCTGTTTGGGTTCCACCAATTTGTCACCCTTTCCAAGGCTCATGGACAGAATTTTCTTCTCTCACAGTCCTGACATGCTTCAGATCTTTGGCAAGTGCACAATCGGGCAGATGGAAGTACAGTACCTGAGCTTCCATTTGGGCCAAGCATGTGCCCAGATTCATAAAACAGAAATATCGGGCACCTGCTTGAGTTTTTGGGGATCTTGATTGTAGTTTCCATCCGAAGTTCATACCTTATTATTTTTAAAACTCTTGATTTATCTCACTAAAAAGGGAACACCATCCATCACCATTCCAGATAAATCCATAAATAAATAAATCCAGTTTTGCTACTTAACATGTATGCCCTCATTTCCATAAAGTACGCCAGGGTACTGTAGCATGATTTGCAAGTGTTTGGTAATAGATACTGTAAGAATCCTTACACAAAATCTCCCCAGCTTGGAAATAAAATGTCATACTGTATATTCGATCAGTTGCACATTCTTCTGCACAAGTGTGGAACTTGTAATGGTACACATCCTAGGGTTGAAAACAATGAATATTCATTTTTTATGCATTTTTTTTGTATCTGATTTGAAAATGTAAATGAAGACATCTCAGCCAGTACAGAATATTCATCAAAAAAACAGCAAGGAGTGGGCGTGACAACAGTGACTACAATTTAGTACCTTTCTCCTTAGAAGTTAAACATAATACCTTTGTAAATTCAACCTGGAAGCAAGTCTTCAAGGTAAGCTCTTGCAGAATTATGAAGAATTAAAAAAAATATATTTTTTAAAAACTGTATTTGTATTGAAACAACACATTGCAACGGTTCAGAACTTTTTTTTCCAAATCACTGCAGATTATTGGGAAAAAAATGTAGACCAATATATTCTACTCACTTTTACTGGATTACTGAGGGTTTTTTTTATACATTGTTAAATTGATTCATTTGGATGCTGTCCATGATATGTTGCGTTCTTCCTGAGCTACGTGTGAATAATTACACAGTACTGTGTGCAGGTGCTGAGATGCTTGTGGTGTAGATTTTTGTGCAAATTTGATCCACCAATATCTAACAATTGGAAAGCCAACCCAGGGATTACAAGTACTCAAGAACATTTTCAAGCTGAAACTGAGGAAGATTCAAGAAGCTGTCGCTCTGGAGATCCAAGCAGCCCAACTGCTGACCGCTAACTGAATTGAGAATTTGGGTCCTTGTGATATCACACACACACGCCATCTAGAGATTATTCAACCTTCGTGAGGTGAGAGTTACACATTGTCATCAAATGATCTGCAAAAGAAAATGACTCCATTCTGTAGAAAACAAAGTTTTACAAATGTATTGTAAATAAGCATCATAGCAGCGCTCACACTCTGAGATTTTACTTAAACTCAGGTCAAATAAATTGTACAGTGTAAAGCAGGCTTTAGAGAGCGGAATATTGTACTGTGTGTGTGTATATATATATATATAGTACTGTGCAAAAGTCTTGAGCCACCCAACTTTTTTTTGTTTGTCGTGTTGCATAAGAGAGCACTTTTCAGACAAAAAACATAATGAAGGCTCCTGGATTTCACTGCAAAAAGAAGAAGTAAGTGTGACAGTCAAAGGCTCCAGAAATACTGTGGCAGATTCCCCAAGATGCTCAGTAACACTTACAGCTCATGTCCTTATAAAACTGCACACACTGTACCTGGGATCACTATTTAAGGAAAACAAAAACAAAGGGTCGCCATACCAAATATTGTCTTTGTTTACATTATTGCTGTTTACTGCCCAAACTGACACACAAACTGAGCTCCGTCCATCCATTATCTATACCGTTTACCCGTCAGCGTCACTGGGAAGCTGGAGCCAGTCCCAGTTGACTTCAGGCGAGAATCGGGGTTACACCCTGGGCAAGTCACGCAGCCAAATCATTTCACCAAGTTTTATCGAAAACCACGGATAAAATTAACAGCACTGGTTGTTTGGATAAACATTAATAACTTTAGGGCTACCAATAAAAAACTATTTTTATATTGATTATCGACTATTTTACCGATTAGTCGGTTAATCTAAACGATTAATTGTCCTCCAAAATATCAAATTGACCATTTCATTTAAGTCCATTTCATTTTATTTTGACTGGGAGGATAATAATTATTTAGCATGTAATCATGAAGACGTAGTGATATGCCCTATGTTACTTTAACTTTTATTTATATTGATTACAATTATTCAAATATAATCTATTTATCTGGGCATTCCCTACACAAAGAAATGGGCTTCAAATAATGGCAGAAATAAAATAACTAGATAAGGTACATAAATACCCCATAGAAATCAATAGTGTTTATTAAACACTGGCAACGGTACAAAAAAGGGAGGCAAAAGTGTAATCCAAAGAACAGAAACAATGTCGGGCAAACAGAGCAACACAGGGAAGGCAAAAAAATCATTATCCAAATCGAGAAAAAGCAGAGTTTGAAAAAAACACTGAAAATCAAGACAATAGGGGGCCTGGCAATAAGTGTTTATGGGTACTGCGAGGGGCAGAGCCCACTGGCACCATGAATCAAGGTAGAATAAACCCAGATTCTAACCTAAAGATTTTCTCAAACACTTATTCAGATGACCTTATGGCTTTAATAATGAGTGTACTGTATTTAACAAGGACAAAGGATATTAAAAAGCTCTCCCTACTAAGGGTCATTTGAGAAACATGAACAGAAAACACTTGCCTTTTGTGACAGGCTCGTGCACTGTTGCCAGTGCTGCTACAATTTGATGTTCTCTCATACTTTTGAAGCCTTGGTTCTTTAGAAGCAGGTGAGAGTTTGGCTTTCCCACTCACAGATCACGTGCGGCTCCGGTTATTGGTCAGAGACTAATTAAATGCCGTACGAAAACGACTGGCATATTGCATGCAGCATTTGTGTAGTGATACTGGGAGACTGTTGGTCACTTTGATTAATATTGGACATTAGGTAATGTGAGCTTTTCCAACCGCGGTTTTAATGCTGATTAAAATTTGAAATTGTAATACTTACCGTTGGGAATTTGACCGTGAAACCCGTAACCGTTTCATCCCCAGCTCATATAGGTGTGAATGTCAGGTGTCCACAAACTTCTGGCCATAAAGTGTAGCCTAATTCTATGGCTGCCACTATGCTAAATAATTTTTCATTTGAGACTAGAGTAATAACCATGTTTTGAAATGGTTCATGTTTTCTAGTGTATATTTTAGTAGACTATATATCTTTTTATACAACCAGTTTTCATAACGTGCGGCTTTTTATGGTTTGTTCGAAATTACAGATATTTTTCTGCTGGGATGATTTCTTTGAACATGTTTTGCATGTTACTTGGCTTCACTGGTTTGATTTAATGATGTACTGTACTCCCTAGAGTGCGTCTGCGTGTGAAAATAATCCTTTCAAGCTCTAGGAAAAGAGTTAAAAAAAAAAAAAAGTCAGTAATAGGTAAGAAGATACTTGGGTAGACATGTACCTAAAATCAGAGTGCAACTGGATGTAGTGCGATTGCATCACTGTGGATTTGACATAGTTCAAGTTTCAAATGAGCATTTAAACAAGAAATGTGGCGTTCTTGAAAATGGTTGTAGCCCATGATTGCGTCTTAGATTTTTGTACATTAACGCATAAGGAAGCTCATGATTATGAACCTCACCTGGTAATTTCCAGCTGTGTAGCTGGTGATGAGTTACTGCAGCTGTACACAGTGGATTACAACGTCAAGTTTGAATCACCTTAAAACGCTTAGTTCATACATTTACTTCATATCAATGACTTGAAAGAAGTAAACAAAGCAAATCCAAAGATTAAGACAAATGAAGACAAGTAATTCAATAATGACAAAAGTAATGTCTTCCTAAAGGAAGTAAAGAGTTAGCTTGTGTCTGTGTTAGTAGACATACTGCAACGGCCGAGCTGCATCACTGGACGATTTAGCGCATGTCGTGATTGGGAGGTGCTGTTTCACGATTTAGTCGTCATTTTGTCGTTTTTCAGCTTTCTGTGAGCTTTGTTAATAAGTAAAGCAGCTGTGCTGTGACTGCACTTGGTAATTTAATGGATAATTAGCATTCATCAACATACATATGTGAGCATGAAGTAAATCAGCCTCACTGAAAGTTCTAAATCTGGTGGAAATTTTTACTTACAAAAACATTTTACACTCAACTTTGCTACAAGACCGATAAATGACAGTTTGGAACGTCCCATTGTTTGGAAGTTTTTTTAAATGTCACTTTTGTCAGACTAAAGGTGTCCGTGTGTAGATCTATATGTTTGGATTTCCTCATAGCATTTTAAACAGTGATTTCACAACCAAACCGATCTGATGTCTACATCCAGCTAATATGAACAAAGAGGCCACACAGATAATAAGGCAGGTCAATCCCATAATGCAACATGACATTTACAAGCCACTAATGGTATAGAAAGTGATTGTGTCTACAATGTGACATTTTGGACAAGTATTAGAACAAAGAGATTTCATAACAGTAGCTGGAAATCCTGTGTAAAATTGATGAGAATTGATTCAATGAGTTTTAGGTATACTACAAAAGTGAGTCCTGAAAGTCAAGACATGCATGAAACGGAGTCCAGTGAAGTTCATGGTGATGTTTTAGAGAATGCTGCAAAACCTATCATCAGGGAAAAAAGAAAACGAATCTCATGTTTAGAATTTTATACGCCGAAATCTACTACCCTGATGTCTTGTATGGAGTAGGTTGATCCTAAAAGCACTGTTTATATGACTTTTTCCTTTTCTTACAGAAATCCTCACTGAACAGGCAGTGAAAATGGAGCTAAACTCTAATCAGACTACTTCTCTTTCCTATGAGCTGGGTCTACACAGCCAAAATAATTTCACCAATGTCACCTTGTCAGACAGCTCTGCTTCTGCCATTATGGGTCAGGCCATTAATGTGATCTGCATAATCATCCTCTTTGACACTATGGTTGCTCTCGGCTGCACAATGACGGTCTCCAAGATAAAGGCCCACATCAAAAAGCCCAAAGCCGTGGTGATCCCCTTGGTGGCTCAGTTTGGGGTGATGCCCCTCACGGCCTTCTCTCTGGCTAAACTGTTCCAGTTCGGTCCCAGTGCAGCCATAGCAGTGCTGGTTTGTGGCTGCTGTCCAGGAGGAATGCTTTCCAATATCCTGGCCTTTGCCGTTAATGGGGACATGAATCTCAGGTATATTTCTGCCATTATACCATCAACAGTCCAGAGCAGTGGTCACCAACCTTGTTCCTGGTGATCTACCTCTCTGAAGACTCTAGTTCCAATCCTAATCTTGACCGCTTGACCATCTAATCAATGCCTTAGGACGTTCTTGATCATCTAAAAGAACTGCCTTAGATTTTGGTTGGAGGTGAATGCCACAGGAAGAAACAGGGTTGGTGACCACTGGTCTATAGTGAGAGTCTTTGTCCTAAGGTAACAGGGTACTCTACCACTACTCTACCACTGTCAGAAATATGGTAAATGTCAAGGATGTGCTCTGAAACATTCTGAAAAGGAAATGCAGTAAACCTGTAACATGAAAAACTTTATTTTGGTCAGCATGTTGAAACCTTCATTTTCACCATATTCGAGGATTTATTCAAAACTTTTTTGTTATGGAGTTTAATGCAAGCACAATATAGATTCCACAGTCTGTACATATTTCTAACCTGAAGGACTAAAAACTATTAGGGGTTGTGAAAGTGCAACAATAAAGGTCAAATTTCATAGTCAGGACCTTCCATTCCAAAGATACACACAAGTGCAAAGAAATGCAAACATGTTTTATCATATGAAAGGATGGACACTGGGTTGGAAATCTGAAGACAGCACTGAGGAACCAGAACATTAAAGCTCGAACTGCTTAGGTCTCAGACAAAGCCATGCCAAACACCCTGAAAGTAAAGATCCCATGCCATGAAACCGTTACACAGTCATATTTCTGTTGTCTGCTTGTTTATTATTAATGAGTCCTTATTGCCACATAATTAATATTTTCACAATTATAGTGGGAAATAGCCTGTTGTCACTTAATACTGTACCTTTATGCAATATGTGTACCAATTTAATGCCATTGGTGGCAAACATTCACTGCTGAATTCACAACCTTGCTGAATTATTTCAATATTTTTGACTAAAGGAAATGGATAACTAAAAGCTAGCAATGTCACACCAGTATTATATGACTTTCCTTTGTAACTCAAATCGATAAAGGTGATTCTTTGCCATCTGATTTCTGACTGATTTCCTTTCACCTTAGCATCGTGATGACGACCTGCTCTACAGTGGTGTCGCTGGGTATGATACCCCTGCTGCTTTTCATTTACTGCCACGGCTTCTCTGACCTGAGTGCTGTGCCTTACGTTGGCATCATCCTGGCCTTGATCTTGACTGTACTGCCTTGCACCATTGGCATATACATCAGCTATCGCCTTCAAGAGAAATCCAAACTTATCTTCAAGGTAGGGGAACAATATGCTTGGAAATAAGCACAGAAATATATATCAAAGGGTAGGAAGCAGAGTTCATGATGTCAGTGTCCTTTCTTTTTTGTCACAGATTGGGCTGGGAGTAATGCTGGTTGGTTATACAGTCTTAGGTGTCCTGCTCAGCATTTCACTAGGCCCTATCATCTGGGTGGTGGGAGAACCTCGCCTTTTGGCCACAGGAGCACTGATGCCACTTATTGGATATTTACTTGGCTATGTGCTGTCTTTTCTCTTCAAGTTTGATGAAGCGTAAGTAAATTCAATTCAATTCAATTTTATTTGTATAGCGCTTTTAACAACATTGTCACAAAGCAGCTTCACAGACGTATATAAATTCTGAATATAAATTTATGAATCTACACATTTATCTATATATTTCCCTAATGAGCAACCCTGTGGTGACAGCGGGAAGGAAAAACTCCCTATGCCGTTGTAGCATAATCGCTCATGTCAACAGCAGTCCATCGGCATCTTCACAGTTCAAGGTGTAGGTTGAGGCACTTTATATGGTGCCATATTTAACAGGAGCAAGTGGTTTCCAAGTGATGACTCCAACCAGGAGTAG